>OX376059.1:30000000-30502000 GCA_947361185.1 Charanyca ferruginea
GGAATACAGATGAGTTTTGTAGTCAGAAGAAACTTGGTATCACTACTGAATATAATATATATTTTGACATTAAGATGTCTCACCACTGCTACATGGTGTGCTCCTATTGTGATCGTGATGATCAACGAATACCTAAGTTAGGAAACTTCCTATACACAAAAAACTACAGAGCCATATAAAACATCTGAATTACAGATAGCAAGATGATCCCTCATTTTATGGTTGACTGAAATATAAAATTATCTATCGTACTCTATTATACGTATCGGCGTTTTTAGATATAATTTTCCGAACATTTTCTGCCATAAGATCGAATGGAGACGTGTTCCGATTACCGATGGCCCTTTGCTAAATAATGGAGCCATTAACAACGCTCGTAGAATTAGCTTTTATATTCGATAATTTGTTGCTTATGGCAGTTAATGTATTTTTTTATTTCAAATTGTATGCTTTGAATATCAATTGCAAGGGGCGTAGGTATTATAGGAGAACGTTTCTTTAACCGACTTTAAAAAAAGGAAGATACTCTCAATACGATTGTATGTATTTTTATGAAAATTCTTCTTTTTAATGGATAGGTAATGTATGAGTAGTTCTATTTTTTTTGTGTTAACGTTTCTTAATGGATTTGAATACTAATCGACAAGTGCGTACTAAAGAGAGTAAAATATAAAACTTTTTTCAAAGTCAAAGTCAAAGTCAAAACATTTATTTGCTTAAATGCGGTTATAAAAGATGTTAGGTACATTATTGTAGTGCAGAGACACATTTCGCCACAAATTGGCATGCAAATATTGGAGCAATAACTACTCTTCACAAAATAAACATAATGTATTTGAGCATTATTTCATGAGCGCATTTGCTGCATTAATAAGTAATACTCATTATAACAACTAGGTTTAACATAAATTTGTGTTTTTTTTTTTTTAAGTAACAAACAATAGACAATTAAATTACCTAATAATAACATAAAATAAAGCCTATGTAGGAACAGTGGCAACTAATTCTACAATGCATTCCTAAAATGATAGGATTTATTTTACTGAAATGAAAAGACAACCGGCTTCAAAAACTAAAAAGTGATAATAACTTTAACACAGAACACTTATGACTTTAGTTCCGGAAGTCGGTGGCAATACGAAACAACAAACCGAACAAAAGCCGCCGACTTCTGAAACTAAAGTCACTTTTTAGCCTTTGAAGGCGGTTGTTGATATATGGCGCCTTTTTATCAGAAACACATCAACGGGCAACGTATAAGGCATCTCACTACATGTTGTCTCCATACACCATAGAAACAGCTACACGCTAATGCACGGTAATTACCAATTTTTCGCTTGTCAGCATCACTATGATGCACGGCGCTGCACGGGCCACCGGCGTGACGTCGGCGTCACGAGGCTGGCCCCGTGTTCCACCTACATCATTAGTGCCACTACAGACACACATCTTTTGTCTAACATGCACTAGCAGCGAACATGGATTCACTCGTGGTTTCATTTTCAGGAAGAACTGTGAATTTAAAAAAAACACAAGTTACACAACCGGATTTCCAAAAACATGTAAGTTTTAAGTGACTTTAAAGTAAAGGAGGAACTGAATTTGTTTTTGTATGTTTGTTATGAAATATTGCCGGCAATTCATTGGATCGATTTCAAAAATTATGTTAATGGATAGGATTATGCCTCAGTATGTGGGACCTCACATGAATTTCATAAAAATATTTCAACTCTATGGGTAGAAAATTACTTTATTGGTTTTCAGTTTTTAGTTTAAGACAGCGGTTGTCTTTTTTAAATAATGATTACTGATTACTTATATGAAACTGTCACTCTTCAAAATAAATGCGAGCACTCAGAAGTTAGTTCTGTAAAATAATGTCCTCATTAGTTAACGTTACATGTAATGAAACTATTGTGTATCGGATCAGATAAACAACACTGGTGTCCTCTTTAAAGGTCACCTTCTACCACTTTAGATAACCTTTGTGTGGTTACGTAATAAAGAAATCTGAATGAAATATACGAATTCACCTATAAATCAATGTAAGGCGTCCTTTTTTTACTTAGACCCTAAAAGTGATTTAAAATACACCCAATCTCTATTTTAGATCGAATAAAAGAATTTCTAACATTTGTATCGGTTGAAAATTTTTGCTTTCGATATTTTGGAAGAGTATCATCTATAAGATTAGCAATAAGGTTCAAAGTCCAGTCTATATAAAAAGGTACATTTCCAGGAATTTCAATAAATAATGTAATGTACCTTTTTTTCTATTTATTCTTTTATAGCAGTTACAACAGCGTGAAATCATCAATCAATATGATGTAATAGGTGATAAAAGTTGTGTTTTCTTCGACTTTTACGATTCCGACAAGGTTACAAAGGTCATGGGAGATCACCGGAGTTGATGAGATGTTCCATAAATACATCGAAAAGCTACGAGAGATACATGGCTGACTTTTATTTGATGTGAATCAACGTGATTTGCTAAAATAAACCTGTAATCAGCTAATGTTTAAAGAAAAGAAATGCGTCATAGTTACCTTCTTACATAATTGTTATTTCAAGAGATGCATCAAAAGCGAATTATGTACCCGTACGCATAATATTTATTTTATTTTTAGTAATTACAACCTTTATACACCAATAACAGAAACTAATTGCATACTTACAGTACCTATGTGAGTATTATTTCATAAAGACACATAACTAACTAATTACCTAACTAGCAAACTTATTTATTAAATACTTAATTTACTAAGATTATTCTCAAAACACAATTTCTTTTACAAAATTTAGAGCATTACACTGAATGTTACTGTAATTTCTGATGGTATGATGCACCCATTTTATTAAACCCCTAAACTCATTTCTCTCGTATCCTGTGATAGGATTAGGTGAATCATAACCAACCTATGATTAATTAATGTTCCGACTACGAAAGGAAAATCCACTTACCTCCATGGACTTTACAAATTGGTCCCTATCTACTGTTAGCGTGCTCTCACAGAAACGAATCATACTAATAGACGTTACATTGACTTTCCTTGTCATGTTGTAATTACTTTTAGACAATAGAAATATATTGGACAAACATTGTGTGTGTTGACTTCCTGTTAGATGTACCGTTCTGAATTTAAGTATCTGTAATGACTATGATTCATTTCCGGTTGTCAAAATCATACGCCTTCGGCAGAAATGGCGGCATAAGGTCAGTGTCGTTAGGACCGTTGACTTGTGAGGTCTATTGTTACTGTTGTGTGTGAATTATTAATAAATAAAATTGAAGCGGTTAACCTATTGACCGCCACGTCAAAAAAACAAAAACGGTAGTACGCTTCTAAACGTACTACCATAGAGTAGTAATTCATCTGTCATGCCTGTCATGTATTCGTGACCGTGGCGTGCAGGGCACGCGCTTTCTTGTCACGTATTTGTGACAATAGCGTTCAAAAGGTTAATAAATGATATTGCTACAAGGTGATTTGTGTTTTATTTACAAAGTAGATAACACCTGCTGAAATAAGGAAGCTTGAGTTGATGTACCCTTTGACAAAAAACTGAAACCCACAACTAAACACAGATTGTTGACCTCATAACAAGGGGTGTCCGGGCTAGAATAGCACCCCCCCCCCCCCATTTCATCCCGAATGTGTCATAGAAGGCGACTAAGGGAAAATCCGGAAGTCGGGGAAGCGGCTTCCGTGTACTTAACAACATAACTGCGATCCCCAAGACGACAGCTAAGCGTGGGAATTGTGGCAAAGCCTTATTGGGGAGACCTAAGTTCAAATGTTTAACAGTATTCCGGCTGATAATGATAAACAACAATAAATATACAACAACAAATTAATGCGGACAACACTCACACGCCACATCAACTTTAGTCGCGAATATTAATCGCGAACTATATCAAGGGCGTCGCCAAGGGGGGGGGCAGGTAGGAGCAGCTGCCCCCCTAGAGATTCTAAAAGGTTCATGTGCCTTGGACTGTATTCAAAATTCATACTTTTCCTATCCACCATATATCAACTTGCCCCCCTCTAGGCCATCAGCTGGCGAGTCCTGGCGACGCCCTTGAACTATATCAAAGGCGGACCTCATTCGATCCAGTAACAGGGTTAAGGTTATCCTAGCGGCGCTCACACACACACTACGTTCGTGTCGTCACGTGCTATGCAACCGCAACTTCACCTGTGCTCCTTGACATTCAATATGGCGGAGTTGACCCACAGATGTAGTGAAGGCTAAGATTTATTTATTTATTGATTTTATTTATTTATTTATGACAATAAGTACAACATCTTACAGAAAATTCCAATACGATGTCATACACATAATTATATTAATCACTTACTAACTGCACATATATGCCTCATACAATAACAAACATATGTACAAGTAATAAAATAACAATAATTCACATTAACAATAACAATAGTCAGTCCGTCAGTCATATTTTCATCCCATCTTCAATGCACTTTAGCGCTCCTGATACAAATTTCGGCAGGTTATGAAATATATCCTCCGATGAAATATGTAAAGTTAAACTAAGGTACTGTAAAGGTTGCATGCATTTGGCATGCTGGTCGAAACCATGGATAAATGTTTCGTCTAAACACTCTGGTAATCATTCGTTCTAGAAAGTATTTCATATTTAGAACATTAATCTTATTTTTATATGACATGGTTAGTTTGAGCTGTAGGTCGATTCTGTAAAATTCAAACAACAACTCGCATCGCACATCGCTGTTCACTCTCACTTCGTATTTAAAGGTTCAAAATTACCTTGATATATTTGACACTTTGAATCGGGTTCGAGTGCGAAGTGACGGGGAAATTACCTTACAGAATGCCACTTCTTACGTCATCTCATACTTTATCTGTCAAAATCTCCCTGTCAATTTAGTTCAACTCGCTGACACGCTCGCAAGAGTGGCGCTAGTGTAAATTCGAATTATCAACCGAGTTTTAAGAATGCCAATTCAGAAACTCACAGCGGATTCAGATTCGAAGTTTCGAATGAGGTCTTACAGAATTAAACCCCTGGAGCCATCAGTAGCCGACGTGCTTGAGTGAATTCGTACATCGAACCGGTAACATAAGGGCTCATCAGGTTTGAACTCTTACATATTGGTGGAGGCGCCGGCGCCGGGTAGACCCCCATGTTCAAGTGTGAAGTTTCCTAGTTAGGAAGCAGGGGAGAAACAGCTGCCTATATAATAAGGCGAAAAGAGAAAAAAGTGACAGTACTTATTACTTTCTTGAATAACGTGGTTACGTGTTGTTTAAACGATGCTAGTGGACAGTCATTGCTCTGCTACGACTGCATTTTTATTTGGGCAACAGACTAGGTTTAGGCGCAATTCTTCTTTTTGTTCAACCCATGCATGTCAGCCATCATCAGTGCATTTTCATATTAACTTTTACACAATACATGTATATTGTTTAGTAGGCCTCATCTATCATCAATATTAGTTGGTGGATCTAATCAGGATCGTATATAAGTTGTTTTTTGTTCAATCTCCCAACCTAATTCCAAAACAATATTAATTTAAAAAAAAAGTTCTAGGCGGGGTCCACGGTCTTCAAATTATAAAATCGTCAAGATTTTAGATACCTCCTATTAAAAATAAACTCAAACTCAAACTCAAACTCATTTATTTCAATTAAACCATTTACAGGTACTTTTGAATTGTCAGAGTCAGTCAGTCAGAAAGTTGAAGCTAGTTGCTCGTTCCAAACAGTAGGTTTCTATGGAGAAGTACGAGCAAGAAACTCCATGAACACTCTTTTAAAATCAGATAAATTTTACAAATTTAGGTTACATCATTCATGTTGAATCTAAGGGTACAATGTGAGAACAATGTAACACGTCTTGCATGTTTAAAGAGGTCTAGAGACAAATATAGTTATAATAACAATTCAAACCAAAATTTAAAATAACCGAGGCAGCTAAGTCAAAGTCAAAGTCAAATCATTTATTTCAATTAGACCATTAAAAAGGCACTTTTGAACGTCATAATAAAAACATATAAAGTTGATTCTAGTTGCCCATTTCAAAAGGTAGTTTCGTATGGAGAAGAATGGGCAAGAAACTCCATACTTACTCTTTTAAAAAAAATGTGTACAATATTTTGCATTTACAGTTTACAGTTATATAACTATACGTGAATACGATGGACCTTGCATAAAAACACTATATTGAAGTATGTACAAAGTATTACAAGATAAAGAATGACAGCTAAGTTGTATACATAGATACATAGTGTTCACATATTATTATTTACAATTATTGTAAAAGTAGACAACCACTCCATACATTTTAACAAACTATGAACCTATGAACCAGTGTGTGACCCAAAGCAAGAATTAAATATAATGTATATACTAAGTATAAATTAAGTAGTTTTAATTAGCAATCCGTTTGATTTTGTCTAGACTGTAGATTGTCCTATGGAGCCCGGACCAGCATGTTTCCAAGCATTCTTATCATGGATAATAATCCTCTAAACTGTAATATGCTTGTTTACAGACTGTACTTTTAATATATGTTTTAAATTTTCTTTCATTTAGTTGCAATATATCACTAGAAATTTTGTTATAACACTTAACACAGAACCCCATAAAAGATTTATGAACTTTAGACAATCTAAAATATGGTTGAGCTATTTTGTCTTTGTTTCTAGTATTAATATTATGTCTATCACTAACCTTATTAAATAAATGTAGGGTTTTTCTTACGTACATAATATTTTCATAGATAAATTGGCAAGGCACTGTCATTATATTAATATTTTTAAATAGTTCCCTAAGAGAATCGCGGCGACGTAGATTATAAATGGATCTAACAGCTCTTTTTTGTAAGATAAAAATGGATTCAATGTCTGCAGCCCGACCCCACAGTAAAATACCATACGACATAATGCTGTGAAAGTAGCTAGTAGACCATACGCGCAGTTTCTACATCTGTCAACCTGTCTTATCTTTCTAACAGCATAAGCCGCGGAGCTTAGTCGCCCCGCAATAGATGTTATGTGAGGTCCCCATTGTAATTTCTCGTCTAGCGTGATTCCTAGGAAAACCGTTTGACTATTAAATTCCAGTTTCTCTCCATTTAGAATGATGTCACAATTGCTATTCCTAATAAATCCTAAGAGATGACCAGTCCCAACCGACGGCGTCCGTTCACGAACATGACGCACGGATCGGCACCATTTAGCTCAACCATTTTGAAGGGAACCGAATGATCCAACACATGCGCCACCGGCAGCGAGACATTCAAGTGAGCATGACTCTCCCAACCGCCAGGGCATATTCAAGTCAATGAGAGGTATACCTCGTAAATGGTAGCTTTAAAGAACATAGTGCTCACATGTATGTGCTACGAAAAATTATATAATACTAACACATTGAGTTTATACAATGCAAAGATAATTTAGATCTACATCTTCAGCAGCTCCAAAAATTGTTACAAATGCTAATCAATTAATCTATGAACCCTTATGGCTGTGGAGCTAGACCAGCATCCAGCCAAGCATTTTTATCAGTGAGCGGTTGCATAGTGCGCGGTTAATACTTTTTTACAGAATAATTTTATCATACCTAGTTTGGTAAAATTTCAATTTTTAACCGTTTACGTTTACAAAATAAAGTCCGAATTCGCTTTTCGTAGAATATGTTTATGTATTTAAAAGCGGCGCGGCGAACTCTTTGAACTAGGTACCTACGGCGATATGTTTAGTTCATTGCGTGATAATTCCGATGATAACGACCTACGAGATAAATCCACCTTTCACTGTGAGACTGTGTGGATTGTGAAAACGAGTGTAAATTTTAAGTCGATAATTAAGCCATAGAATACGTAGGTTAGGTAGGTAGGTAGTTACTGTACCTACTTCTATGTTTTGTTTAGAAGGTACCTATTGAAAGTTTGGGTTTGGTAATCATGAACTTTCTATCGGTCGCGGTCGTCAGTAGGTAACCACTGCACCTTATCGCTCTAGGTCACAGAGTACTTTTCTCTAGGTTTTACTAGCGACAATAATAATTTTTTTTATTTGATTAAAATGTTTTGGTTTAAATTAAGCCAGTGGGAGCTTAGGTGGGTACCTAGGTAGGTAGTGGTACTTACTTTTATCATTGGCGAATTATTTGTAGTTGTAAGTAGGTACCTAAGTGAGTAGGTACTCTTTTGCTAGAAAAAGAAAGGCAGGTAGGCGTAGGTACCTATAGGTGCTATAGGTAACCTATTTAAATAAATTAGAGCTATTCACAAACACAGTTTTAATCAACTTTGGCTTAATTAAAAAACTTACCTATTAGGTATAAAATTTACACTTCCCTGTATCGAAGCAACTGCTCAATATGGAGTCCATTTCGCTCGATACATAAACGGGCACGTTTAATTAAATTGTCTTTTAATTACATTATATTTGTTAATAATAAAAAAAATATTATTATAACTTAAAAAAAATAAAATTTTATTACAATTCCTTCACTAATTAATCGAAAGGAACTTTGTTCCATCCGGGTGTCCCTTGACACCTCTCAAGTTTTTTTTATTATTTTTTTCGTCACCTATCTAAGAACACTTGGACTAATGAGACGAACCTAACGATACCTTAAATGACATAAATCCGTTCGGTAGCTTGGAAGATATCAGGTAATAAAGAATATTTTCAACCGACTTCAAAAAAGGAGGAGGTTATCAATTCGTCTGTATTTTATTATTATTATTTTTTTTAATTTTTTTTTTTTTTTATGTTGTTACTTGATTTCTCGGGACTGGGTGAACCGATTTTGATGATTCTTTTTTTATTTGGAAGCTAGTGCTTCCCGTGTGGTCCTATTTTAATTTGGTCCAGTTCTGACCATGGCATCCATGAGAAAACCGTATAAGTCTTAAATTTGCATTAAGTATGTGCGCGATTTGTTACGCGATTTCTCAGGCAAACGTAAACCGATTTTGAAAATTCTTTTTTTTATACATAGGGTATGCTTCAGGGGTGGTCCCATATACATTTTATCGAAATTGATTCAGCACTTTTTGAAAAATCAACAAATACCCAAAAATTTTACATAGACGACGTTTTAGTTTCATCAATCTTTGTAGTAGTTAACTTTCAATCTCTTCTTAATAGATTTGAATGAGAAGGAGGTACTAAAAAGCGGAAAATAAAAAGCTTTTTACAAAAAAGACAACCGCCTTCAAAAAGTGAAAAATAACTTAGTAAAAAAAGTAAAAATAAGTTATTTTTCACTTTTTGAAGGCGGTTGTCTTTTTTGTAAAAAGCTTTTTTATTTTATTTTACCGGCGCGAAAAACATAACCCTTTTCTTGCAGTCGGGGTAAAAAGCGTTGTTTTACCCACTGTTTGACAAAAGTACTTCGCCCTGCAGAGCAAGGACTGACATAGCTGATATCAAGCTGCAGCCGAAAGACTTTGTTTTCCATTTTGAGTTTAATTTCTTGAATGTTCAGGAAATTTGGTTTATGTTGAATTTTCTGTCTAGCTGCTACTACTGATCCTAGAAACTAGCTAAGCTGAGGTTCCCACTCGCCACGTGCGCTATACTGTCTAGCTATAATTAGGTATCATACATCATTCATGTCCGCTGCGCCGCTGTCCGCGTGTCATGTGATCCGTCAGTTTTATGCATTGGATACAGTCCAACTATGTGATCGTAAAACTCGTTGGTATTGATTTTAATGTAATACTACTGGTTTTAGTTTGTGGCTGATCTAGAATCTAGATTGACAAGAAATGTGAAGGTTACGTAGATCAAACTGCTTCTGGTTGGTTATGTACAATTCGACCTTATTGTCCCTCTATCATTTTAATATCACTTCTGCAGTGAGTCATTCCATGTCCCTCAAACATATGCTGTACACATGTGTATAAATAAATCAATGCCATATATAAGTGGGCTGGACCGTCAGGATTCCGGTGCAGGGGGGACCGAACTCACTTGACTCAATTGAATCAAACTGCTTGTCGTCCCACTATGGAATGTTCTGGAGTCTGATACCACTCTGGATATGTGTGCTTTCCGTCTCGTAAGTACTTTCTTCCATCGTGTATTTACTTGGGAAGTCTAACAAGTTAATTGGTGGAATCAGTATTTTAAAAGGGGCAGCTGCAATCTCGCGGAATCTCGACTTCGATTATTTTGGAACAGATACATAAACATTGTGGTTATTGTAGAAAATAAATGTTTGCAACTAAGATAGCTATTGTATTGCCCATACAGCCACATGTTCTCTTCAAAACAACTCGAGTACCGGAAGATTAGACTCACTGTACACAAAATTACAGTAATTTGTTTAACAGGCGCTCATTTGCGCGCTACTGCGCGTTTTGCGCACGCACGAGTGGCGACACACGTGAGCAGTAACAACTGATCAGTAATCTCACGTAATGAATGGATTCTACACTGACATCTAAGGCTAATAGTTATTATTCTTTGGTTCAGGTTATATCTTTGAATTTTAGCCTTTACATTAATGAAAATAGGGTTGTTGAGGGCGATACGTGCATGTGCCCACCTCCTGCTCGTCGCGGACAGGCCCTGCTAACCAGTCAATATTATTACTAAGGTAATATTCTCATAAGAAAATAACACACCTGCATTAATAATAAAATGCCATCAAAAATACAATCTAGATCTGGACTTTGGTCTAGATTTTAATTAGATTAAAATAGATTGATATATGAGCATTTTCGATAGAAATCTACAATTCAACGTAAAAAAGAAATATACAACTAAAAAAAGTTCTCATTAAAAGTAGGTCACTGTCTTACATAAACGTATTTGTACGTTGACAAGGAAACTTGAGTATTAGCAGGATTCCGAGAATTAGCTAATTAAGATGTCACGAGACGCCACCGTCAAACAAAACCAGTAGGTATCAACTTACCTACTTCTAGGAAAATGGAACATGCAACTAAAGCAGATGATGTCACTTAAGAAAAAAATATGCTTCACTAAATATGGTTGGAAAACGATAGTCAAATACGCGTATCAAAGATCTTTACAATTGGTAAATAAATCATTTTACGTTGGTATTATATCACGACGAGAATCTTCATGACATTTTATTTTAAAAGTAAAATTGTAAATTGAAGGTCAATTCATCATCACTTTCATATCATCCTATTGCCGCCCACTGCTTAACGTAGGCCTCCCCAGAGATCGCCAACCAACGCGATCTTGGCCAACACGCATTCATCTGCTGCCAGCCACCTTTTTTAAATCGTCGGTCTATCGTGCCGCACTACACTTGCCCAAACGCGGTCTTCACTCTAGAGCGTAGTGTCTGCTCCATCTACCGTCTGTCCGTCTGCAGACGTGGCTGACCCACTTCCACTTCAGCTTGCCTATTCGTTGAGCAATGTCGGTAAAGGTCCATTGCCTCGAAGAAATTGAGAGAGGGAGGAGGCATTGACCAGCATTCGCCAAGCTGGTCTAAACTGGCGATCACTCAGATGTGCCTCACACGAAAGTGCGGTAAATGGTGAGTAACAATGAGTCATATTGGATTACAATGACGAACAATGTATCTACTGCGATTAGATCAGCAAATCGGCAGCCAAGCGTGGTGAACAAAATAGTCAGTTCCGTAGTCATACATAACTATGAAAGTCAGTGTGTGAAGTCCATGGCCGAATTTGTTGGTAAATAAACAATTTATAGTTGGTACAAGTAGGGCCGTCCCACGCGGTCAGAAATAGTTCTCGCTGACAGGATCCCGTCAATTCGGCGTGCGTCTGCGCAGTTATTCTTAGACACACTGACATCCTTCCCTTTATTGTCGAATCCGGGAGCTGGAGCGATAAAATGCTGCATGTAGGTATGCTGTGTAAATTTTAATAATAAACAAAACTAACTACAGGTCCGACTGCGATTATTCTTACTCGTTCTATTGCGTTTTTTCTTACTACTCCGCTGTTCTTTTCTGATTTGGTAATTTCGTTCCTTAATTCAAGACAGTTGAATCGATTCTCCAAAACTCGTAGAGTTTCATTGCCTCGACGCTTTTCTGGTGATTGATTGCTACTTACCTACTGTTGATTCCGGTTTTCAGGAGCAGTTGGGGCAGTGGTTTGGGAATAGTGCCGCGGGCTTGTCCCATGAAAAAAAGTACCCTGAAGAATTTCATGTACCTCATATTTCAAGGACATCATGTAACAGTATGTTGATATGTCTTATTAATTATCAGTGAATCTCATCGCGTGATCGATTGATTAGTCAATTGATGAGTTTTAAAGCATACACTCCCATTCATCTAATGTGGCGGTGTATAGGTACCATTTAGTTCTCAATGATAACAAATAAAGATATTTAGGAATTACATATTATTATGATTTGTGAGAATGTATTTAACAAACTCAGATTATGAAATAAAAGGCAGATAGACCACGCGGAACACTGAGAGTGAAGCCAAAAAATCAAATACAAATTCAAAAGCGAATACCTACAATCTCGTGTTGTATTCGCTTTTGAATTTCTGTTTGTATTTTTATTTGTTTTTTTAACGATGCAGCGTTTCGTGCTATACTGACTCGTGTCAGTACAGCCCGAATCGCATTGTAGGTATTCGCTTTTGAATTTGTATTTTGCTTTTTTGGCTTCACTCTCAGTGTTCCGCGCGGTCTATTTGCCTTTTGTTTCATAATCTGAGTTAACAAACTACAAATATATAAACAATAGTTGTGGTAATGTAAGCGTCATTTTATCGCCCACAATGTACGCAAAACGTCGTAAGTGGTCTGTTTGCGCTCCCTCGGGAACATTATCTAAGGCTCTCCACATACGACACACGTGCAATACTCATGCACCATAAGTAATCAAACCATGATTCTCAAGTAATCAACCGAAAGACGTCCACTGTTGGACAAAGGCCTCCCCAGAAAAAGGTGGGGGGAGGCTTGCTATAATCCCCACGCTTGGCGTCTCGGCGGGGATCGCAGTGTGGTTGATGGAAGCCGTTGTTGCCCAACTGCCAGATTTTTCCTTTTCTGGATTCGCACGTAGGTACCTACACGGGATTTAAAAATGTATATGGTATTTAGATTTAGTCAATCTATTCATAAATGTAAAATTTGCTATTCTGTCGGACCTTTATCTTCATAATCACTTTTATCTCAAGTTCAGGAAATAAATTCATAAAATTGGTGAGCGAGAGCCTCGAGGCAAACTGAAGCCGTACAGTCACAGATCGATCGGTCATGGTTAAGCTACGCTTGCCGCGAGCTGTCCGAGGATGGGTGACCATTCTTTTCTTGCTAAGACCCCTCCGTGCCTTGAAAAGCACAAAATGAAAGCAAAAAATATTTACTAGGTCATCAAATCATCCAGTCAAGTACGATCGTTTACACCGAACCTTTATCGGGAATGAGGCTACTGCTTGATTCTGATGAATTAATCCCGCAGCTCTTGAAAAGGGAGCTTCCGGGAAGATTGACGTAACCCCGTGCCAATCACCTGGACAATCATTGAGACTGAGTCTAGGTCCAAGTCAAGGTACCTACACAATGAGGATCCCGCCCAGATTACCTAATGAAGTGCGCTGTCTTCGAACAGGACGCAATTATGATGTAGATTGAAGAATATCTAACCGTCGATATAGAAAGACGTGCTTATATGACCAACTTGGTTTCCATAATAAAGTTACATTTACATAGAAGGTTTTCCTTGTGGTGCCGCGAATAGCACCACCCCATTTCCACCCATGGGTTTCGTAGAAGACGACAGAGGGATGACCAGAGGATGGGCAGCGGCGTCCTTCTGAGTACCATAACACCTACTGCGATCGCCAACATGCATCGGACAAGCATGGCGATTACGATAAAAGTTACATGAAGTTGTTAAATAGGCAATTAACCATGAGGGTTGGTCATACTTACATACTTAATTCCTTTATAATAAAGAATCAGGTAAAAAATAAAAGTAATCAGCAGTGCTATTCTGTTACAATCTCCCTCGGTGAACACCTAGGTGAAGTGAGCTGTCATCCGTTCGGATGCTAGTGATTGACAAAGCAGGCGGACGGATGACAACTCACTTCACCTAGGTGTTCACCGCGGGAGATAGCAACAGAATAGACATACTGTTTCAATTAAATGTTTTAGCTAATAAATATTTATAGCTATCATTTCTCACCAAGTTGTTGTCAAACTCGTACCTGCTGTATACTGACTAGTCTCATTGTCCTGAAAGGGAGTTTATTCACGCCGTTGATACTTGAATTATTAATTATTAATTAATTATTATCTACTAGGTCTTGCCCGCGACTTCGTCTGTGTGGAAGACGGTTATCGCGGATGCAGACGAAATCGTAGATTAAAAAGTCGCTTATATCCTTGTGGATCAAACTTATTCTTTATTTTTAGGGTTCCGTACCCAAAGGGTAAAGAAAACGGGACGGGGGAACGGTATGGATTGGATTTTAGAGCAGAAAGAAGCAATGAGATAATATTCATGATGACAAAAAGCCGACATTGGTGTAGATTCAGATATCTATGGTTTTTATTTTTTATACTGTATTAGTAAGAACAAGGTTCTTAATAAATAATTACGATCTAGCCTAGAAGACTAATAAGCAATTTAACTCTAACTTAATATGTTACGTGATAGATTATGTTAAAACTAAAAATAGTGTCATTTGGACTTTTACACAAGTCCGTAGCAGTTTCTTAGAGTCTGAAATAATTATATAGATATCTATGGTCAAGATCTTTTAACTTGCTACGTTGCAGAGTGTTAGCTGCTATTGTTTTTTCGAAAATATAAAATATAAAAAATACTTAAGTAGGTACGTAATTTACACGTGCCGTAATTCGTTTTTTTTATACAATGTCGTGTCTTCTCAGTTTAACCGTTTAGGTACCTATCTAAATATAAAACACAATGGCGAGACGACAGTCTGTCTCCCACACAATTTGCGATGTAACAAATTATATTATTTTAACTCATGTCAGCGTGCCTCAAGATGTACGTTATTTAAATGAGTTGAATATTCTTGAAAATACTGAAGAAAATACTCAAGAATATAGGCGAGATATAGTCTGTATGGATCGAGGTGCCATTTTAGATTAATTATAGGCACACATCATCATCTGCCTAGGCTTTTCCCAAGTATATTGGGGTCGGCTTCCAGTCTAACCGGATGCAGCTGAATACCAGTCATTTACATGGAGCTTACTGCCTATCGGACCTCCACAACCCAGTTACTGGGTAACACGGTACCAAATATGGACACTATCGGTAGTAAATTAACCGTTTTTATAGACGCAATCTTCGAATCTGAGAGACACTAGTAAGTATCCCAATCATAAGTGGGTACCTAGCCCTTACGGTCCTGTCCTCAAATGATAAACAGTTCATAAACACAACAATACAACATCTTATAAGGTACATAATTTATAACCGCCGCAACCAGAGACTCTACTGAATCATTTTCTTTTTAAGTAGTAGGTATCTTGTTAAGATAATGAGTCCTTAGGCACCTATGTAGTAAACAATGGGCAAATGTTAATGGCCGTTTTCAACCGACTTCAAAAAGAGGAGGTTATCAACTCGTCTGTATTTTTTTTTAATGTTTGTTACCTGAGAACTTTGAACTGGGTGCACCGATTTTGGTGATTCTTTTTTTATTTGAAAGCTGGTACTTCCTGTGTGGTCCCATTTGGTCCAGTTCTGAAAATGGCATCCATGAGAAAACCGTTAAGTCTTAAATTTGCATTAAGTATGTGCGCGATTTGTTACGCGATTTCTCCGGCAAACGTAACCCGATTTCGAAAATTCTTTTTTTTTTATGGATAGGGTATGCTTCAGGGGCGGTCCCATATAAATTTTATCGAAATCGATTCATCACTTTTAGAAAAAATCAACAAATACTCAAAAAATTTACAAAGACGACGTTTTAGTTTCTTTAATCTTTGTAGTAGTTAACTTTTAGTCTCTTCTTAATAGATTAGGATGAGAAGGAGGTACTGAAAAGCGAGAAATAAAAAGCTTTTTACAAAAAAGACGGTTTGACGGTTCGGTGGCTTTGTTCTGTTTGTTGTTTTGTATTGCCACCGACTTCCGAAACTAAAGTCAATGTGTGTTCTGTGCTAAAGTTATTTTTCACTTTTTAGTTTTTGAAGGCGGTTGTCTTTTGTGTAAAAACCTTTTTTTTAGGGTTCTGTGCCTCAAAAGGAAAAAGCCCAACCCTTATAGGATCACTTTGTTGTCTGTCTGTCAAGACCCTTTATCTCGGGAACACGTAGAGGTCCCTTGAAGTTGTGAGAAAATCAAACTTCTAAGATAACGTAAAAAAAGATACGGCCGTTAATGTCGCAAAAAACGTACATTTCGACACTCTCATGGAAATCAAAATTTATAGGTTACTTTCCGTTGACCTAGAACTATGAAATTTGGCAACTAATATCGTCTTATACTATAAATACAAGGAAAAGTCTGAAAACTATACATTTTAATTAAATCATAAAAAAATATATTCTTTACTAGCTTTTGCCCGCGACTTCGTCCGCGTGAATGTCGGTTATAGTGGATCATGCAGACAAAGTCGCTGATTAAAAAGTAGCCTATGTCCTTCCCTAGGGTTCAAGCTATTTTCATGCCAAAATTCATTAAAATCGGTTCAGCCGTTTCGTCGTGAAAGCGTAACAGACAGAGTTACTTTCGCATTTATAATATTATTATGGAACTGTGGATTAAAAGTATGGATTTTAGTATACTTATTAGTATAATTTTAATTAGTATATTAGTATGGATTTGCACAAATTTTTACGGAACCCTCGGTGAGCAAGTCCGACTCGCACTTGTCTGGTTTTTCTATTTAATGTTCACCAACTTACCAGCATAAGATACCCTATCCCGAACTCGACCTGTATGGTATCACCCAGTAACTGGATCGTGGAGGTCAGATAGGCAGCCACTCCATGTAAAACGCTGGTTGATAACCAAAAGCCGTTGTTCATGGCTGTCATTAATCATAATCAGAATAGAATAAATACTTACTATTTATTTCTGAGTATATGGTAGGTACATTGAGATATTAAAATTAATATATTATTTGGCATGTGACGATGCACAGCATCTGTGAGAGGGCGCTGTATACTTCCCGTTAATTGTTAGCCAATCACAGCTTGTTGACGTCACATCCACGACCAATCAGCGCAAAGTTCCGGTAGTCACGTGGTCTCAGAGAGGGGGTCGCTAATGGCGACCTCTCTTGCCTCATAGCGTCGTTACTTCTCGACTTGTTAACATCAAATTTTTATAATGTTGTTAAAATTTTGATTTCAAATATAATTTAGTAGAAACGAATTAATATTTAAGTGAATAAATGTGATTCGAACTAAGAAACTCGGGTAGATAACGACTCGATGTCTATATCAAGCCGTGAACGCCTGCAAGTGCCTACCAATTCTAGCTCTTCACAATTAAATTCATTGGATTCCGAGGTAAAACAGAAATATTTCAAAACTTCTTTACCAAGTTACAGTGCTAATAATTTTGATGAAAACGTGTGTGTACCCGGTTTGATGCCGGTTTTACATAATTCACCTATGCTTGAACCAATTTCTGGACCAAGCTCCTCGATACCTTTCAATAAAATCTCTGAATCATTTCTACCCTCGTTAAAATTTCATAAAATTTGCTAGAAAATCATGCAGTTACTTTGCAAAAAAGGCGCTGAATACATTGAAAATCATCGGGAGTGTATCCTCTGCGTAAGATCCCTGCGAGTTCAAATTTTTTGTTTGAATAATATCATGCTTCACTTCCTGTCTTTCGCATTTTTGTTTCGGAATCATTTCTACCCTCGACAAATTTTCATGAAGTTTACTGGAAAATCATGCATATAGTTTGCGGAAAACGTGCTAAATACATTGTAAATCGTCAGGAGCGTATCCTAGGCGAATTAGAAACTTTCGGGACGGTCTGCGTAAGATCCCTGCTGAAGCAGCCGGCGTAAGCCCCCTGAGAAGTTCTAATTATATGATAACAAACTGCATGCTTGCATTCGGTATAGAAACATGAGTATGCCCTTGGTTTAAGACTGAAAAGAATCAAATTAAGTAAACGGAGGCTGTCTCCGAACGTATCGGAAACAGTGCGAAATATTTTTTAGGAACTTTCTTGACGGTTGCGTAAGATTCCTGCGAGTTCTAATTGCCTATTAGATGAAAATCATGCTTCACTTTCTGTCTTTGGCATTGTCGATAAAATCTCGCAATCACTTTTACATGACATCAACTAGGAAATTATGCAACCAGTTTGTGAAAAACGTGCTAAATACATTGAAAATTACCGGGAGCATACATAACATCAACTAGGAAATTATGCAACCACTTTGTGAAAAACGTGCTGAATACATTGAAAATAACCGGGAGCATATCATATCCTAGGCGAAATACTTTATGGAAACTTTCGGGACGGTCTGCGTAAGATTCTTTAGAGTTGTAATCGTTTATTTCAAGAAAACCATGCTTTACTCTCTGTCTTTAGCATTTTCGATAAAATTTCGGAATAATTTCTACCCTCATCAAAATTCCATAACATTTACTGGAAACTTATGCAGCTAATTTTCGGAAAACTTGCTAAATACATTGCAAATCGCTGGGAGCGTATCCTAGGCGAATTAGAAACTTTCGGGACGGTCTGCGTAAGATCCCTACGAGTTCTAATGACATGGAGACCAGACCAGCGGCATTGGTACTGGGTCGCCATGTGAGCATGCAATCTAACAATCACAGTTCTTTCGTACTTTCTAAACTCAAAATTCAGAATCGAGACCATTCATTTCAAATAAGCCATTTGTAGGTTTGAGTTGAGTTGCCAACACATGTATGAAGCATTTCCGACCACGGGCACGTGGTCGCCATTTGAGCGTGCAATCCAACAATAAGTTGTCTCATACGTTCTAAACTCAAACCGACAAAATCGAAACTTAAACTCATAACCAGTTATTTCAAATAAATTATACAGTCTTGAGTTGAGTTCACAACACTTTCGAGCTGTCAAAGAAGTCGGTCGATCGGAAAGTTATGGCTGGTTGCTCGTTCAAATAGTAGGCTTTTGTGAAGAAGAGCGAGCGGGGGAGGCTACAGAAACACTCTATTTAAATCAATAAAATATTACAAATGTACGTGACATCATTTATGTTGAATCCCGTAGGTTCAACATGAATACTAGAACAACGTAACGAGTCGTCTCCGAAGAAGACGGGACACGATCGGTGGCCTTACTTTGTATGACATCAATTTTACTTTTCCAACAGAGACACCAGGGTTGTTAGAAGTATGTTACCTAACATTTTTAAGACTCGTCTACCCATTTTTGCACAGCCGTCAGTCGTATATGGCTATTTCAGCTGGCGAAGATGTTTAGCCTCCGAGCCTAATTCCTAAAGTTCTTCAACATCAGAATTCTGGCCGGGGTGGGCGAGAGCCTATTGGGTACGGCATCATCGATGTCGAGCACTCGGCAGACCTTTGAGGATCAACAACCTTGTTGTAGTGTTACTAGATCGGAGCACGGGTCTTCCACCTCCTTAAGTTCAAGACCTTCTCAATAACTTCTTCGTTTGGAAGATACCGGGGTGAGCAGAGTAACCAGTAATTGGTCGGAAGCAGAAAAGTCCCTGTTCCGATCTAGTTGGCCGGAGTCCACGCTGTAAATTTAGATCGGCATGACATCGACGGGCCAAATGTTGTCAAATTAACTCACAATGTTGACTTAACTGTCCATATGATACAAATAGTCAATATTTTAATACTCTTATTCATTGAGGAAAGATTAGCTTACCCTACCACATATGGTCATGAATTTTGTAAAAATGAATTTTGTAAAGTCAAAACCCACGATCAATTTAACTCGGGTGGAAAGGGCTATGTTTGTACTACTAATATTTGAGCGAATGTCTGAAGGCGAAAATGTACAACATTTTCTTAAAATTATCTCTTTAGTTTTAATCCCGTGGAGCAGAGAAGCCCCTAATATCACAATTTGGGACTCAAATTAACTAATTGCCGCGGATGCACACGAACCCTCCTAATAAAATTACATTTTTCAGAAAATCGTGTCGATTGGCCTCTTTGGTTGCTGACATCAGGGGGACGCGTCCATAATCTTACCGTTTTTCGGGTCTAATCGAATTGTTACATCTATCGGGTGACCACATCATCATGTATCCAGTATTTGGGTCAAAAACAGACACCGACAGCATACAGGAAATCAGGATGGAAGTTATCTTAATAACAAAAATATACGTCCACTAATTTGGTTAAAGACCGAGACATACGTACGATAGCTGAATGTCAGCTTTCACTGAGTCAATTCGAGATCCATCCCACGCAAAGTGCATCACGGACTGTTATGGGTAATTTGGTAAGAACTTTATTAAAAGATGCAGGTATTTCCGAATCTCCTGGGAGTGTAAGCAGGCTCCTTGATTTGATATTGGTAAGAAAATCTTTCAATAGAACATATTTTGCCTTGTGGTAATGTGCGAAGACCAAATGCTTTCGCTAAATGTTATCGAAAACTGATTATAGGTAAAGTTGACACTTTACCAAATATGAGTAATCTTTCGAATAATTTTGAACCTGTTTATACATATTGACCTCCTCTTGGTAGTAATTTATTATAAGTATAATATTTGCCAAATTATTGTTGATCACTATGGATCAATTTGTTACCACATTGTTTTTGTTTAATACCTAAATACCTAATGGTAGAGTAGGATTGATATGATACTTAAATTGAACCTAAACCTTTTACTTAGAGTTACATAGTCCTGATTGATAATACAGATCTATATACTGATTTGTGGTTTTATCTTACAGTTAATATTATAATTTCTCAGATAGCGTCGTCGTGGTTACCAGGAGTTATAAACACGTCTCTCACAGATGCTGTGCATCGTCACATGCCAAATAATACTGCAAGTTTTACACAAAAATAAAACTTGTATTATTAAGCAGAGACGATGCACAGCATCCAGTCAAGGTCTCCAGGTGAGAGACTTCTATGAGGCAAGAGAGGTCGCCATTAGCGACCCCCTCTCTGGGACCACGTGACTACCGGAACTCTGCGCTGATTGGTCGTAGATGTGACGTCAACAAGCTGTGATTGGCTAACAATTAACGGGAAGTACACAGCGCCCTCTCAAAGATGCTGTGCATGGCCTGTTTAATAATACAAGTTTTATTTTTGTGTAAAACTTGCACTATTTAGTTTCACTTAAACTGCCGTTGCCGGTGTAGAAATATAAAATTGAATTTAACAAAGACGTTTTTAGCAAAAAATTTAAATACATACAATTTAGGTATATGAAATGCCAATATGATTATAATTATTAATAAAATATGTGTTGTATATTAAATGACTGTGAATTTGGCGGTAAAGATATAAGGCGCAGGTAACAAAGGTTCTATTGTCTACGCGATGTTTACTGTTGCCTAGCTCATCAGAGGAAACGCATTGTGTCGCTATCTGCGATCTGCTGGACCCTCGTCCTGCTGCGAGTGACGCGTGTGGCGCATGTGTGTGTGTGTGTGTATGTGTAGTGTAACAGAAGTTATTGGGTACCTATTTTGTCAATGCGTGTGTGTGTTTGTTTGTTCCTTATTAGTGTTTTCGAGTTACAAACCTTATCTTGTTTTTGTGTCAGCTGTTCTAGGCAAATGAAAGGTTATGTCATTCTTTATCATAATTCTAGTTGAGCACATAGGCACATCTACGACACTCCATACAAACGAAACGATTTAATTACCTACACTACTACCAAAATACAAATACGTACGTTTGTGTGTGTGTCTACGTGCCGCGAGAACTAAAAGCAGTTTAGAGAGCAGGTTCGACGCGGGAAGAGGTGAGGAATAGTGTTTTGGAGGGACACGGGGCGTGTCGCTACTGTACGGTAGTACAAATATTCTTACTGTGACGTTGGTAACGCTTACATTTTACGATACTTGTGTATTTTTATCTATGGGTATACTTATTGTCGTTTGCAAGTTGCATGGAAATAAATTATGAAGTTTTACAATAGGTACATCCGCTCATGTTGCCAGGTTTTAAAACCGTTAAAACTAAAAGACCTGCCAGTTCAACCGGACATTTGGGTAATAAGACCGGACAGTGGGGGACAGTACCAGTCCGCTCGCTTGCGCTAGCTGAGGCGGTCGGAGCGAAAACCAACACATGACTATTATTATTGTAAAAAATAAAGATCGAATTTAAAAAGCCTTTCAAAAGCCGGACATTCGCTGGCGGACGCCGTCTAATTTACCTGGACATGGAACCAAAAAGCCTGACTGTGTCCGGCCTTGGCCAAAAGAAAAGATCAAATTGTATGCAGTTGACGTTTGCTTACCATGGCCTCACCGCCTCAAGTCTGCTATTACAATAGTGTCAGAATGATCTATCATTGATTTCATAATAGTTGATTTTAACAAGTTTGGTAATCTACTAATATAATGGCGTCAATATGACTTTCCAATGGTCAACCACTGACACGCCATTGAAAGAAATGATATAGAATGGTAATCTTGTACAAAATGACAACTGAATGACTGACGGCGGTAATGTGTTAAAATTTTGACAGTTCCTTTGATCAGTGACACCATTAGAACGTCATTGTGCAGTCATTGCTTTTAATTCGACCGACCAATGATCGACCATTATGAATTTAGCAGATTACAAACTTTTAGCAAAATGACAATGGGATCTTGTTGGAATGACGAAATTATAAAAATAGCAGACTTGGCCCCCTTATGTCACGTGATGCACATATTTCAACTGTATACAATTTGATTTTTCCGTTGGCGTTAACACTATCAGAAAAGTGATTTTGTCTACAGGCCCTTATCTGGACATCTGGCAACGCTTACGCTGGCGCTGGCTGGTTATCGTAATATAAACCATCAAGGGCGTCGCCAGCCGATGGCCTAGGGGGGGGCAAGTTGATATATGGAGGATGTGAATAGCATGAATTTTAAATACAGTCAAAAGCACATAAAGCCTTACCTTCTGGAAGTGCGTGTCTGTCCCCTACGGCGGCGCTTGTACTAAGGGCCCCTTGACACTAGCGTTGATCTAGGTGCGTCGCGTTGTGCCGGCGTTTCTACGCTGCGCTGCGCATACATTCATTCAACGCCTAAGCGTTCAGTGATCGAACGTATGCGTAGCGGTTGTTCAGCGTAGGCTTGACAACGTAGACTGGACATGCAACCGCTAGTGTGAAGGGGCTTTTTTTTAATGGGATATGCTCGCCACACTATTACCAAACCACCGCAATTCCTGAAAGTCAGAATCAGCAGTGCGAAAAAAGTTGGGGCCCTATCCAAACTGGTTACGTTTCATTTTACCAAGTAAAAACTTAAATACATACATATAAAAGGAAAGAAAGGAGGTATATAAGACGTCTCGGCTTATTTGTGCTAAAATAAATTCACGTGTTCCGCTTAAATGCATAGGACGGCCTCCAATCGGTCGAAACCGTTCTGATATCAAGAGGAACCGCATTCCAGAAAGGAATGGACTAGACATAAAATGAAGAATGAACAAAATCAGAAATATGAGAAGGGCAAAGCAATATAAGATTGTTTTAGAAGACCGTAGATTCCTAGAGTGTTATGAGCATAGTTATTGAAAGTGGGACATTAGATAATAAGAAGTGGAGAGACAGTGGAGCAGAGAGGGAAGCGTTGTAAACGCACGCAAACTTTTAGCAATTATTTTAGCTCGGACCTGGTCATATTTCCACAAGTTAAAGATAAACTTGATGCAGTTATTGAGGACCCTATCCAGCTTATCCATCTGAGACAACATATGGGCACCCAAACGACCAGTGGTTGCGAAGTGACGGTTGATATCATCCAGGTAAATTGTCTTCGGGAAGTCCACATGACGTGGGCTGCCAAGAATTCCGAATAATCTCTTGATATCAGCAAGAGAAGAAGGCGAAATGTTTTCTAGAATATGGTGGCGTTAGGCATTACGTATAATCTGATTTCAGATCTCTTGCAGCTTTGAAGAGGTTTCCTCACCCGATCCCTGTACCTCATCATCATACGAACCCTTGTCGTCATCCAAGGAGCAGGTGGACGCCTAAGCTGAACCGTCTTTACAGGAACGTGTCTGTCGTAGAGAGAAAGTACCAATCGATTGAAGATATGCAGCTGGTCGTCTACGGTTGTTGTAGCTGCAACCCCGACCCCCATCGAGTTCCGATGCATCCTGACTTAGCTTCTCCACATCCATGTGCGCAAAACAACGCGTAAACTTGTACGAACTGGTTTAGGTTTTGGTTTAGAAGTAACGAGAGGAAAATAAGATCATGGCTGGAAAAGCCAGGTGCAGAATACTGACCATGAGTGGACACAAGAGAGAGATAGAGAGAGAGAGGTCGTTAGTACTAAGTCGAGCCACGTGTCATCCCCTGAGATATTAAAATGAGTAAGTAGGTTGCAGAGGAAGAACATCGAGACTAACAGACTCGATGATGTGTAGGAGTTTACGGGAACAATGGACATATTGACGTAATGTGCATGCTCTGACAATAGACAACACCAAGTAGGGTTTTAACACATGATATGGATCTCCAGAGGTACCTACTTAGCGGAGGCACAGCTGTAAAGTGAAGGAGAAGAAGCAAACATTTTGAAAGGAAAATCGCTACCAAGACAAATAGCAACATCTCGTCCCTTTCCAATTGTATAATTGCGGAAAAGAACGAAACCGGGAAGAGGGTAGGTTGTAGAGAGAAGATGAGTTTTGAGCCAACTCTCAGAAATCAGAATGGTGTGCTTGAAAGTAGACATCAGAAAAAGTCTAACAGGTCAAGTGACTTTGAGCATTGATGTGGCAGACATTAAACATAAAAAATGCCTTTCTGTTGACTGAAGCTCCGACGCACAAAGTCACCAAGGATGTCAACTTCAATTAAATAAAACTTGCATCAGCGGAATAATTAAAGGAAGTATTGGCAGAGTACAGGATTCATTATCAGACGACATAAAATAATAAATACTATTAACAAAAAAAAAAATTAAAAAATTAACACAAGAACGTATACAACACAACAGAAAGAATTTGTATTTATATTCTGACTGAAGGTGGAAGAAGTTTTGCTAGGTCAGTTCGGGGTTTGCTGGCTAGGGGCTGGGGGCCCCCTGAGGTTGTATTGAAATTGAGATTGTAAAGAAAATTATTATTTTTATTACCATAAAAAGAATTTTCTACAAAATATAGGATAATAGAATAATGGGATAAAAAGAATTTGGAAGCAATTAAATATTCAATTAGATGCAATATTTTAATATTGAAGAATTCAACCGTGATAATTTTTTTTTCTGAGTGTCTAGGGGGGGGCAGCTGCCCCTACCTGCCCCCCCCTGGCGACGCCCTTGTAAACCATATCTCGTAGTACGAACCATATACGATATAGACGACACGGTTGGCGCAGTGGCTGAGCGATCGACAGTGCTGCGCAGCGTGTTGCGAGTTCGATTCCCGCCCAAAGTAAATGTTTGTGTGATGAGCACTTGTGTTTGCCTTGTATCTGGGTATTGTTTATCTATATACTTTGTCTGGCCATAAATACTGTTACAATTAAAAATAAGTAAGATATTGCATTTGAATTTGAAATCTGTCATTTTAATACGATTGTTCATTGAGTTTTCTAATTTTTTCGCCAATACATTGTACAATATTTTGCGATATTAAAATGGAGTGGGGTGAGAAACAGAAACGAATTGCTGTAATTGCATTACACAAAGTTGGTATGAAACCAAATGCAATTTTTAAAACTCTCCATACGCTTGGTATTAGTCAAATGTTTGTGTACCGGGCTATTAATAGGTACAATGAGACCTCCTTTGTTTGTGACAGAAAAAGATCTGGCCGGCCACGTAGTGTTCGTACGAAAAAAGTGGTCAAAGCAGTAAGGGAAAGAATTCGAAGAAATCCTGTCCAAAAGCAAAAGATTTTATCTCGGGAGATAAAGATAGCACCCAGAACCATGTCGCGTATTTTAAAAGATGACTTAGGACTTGCAGCCTATAAGAGACGCGCTGGTCATTTATTAACGGATAGTTTAAAAAAGAATAGGGTGTTAAAATCGAAACAACTACTGAAGCGGTACGCAAAGGGAGGTCACAGAAAAATTTTGTTTACGGATGAGAAAATCTTTACAATTGAGCAACATTTTAACAAACAAAATAACTTATTTATGCTCAAAGCTCTCTAAGGAAGCTTTCCAATTAGTCGACAGAGTGCAAAGTGGGCATTATCCGACTTCAGTGATGGTTTGGTGGGGTGTTAGCTATGAAGGAGTGACTGAGCCATATTTTTGTGAAAAAGGTATCAAAATATCGGCACAAGTGTATCAAGATACCATTCTTGAGAAGGTACTTTAAGCCCCTTAACAACACCATGTTCAATAACCAAGTATGGTCCTTCCAACAAGACTCGGCGCCGGGTCATAAAGCTCGGTCCACGCTGTCTTGGTTGGAAGTGAACGTTTCGGACTTCATCAGAGCTGAAGACTGGCCGTCGTCTAGTCCCGATCTTAATCCTCTGGATTATGATTTATGGTCAGTTTTAGAGAGTACGGCTTGCTCTAAACGCCATGATAATTTGGATTCCCTAAAACAATCCATACGATTGGCAGTGAAGAATTTTCCCATGGAAAGAGTGCGTGCTTCTATTGATAACTGGCCTCAACGTTTAAAGAACTGTATTGCAGCCAATGGAGACAACTTCGAATAAGCTTTTTATATTTTAAATTGTTTTATATTTATGTATTAAACTAACACACTGTAAAAGTCATAAATATTATTTGCAATAAAAATAAAGTTTTTTTCTTCGTGACAATATTTATGGCAAGACTAGGTATGTATGTATTAAAAATGTATTTGTGTATGTATATCAGCTGTCTGACACCCATAGTACAGTGTCTCCCTAGTTTGGAGTCAGATGGCCATGTGTGAAATGTCCCCACATATTATTATTATTATATCACAATTCTGTTAGAAAACCGGTGTGCTCATAATAATTCAGTTCCCTCTGACCCACGGATATCGACCAGTAGGTAACATGGAAACAAGAAATATAAAATGCATTTAGAAATCATTAACAGAAATAAATTAAAATAATGAGTATTTGTTTATTTTCCTTTGTTTTATTTACACACAAATTGTTGAAACTTGTTAAAATAATTATCCTCATTAGGCCGATGTAATGGATAATATTTAACTAATTAATAAAGGAAATATTAATCGACACCACATGAATAATTTAATTTATAACTAATCAGTGTGATAAGTACCACAATAGCAGCATTCACGAATTACAATACGACAGGAATATTGTTAAAGTAAATAGGTACAACAATAACATTTTGATTGAACTCGATTAATTGAATAATACTAACGAGGCAATATTATGTGAATTAGTTCAATGAGGATTGTGGTCATGCGCATTGTGGTGTAAACATATCCCTTTGATTTTGTAAGGATACACACTATAGGTACCATAATAAGCTAAAACTAAATAGAAGATAGCACAGTTCCAGGTTACCTACTGTAAAACTAGTGATCACCATTAATTTATCATCATTATCATCAATCCGCATAGCAATACTCCACATTTATTGTCCGAACTGCCAGGCTGTGGAATTCACTGCCCGCCTCTCTGTTTCCCGATAAGTATCTTCAAGACACGAGTGAACTGGTTCATCCTAGGCAAGTGTGCTCCACCTTAGGCCACATCATCACTTAAGATCAGGTGAGTTACGACCAAACGCAAACGTATTAGAATATTAAAAAAAAGGCTGGCACGACATGACCCCTGTGACAAACGCCCAGACAGGCGACTCCCTGTCTATTCTCTACGAGCTCTACTTACCCCGTTAGACAGCAGAGCGCGAAGATAAGGGTCTATACAAACGGGCTGACCCAGTGGTCGACAGCGCGAACTGGAGCGCCAGCCGTGACACAAATACCTACTTGAACAATATTGATTGCGCGCTATACATGCAACGTTTGATATGCAGCAATGCATACAGCAGAAGTAGACGACAAATGGTCAAATATTGCCCGTTTTGTCCTGAAATACAGTCTAATAGTGTAAAGAAGGAAGTACGTAGAACCTTTTAATTTAACTCCTGTTTCGTAGTGGATATTTAAAGTATGTTGATAATTCATTATCTGCCTAGCCTTTTAGCTGAATACCAGAATTTGACACGGAGCGACTGCCTATACAACCTCCGCAACCCAGTTTCTGGTTGTCAGACTATCTGGCTTTCTGACTACCCATTACAACTGTCAAAGATCTCCGAATGACAGCCGGGATCAACGAATTTAAGTACTTTTCGAGTCATGGGGGACCCAGTTTGAAATGGATGGTCTCCCATCCACGACCCGACAGCGACAAGCGTATAGCTTAACCATGACCGATAGGCTTTTACTTAGCCACAAAAATAATAACCTAAATAATTATACATCGTCATACTTATATATAGGTAAATAATTATCATTTATTTGCTGTGTCTTTGCTCATATTACCCATGTTTGCGAAGAAATAAATGATTTGATTTGATAAGTGACATCACCCTGATGAGCGGCAAAAGGAACAATTTTTGATGTATGACAACCATTTTCAACTCTGATTGATTTGGTACACACAACAACAAGTAGGTACCTATTTTCAAAAGAACTCCATCAAGTTGATATTGTCTGTCCCACGGCCACAACACAACCCATATCACAAAACTGACACATTGACATGACTTGTCTACTGCCGTTAATGAATACTACTTTGTGTCACGGTGACACCGCGATGCGTAAGGCTGACCCCACGTTAGGCGGGCACGTTCCTCGGGCGTGTGAGTAGCGCGGGCGCCGCGTGCACGCCGCGAGCGCGCTGCGTAAGCGTCGCGTTTTGCTGCCCTGCGGCGTGTATGGAGAGAGCACGCGGCGCACACGCGACGCTCGCGCCGCGTTCTTACCCCCTTTGCCCGCTACTGTTTCAGTCAGTCACAGGAGGAGTGTTGTGAAGGGGGTTAAACGCCAAGGCGAGCGTCGCATGCGCGCCGCGCGCTCGTTACACAGCGACAACACGCGACGCTTACTACCGCAATGGTTTATACAGGGTTTAAAAGTTAAAGTTAAAGCATTAATTATAATTAAACCATTTACAGGCACTTTCTAGGGTTCCGTATCTCAAAAGGAAAAAAACGGATATTTTTAACGGATAACGGATTATAGGATCACTTTGTTGTCCGTCTGCCTGTCAAGACCATCTATCTCGGGAACGCGTTGAGGTATCGAGTTGAAATTAAAACCATAAACTCACGGATATCGAGTCTACAGTCCCTTGAAGCTGTGAAAAAATCAAACTTCGTTAACGTGAAAAAAGATACAACCGTTTGTGACGCAAAAAACGTATATTTCGACACTCTCGATGGAATCTAAATTAATAGGGTACTCTCCGTTGACCTAGAACTATGAAATTTGGCAAGTAATATCATCTTATACTACAAGTACAGAGAAAAGTCTAAAAACCATACATATTTGTACGGAACCATCGGTGGGCGAGTCCGACTCGCACTTGTCTCAAGCGGTTTTCGATATTTCGTGATGAGTGAGTGAGTGACCTTTCTCTTTTATATATTTAGTAAAAAGATAGATAGATAATTAACCCGCAAGGCAGTAGCTTGTGGCGAGCCGTTGTGCGGTAGTGGCTCCACGGACGTGATCTCCCGGGCGAAGTCTTTATTGCCTTTATTAGCCGGCTGGAGTTAACACTTATAGTATTCTCTTTAACACAATACTATATTTACTTTTTATAAACATGAAATCATTTATCACAACTGATGTTTACATTTTATAATACTTGTTTTTATAGATTCTTGGAATCTTTTAGTATGCAAAATGGGAATATATGTACTTACAGTCTTTATGCTGGTCTTGTCTGTGTTACGTTACATTATATTCCTGTATTTTAAATTACTTTTGATATATCTGAAAAATAAATAATGTTTTGCTATGACATGTTTGTCAATGACAGTTGTCAAACTTGACGATTGTCAATATTACTCCTAATAAGTTTACGGCTAACTAACGTAAAACCTACAAGCTGATGTTATGTAAGTGCGTATGGCTGTATTTTATATTAAACGGCTGGACACCCGCTGATGTATCGGGTGTTCTTTTAAATCCTATTCGCACTAATAAATAAAAATAACTGGCAGTCTGCAATAATTGAGTCTGGCCGGTACTATAATACCCCGCTTTAGAAGAACCAATACAACCGTTCTAGAAATAGAATTCATACTTGGATTTTTATGAATTTCGGAAGAGCGGTCAGAAAAGGAACCTGTCAAATGGGTCAGTCTAGATCTCGCTGTTGCTTGAGTAACACGCTGATTACTCATACGCTTAACTTACTGAAGTCTACCAGTCTACTAACTGCAAGACTACCGGTCCACAATCGAAAGTCGGTAACGGTCCTGAGTTGTACAGTCGTCCTGTCGCGTGCTGCTGCTCCCAGGGCGGGTCTTACTGAAAAGATCCGCGCCGCAAAGCTAGGAGCCGATCGCGGCAGTCTTCTCTTCGGCGGATCCCGTTTGCCGGCCAGGCTGTGGATCCTACTAACCTGGAAATCTCTGCCTGAACGTAGTGCGTTTAGGTCAGTGCTAGTTTTTACTCTTACTGTTGTTTTTGATACTCATCACATTTTAATCTTTCTGTGAGAGCTATTAAATTCAATTCGTACAATTCTACATAGCCTTTTATTTCTTAAATTAGTAGAATTGCTACACACTGACGAGGCACAGAGCTGCCAGTTCTCTCTTGCCTTCATTGGCTGGTTTGAGTGGAGATTCAAAAGAGCAAACATACTTAAAGGAAGGAAATATACAAGTAAGACGCTGGTTCTTGGAATCTTGACCGCAGTGGCCTGCGGTTCATAAAGTTCATTGCCAACACTGCACAACTCAGATAAATATTTATTATCTTGTTTATTCCGTGTGGTGTCGGACGTAAAGAATAACACCATCCCATATCTTCCCGTGGGTGTCGTAAGAGGCGACCAAGGGACTTACCAGAGAATGGGCAGCAGCGTTCTCTGTGCCTTTGTAACAACCATACTGCGATCGCCAACCCGCCTGCCAAGCGTGGCGATTATGGCAAAACCCCCCCTTGGGGAGGCCTATGTCCAGCAGTGGATGTCTTTCGGCTGAGATGATGATTATCTTATTCTGATATTTAGTCATTCTTGGTTGATGATGATGATGACGACGACGACGACGACGACGACGACGACGACAATAATGAAAATGGCGATGACAACAATAATGCTGACGACGATGATAATGAGGATGACGACATTCGATTTCGACAATAATGATGAAGTCGGTGGTTATGACGACCATGACGACAATAATGATGACAACGCTCATGATGACGATGATGTCTACAATAATGATGTCGACGATGATGATGAAGACAACAATGACGACAATAATGAAGATGACGATGAAGACAATAATGATGACGATGACGATGATGATAATGATGATGACGACATTCGATTTCGACAATAATAATGAAGTCGGTGGTTATGACGACCATGACGACAATAATGATGACAACGCTCATGATGACGATGATGTCTACAATAATGATGTCGACGATGATGATGAAGACAACAATGACGACAATAATGAAGATGACGATGAAGACAATAATGATGACGATGACGATGATGATAATGATGATGACGACATTCGATTTCGACAATAATAATGAAGTCGGTGGTTATGACGACCATGACGACAATAATGATGACAACGCTCATGATGACGATGATGTCTACAATAATGATGTCGACGATGATGATGAAGACAACAATGACGACAATAATGAAGATGACGATGAAGACAATAATGATGACGATGACGATGATGATAATGATGATGATGACGGCAATGATGACGACAATAATGATAACACCGGTGATGATGATGTTGATGAGGATTATGATGAGTATGACGACGGTGATGACATGAATTCTGAGTCGTCATTTTGACGTTTTAGAAAACGATTAAAACGACGATTTAAAATGTTTGATCTATAGTTATGTATTCTTCTGTAATTATTATTTTCGTAGTTTTTTCGTTATTCTAGCTAGGGGCGGGTAACGTTAGAGAACTAAACAGTGGCGCGGGCCGGTTATTATAAAGTAGGTTCTCTATGACGCAGGCCTGACGCTTGACTGGACAGCAATCGGTTGTTCTGTTTACCTTGCCTAAAATAAGACTTCTAAAGAAACTAAATCAATAATTATCAAGGACTCAATCGGTTCACCAGAAAGTCGAACCCAGTTGGCCGTTCTAAAGGCAAAGCTCAAAACAGTTACTTACAACAAATGGATGCCCTACATTTCTTGCAAGGTGAGGTGTAGGCATCTTTGTCGTTGGAGAAAACAGATTTGGCTACACTAATCTTACGTCGTTTTGAGTATCACTTATTTGAAATAATTCGATATTCATGTCTGGTCCAAGAGTCCATGTCACGCAAATACAAGGTAGATTCTCAGCGTGCGACAAAATGAGCGATTTTTATTTATAGATTGATAAATAGGCTGCTCAAATGGGGTTGTGCGGGTCACGTCAGCCGCATGCACAGTAACCGCAGGGCAAAGATCTCCACGCAGTGGTTGCCTGAAAATGATCGACGTCGCCGACGCCAAATCAGGATGAGGTGGCAAGATGACTTGACCGCGCACTGCGAGAGCTGGTTCAAAGCGGTGCAAGAAAAGAATACCTGGAAAGACTCGCGGACGACCTTTTCCCTGCAGTTAGCCATAACAGGCTAGACAAAAAAAATGGGCTGCTGAACCCAAATGAGAACATACTTGGCGAACTTCAGAGGAACATCAATTCACAGACAAGCCTTTTCATAACAGGTAAGCTCACTGACTACCATTTCAGTCTCGACACCAGCTCTCTTCACACAAATTCCTGACATGTGACACATTCATGTCGACTACCTAGGACGACGTGAAAGGACCGTATTTAGAGATGGATGCATCCATCCACAATATGACTGATAATACTGATGATAATACTGTAGCGTGACGCTCGAGTTGCCGCGAGACCACTCGCAGACGCACTTTCCAACAGCTGATCACTTTCCGCTAACATGAAATGTTCTGCACATATAGATAAAATATTACCTCAATATGCACAATATGTTGCTCGGGAATAGCTGTTTGTGAGTTAGTGAAGAGAAGTAGACCACTAGCTGATAAAGATATCAGAAAGCAGAGCAGAGCAGAGTGAGAAGGTAATAATGATGTCAAGGTGGAAGATATCATCCTATTTAGAATTCGGCAAACAATAAGACACCAGACCACCGCATTAGGTCTTGGTTTCTGATCCATATGAAACTCGGGATCTGTTTGTTTGGGATTCCCAATATTAATTAAAAACTATCTTTCCTTGATTTCTTTAAACTGAGTTAGGTAAGTCAACAATGTCTTAGTCATTTATAAAAAATGCGTTGTTTGCATGTTTTCCTCATTTACTTAGGTAAATATTGAAGCAATTTCGATTATAATATTAGGTAGGTAGGTACATAGGCAGTCATATTTTGTCACAAAAACCTCTTATTTATCTATACCGTGGGTATTTTCCTCATTTTTCGTTACTTAGTCATGGTATTTTAACGTTATTTTTATTCAATTTTTAACCGACTTCAAAAAGGAGGAGGTTCTCAATTCGATTGGGTTTTTTAGGGTTCCGAAGTCAACAAGGAACCCTTATAGTTTCGCTATGTCCGTCCGTCCGTCCGCAGTGTAGCTCAAAGACTATTAGAAATAGGAAGCTGTAAATTGGCATGGATAACACATTAGTTACGCCGACAACGTGCTGGAATAAAATATTGAAAAATCTTTTTTTTTAGGCTACCCCCTCTAAACGTGAAGTGGGGATGAGTATTTTTTTTCTAGTCCACCATATGGTGTGGGGTGTCGTTAAAAAGGTCTTTCAAAAATATTAAGGGTTTAGAAAATATTTTTTTCAATTACGAAATCCCTTTGGGAAATATTTAGCTCTAAAGTGCTAATTTTTGTTGGAGTCAATTTGCGCCACTCCTATCAGCTCAATGGTTCAATGGTATCGTGATTTGTGACAAAATTCACGGTAGTAGCATATATAACGAAATTCATAGGCGTCGTTTATACTTTTACTCCTCCCGCAAATTGATCTTGCAACCCTTAGGGCCCTTTTCCTGTCATGCGTATTTTCGCCTGCACGCGGGTCTGGTCCGCATGCAGGCTGCCCGCATCTTATCATTTCATACGAGTACATGTTTTTCCTATCATGCGGGTAGCACGCGCGCAGAACGCGGATTGGCTGCGGACGAGCAGCCCGCGTGCGTCTAAGCGGATGCGGGCGGCGTTCTTCTGCCTTCAGTGTTGTTTTTACTGTAACGCCCAACGCCCAATTCCCTTAAGCAAATGAATATTAATTCATTCAAAAAAGAATTTAAAAAATTGCTAATTAGTAAGGGATACTATAATGTTACAGAGTTTTTGAACGACAAATTTTGAATAAGTACTTTAATATGATTATGATTTTTATTATGTATGATTTTATTTTATTATGATTATGATTTGAAATAGTTTTATTATTTTATTGTTTTAATTATTTTGTTTTACTAAATTTTTGTATTGACAGTATTTATGAATTTGAATGGATATAATGTTGACTATAATTTAATGATTTCCTAATTTAATAAACAATTTTGTACGCCGAATATGGCAAAACATGTTGAACCTGCGATATTGAACTATATTACATCCATATGTGCATTTCTATGTATATATAACACACATGTTTAAACAAATAAATGCATCTTTATCTTTAACGCGGGTCGCACGTGTTAGATTTATACCGATGTAATTAATACATAACAATGTAATTCGTGTTGTAATATGAAGTAATAATTAATTTCTGATTAAATGCAGTAGAAGTATAGTAAATAACATCATTTTAAATAGAATAAAGTGTGTTTAAACTTTGGATAGCAAATAAGTATGAATCACATTTGCTTGTCATCGTGAATCATACTTGTTTATCGCCGCTTATAAAAGCGAGTGTTCCGACTTCATTGGAACACTTTTTGATCGAAACGTTGATCGGTACGGAGCTCCCGAAGAAAATAACAGATAAGTATAATTATGATGATAACTATGAAAGGCTATGTATATGTATAATTTTAATATTAAATTGTATGTACCTAGTTGTTATGGCATGAATGATGTAACTTAAATTTGTGAAATATTACTGATTTTAAAAGAGTGTTCATGGAGTTTCTTGCTCGTTCTTCTCCATAGAAATCTACCGTTTGGAACGAGCAACTAGATTCAACTTTCTGACTGACTCTGACAATTCAAAAGTACCTGTAAAAGGTTGAATTGAAATAAATGATTTTGAGTCTGAAATATTACAATAAAATATATGTTTCCTAAACAAAGTATTTTCATTTCACTATTCTGGTCTAAAATAATAATATTCTTTGAGTATATAAGTATGTGTATTTAATATAGAGCATTTAATTGCTTTTTAATGTTGCTTTTATTATGCCTTTTATTCTAACATCAGAAGTGGGACGCCATGTGCTAAACTAATCTTACTATATTTTCAGGGTTATTACTATATACTGAAATGGAACCAGAGATTCACCTAAAGCTGCTTACTACTATCAAAGAAGCGTTGTCCAGTAAGAATCGGCAGGATGACGTGGCTCTCCCGATATTCGATCCCGCCACCACTGACAGCGGCGTAGTGGCGTGGTGTGCAGACAATGACAAGCTTGGAGAAGAGTTTGGTTGGAGCGACTTAATTAAAGTCGCAAAAGGCAGGTAAGGCCCCCAAGGGCTTTGCTATGTCGATAATAGGAAAATTTCTGTGCTGAATTAACTTGAATGTACCCACACGAAAAAAAAAAAAAAAAAATCTCGGTTTGATTGTATAAAGCTGTAATTTATTGTTCAGACTCGTCAACATCAGAATTTTAGTTTAGTTTTCTGCTTACGTAGAGACTAAAAAGCGACCATTAGATCAATTACCTGAGAAACGTTTTATGCCAATCCCAAAATTGGATGAGAAAACTCAGAAAAAGAAATGTTATACTTCCATGTGATGAAAAAAAAAAAAAGAAAAATAAATTACAGTTTTAATAAAGATACATGATGTAACAACTTGTATTTTGAACGTGTAAATTCGACCAAACAGCAATTAAACTTTCAAAGATCAATGACTAGATGTTCGAGTCAATACTTTATGTAATGTTTCAAACTTTAAGCCCACTAACGTTACAATTCGCAACATGTCTATTGACCTATTGTCGACACAGGAGTAAGTTGTAGCATTATACGGGAATCTATTGCCAAACGACTAAATTATATATTCTTACCATACTCAATATACGTTAGTAGAATTAGTAGAATAGGTAACGGTAAAATCATGGTAATGATGGTATGTGGGAACAATTCACACACGGCAAATTAATATTTTTGCAACTATCACAGTGACAGTTTTTGTAGATGTTTGTATACAACTAGATTTACATGTGGCCCGTGACCAAGACTTTCCATATGATCTTCTTATTGGTAGGAATGTGGTTAATCATCCTGACATTCAAATCACTGTAGATTCTGAAGGGCTAGCATGGAAAAAGATTTTTCCTGTTGGCACTGAATTTAGTTTGTTCGTTATTTAGAGCATCACATGCCAAAAGATACGTCTTAACCGTAATCAATATGTTAGCTACTAGGTGTGGTAATGTGTCAGACTGGCCGAGCGTTTTGTGGAAAATCCAATTGTCCTTAAACACTACTGTACAGCAATCAACTGGATTTTCACCTATTAGGCTGCTTATAGGCAGAAACTCGAACATCCCGTGTATACAAGCTCGATTAGATGAAGTAATACTAGATAATAATATAATTATTGACGTAACGACCGATCATCAGTTAGCACATCAACGTCTTAAAATTGTTGCCGATACATTCAAAGACCGCTTTGACCAAACGCGTAGAGATAACATAGGTGATACTGTTTATGTAAATCAAGACCATAGGCGACATAACAAACTAACAGCAAAATTTTACGGACCCTACGAAATTATGAACATATTAGATAATAACAGGTTCTCATTAAGGGGTATTGGAAATCAGAGAAATATAATAGTTGCAAAAAAATAAAAAAAACGCCTATGGCCTGGATAGTGGACTGAACAAAACGCTGTAGTACATTTATTATAATATTATTTTAAGATATGATTGTATTATGGATGGATTAAAACCTTAACTGTGGTATATTATGACATTCACTGGCTGCGGGTGATTAAGCTTCACTGACTGCGGGGTGTTTGGTCTACCCAGTAAGGTCTGATTATTGATTATACAATGACGATTATGAGACGATTACTGATATTGTAATTATATTAGTATATATTGTATTAATATTCGTTTAAGACATGATTGTATTATTATGGATGGATTAAAACCTTAACTGTGGTATATTATGACATTCACTGGCTGCGGGTGATTAAGCTTCACTGACTGCGGGGTGTTTGGTCTACCCAGTAAGGTCTGATTATTGATTATACAATGACGATTATGAGACGATTACTGATATTGTAATTATATTAGTATATATTGTATTAATATTCGTTTAAGACATGATTGTATTATTATGGATGGATTAAAACCTTAACTGTGGTATATTATGACATTCACTGGCTGCGGGTGATTAAGCTTCACTGACTGCGGGGTGTTTGGTCTACCCAGTAAGGTCTGATTATTGATTATACAATGACGATTATGAGACGATTACTGATATTGTAATTATATTAGTATATATTGTATTAATATTAGTTTAAGACATGATTGTATTATTATGGATGGATTAAAACCTTAACTGTGGTTTATTATGACATTCACTGGTCGCGGGTGATTAAGCTTCACTGACTGCGGGTGTTTGGTCTACCCAGTAAGGTCTGATTATTGATTATACCATGATGATTATGAAAACGATTACTGATATTATGTAAACAAAATGTACCTTTATGTAATAAGAATATTGTGTTTGTACTTCGAGAGCGAAGTACTTGTCAGTATGGCCGTGTTAGATTTATACCGATGTAATTAATACATAACAATGTAATTCGTGTTGTAATATGAAGTAATAATTAATTTCTGATTAAATGCAGTAGAAGTATAGTAAATAACATCATTTTAAATAGAATAAAGTGTGTTTAAACTTTGGATAGCAAATAAGTATGAATCACATTTGCTTGTCATCGTGAATCATACTTGTTTATCGCCGCTTATAAAAGCGAGTGTTCCGACTTCATTGGAACACTTTTTGATCGAAACGTTGATCGGTACGGAGCTCCCGAAGAAAATAACAGATAAGTATAATTATGATGATAACTATGAAAGGCTATGTATATGTATAATTTTAATATTAAATTGTATGTACCTAGTTGTTATGGCATGAATGATGTAACCTAAATTTGTGAAATATTACTGATTTTAAAAGAGTGTTCATGGAGTTTCTTGCTCGTTCTTCTCCATAGAAATCTACCGTTTGGAACGAGCAACTAGATTCAACTTTCTGACTGACTCTGACAATTCAAAAGTACCTGTAAAAGGTTGAATTGAAATAAATGATTTTGAGTCTGAAATATTACAATAAAATATATGTTTCCTACACAAAGTATTTTCATTTCACTATTCTGGTCTAAAATAATAATATTCTTTGAGTATATAAGTATGTGTATTTAATATAGAGCATTTAATTGCTTTTTAATGTTGCTTTTATTATGCCTTTTATTCTAACACACGCATCGGCATAGTACGCAGTAGTTTAGTTACTGGCGACACGCACGACACTGCAGCGGCAAACGAAATCTTTGTCCTGCGTGTGACCAGCACGCGTAGCATGACCACGCTATGTCTACGGAAGAATACACATACTGACAGCAAGAATAGACAAGTCAGTACAGTTTTTCTATTCTTCCTGACAGCATGTCTATTTTTCCGTAGACATAGCGTGGTCATGATGCTACGCGTGCAGGAGCGTACTATATCTCGCATGCGGCAGATTCGCGTGCGGGTGCAAATACGCATGACAGGAAAAGGGCCCAAAGATTTCGCACACACCTATCTACACATAAGCTAACATTTGGTTCAGCATTCTCAATATAATATCTCAGACCAATTAAAAAGTACTTTTTTATTGGTCTGAGTATAATATTTGATAACGTTGTTTTGAAATGCCGAGCCGAGGGTGCTGACCCGTTGAGGCTGACCCATTATGATCATTTGCCCGATCCGAACACCGTATCCGTATCGCAGACGCGGTAACATGATCGCCTATCTGGACGCGAATGAAGCGAGCGGCGCGGCGTATCAAGACTGCGTACCTATAATGATCGCGTATCATGCTGGCACTTCACATGGCGTATTTGTACAAATATTCGCCTTACTTGGATAATACAAAGTATACCCTATGGTTATTGAAATAAAGTCTATTTTGTATTATCCAAGTAAGGTGAATATTTGCACAAATACGCCATGTGAAGTGGTAGCATCATCGGGCAAATGATCATAATATGTGGATCCGCCTTTAGTTAGGTAGGTACTTCACTGCCACGTCAGCTATCGAACCACTTTCCACTACCCTCGCGCCCTGCCCCGCCATGCTTGGTCGACCACAAATGCAGCCAAATTGTATTTACCTAAATATACGATATGCAAGAAGTGATATTGTTCAACAAAGCAAAGCCATAACTTGGAATATTCCATGGGCACCATGAGATCACGCGATCATGGGACATTACAAATGAATGCAATTGCAAAAGTAACAATGGCGACTTACCTAACAACCTATTATGGTGAAACCTATAACATTAACTATGTGTTTACTGCAGGCGGATAGTTTGTGGTGCACTGCAGTTTTATGAGCTAGTAATGCAACAATATGCATATAAAATGCAAGCAGAACGGTCGTTATTGGGGAAACGTTTACTTAATGTTCTATTTAGAAATATCGGAGGGATTATCTGGGTGGCCCACACGATGACCATGCAATAAATAGACAAAATTGATTAAATTCTAAACGTACTAATTACTGATCTTGAAAGAGACTGAGCACTGCTCGAGAACTAAGAGGTGAGCACTAGAAGAGGTCATTAGGTACCTACCTAGTGACTACATAATAATATCGTACCTATAATAGACATAGTACATCATTTCAAGCTGTTAATTTAATTAACACCAAACTTAATGAATCAACAAGTCGACTCTAATTAGGAAACCGCGACATAATTATTATCCTTTAACTATAAGATTTTTCCTTTGGTAAGATTTTGTTTATTAGATAGGTAGGTACTGTCTATTTCTATGTATTTTTAAAAAAGGTTATTTATTAATGTAGGAGGCAAGGTACCTTGCCTTCATAATTATTAGTATGTACCTACTAAAGTCATCTACTCGTGTCAAACTCGTGATAATGACTAACGGGGTGGTGTCCGAAACTCTACGTGTATTTTGGGTACAGTAATTAAATGATAGTAACGACCCTCAATTGATTTTATGTTATCACATAATTTTACCCATGGGTACATAAGTAATGGGTAAATTGACTGTAGGTAGGTAATAACATTTCACATCATCATCAGCCGGAAGACGTCCACTGCTGAACAAAGGCCTCCCCCATAGAACGCCACAACGAGCGACAATCTGCCGCTTACATCCACCGGTTACCCGCGACCTTAACGATGTCGTCGGTCCATCTGGTGGGAAACCTACCAACGCTGCGTCTTCCGGTTCGTGGTCGCCACTCGAGAACCTTTCTTCCCCATCGGTTATCGGTTCTTCGAGCGATGTGGCCTGCCCATTGCCACTTTTACTTGCAAATTTTGAGAGCTATGTCGGTGACCTTAGTTCTTCGGCGCATTTCCTCGTTCCGGATTTTATCGCGCAAATAAACTCCGAGCATAGCTCTCTCCATTGCTCGCTGCGTGACTTTGAGTTTCTGTAGGAGGCCAGCAGTTAAGGAGCACGTCTCTGTACCATAAATCAACACTGGCAACACACACAGGTTATAAATCTTCGTCCTTAGGCACTGTGGAATTTTGGACGAAAAGATAAATCTCGTAGTTTCCCGAACGCTGCCCATCCGAGTTGGATTCTTCGGGCGACGTCTCTTTCGAAGTTGGACCTACATTTCATATGGTCCATAGGTAAATAATTGTTCTTGAAATCTATCCTTGACGGCGCTATTTTTTTCAAGATGTTTACCACGTGCCTGCCGCCACGCATCCGCAACGTACCGCGTAACCGCGGACACCGCGCTGTGGTTTGTGGTGTGGCACTAGTACAAACTGGTATTAAATTACAGGAAGTATTAAAAGATAACGTTTTGCGAAATTAGAAGACCGCAACGTAAGCTAGTGAATACTTCCTTGGTACAACTGTTGTACATACCTACATTTATAGTATCTAGGTAAAATGTATTGGTTGTCTTAGATGTGACATACATTCTAAAATCAAGCAAATAAAGGTGGCATTCATTCATATGACTGTGTACCTTCGGGTTGTCACATGGGACTATATTGATGACTATATATATAATACTAGAGCCTAGACCATATTTGTAGGCCCTTTATTGAGATGGTTCAACTGAACGTTATTGAGAAGTAAAACGTTACTTTTTGGGACTGGCCATTTCGTAAGTGTTCTGTTATGGCGTACCTACCTATATCTTTATTTTTTATTGCTCTTTCCCTTCTTGCTATGACTCATAGAAGCAACATGAATAATGTAACCTGATGTAACCAGGATTTTGTAAAAACTTGGAATTGGATTGGAAAGAATATAAGTACATGGAGTTTCTCGTTCTTCTCCATAAAGACCTACCTACGGTTTCGAACGAGCAACCAGCTTCTAGCAATTTTTTGAACTGACCGTCTCCTTGACCAAGGGTATAGCCAAGGGGAGGGGCAGTTGCTTCCCCTAGACGTTTCAAAAGCTTCTGTAGGAACTTTGACTGTATTTAAAATTCTTACTTACTCCTATCCTCCATATTATATCAACTTGCCCTGAACAGCAATTTCGCCCTGAATATTTAACGCTGTCTTTTAGTCTTGAATATGATAACAACTCAGAACAACTTCTATAAATACATATATACCAACCTTTCATTTTTAATGAGACGCTAACAATAAAAGGAAATAAATTCTATTATGTTTGCTGTATTTAAACTGAAATAAATCAACAGTATATTTAACAGTAACAGATAAAAACCTAGCTGAAAAGAGAATTTTTTGTAATGGATCAAATCAAAAACTGTAACTATTTTTTTAAATATTTCATCTGTAGTAAGACAAAATATCAAAAAAATCACTAGTCAGGTGGAATCGAAAGACATTGACTATAGTATCGTAGGTAATATTAGACGAAATACTTTCATATTCATAATAAACAGTGAACGTCACATCAAAAATCAAACGTGGAACCATATCTATTATTGAAACTAATTATCTGTTATCTAACTAGACATTTGTAAAACTTTAGTTTTGTTTTAGGTTCATATTATTATAAGTAGTATCCGATTGTATTGACGACGTTCCAATGTTGAGAATCTGCGGCATTGAACTCGCCTAGCGAGTTCATGGCATTGCAAACTGCTTTTTTTTCTTTTAAATATAAAAATGTAACATACATCCAGGCCACCATTTAAATGTTTAAATAACATCATATTAAGTCTACACTGTAATTACCAAATAACTATCTACACAGTACTACTACTCTCACCTCTGGGTAGCTCCGACCACTGTCTGGTGAAATCTGTATCCGTCTACTCTCCGTCCATTCCTAGCCCAAGTAGCTCTGTTTTTCTTCTGGTGATCCCTCTACCTGCGCGGATGCCGTGACGGAAGTGCTGCGTCAAGCTATGGAATTTTTTATTCCATATAACGACGTACCTCTGTCCGGCAAAGCTCGCCCTTGGTTTAGTTCTCAATGCAGACGCGCAGAAGCGCAGAAGTATGAGGCTTACCTAGCCTGGGTTGACGCTCGTCACCGTACCTAAAGCAAGGGATTTACGCCAGAAGAAGACAGCCTTTAATAGAGCTGCCAAGTCCTGCAAGAAGGTTCTACAGAGGGCTCGTCATGACCACATTAGTCGAATAGGGAACAAACTTGCCTCGTACCCTGCGGGTAGTAAAGCTTTTTGGTCCCTAGCTAAATCGGTCGAGTCAAACTTCTGTCGCCCCTCACTGCCTCCACTGCTGAAACCTGATGGTTCTCTAGCTCACACTGCGGAAGAGAAAGCAAACCTATTTGCGGCAAATAGGGCTCTTCCGCAGTGTGAAGATGCGATGATTCTGCAAATAGAGAGGCAAATAATTTGCCTCTCTATTTGCAGAATCATCGCATCTTGATGCAGGTGACGCGACTCCCCCGACTTTACCTGGCAACACGACTACAATGTCTGATACTCGCATTCGCCAAAAGGAGGTTCGTCAAGCGTTACGCAATCTTGATGTGAACAAGGCCAATGGACCAGATGGTATCCCAGCTATAGTTCTGAGGACCTGTGCACCTGAATTGTCGCCTGTACTGACACGCCTTATTCGGCTCTCTCTCGAGACTGGATTAGTGCCGAAGTCATGGAAGCTTACCAACGTGCAGCCCGTGCCCAAAAAAGGTAGGTAGTCATGCCGATCCTACCAACTACAGGCCCATCTCGGTCACGTCCATTATCTGCAAGACAATGGAACGTGTCCTTAATAACAGGCTCCTGGCGTACCTTGAAGCTAATGACCTCCTCAGTGATCGTCAGTATGGCTTTCGCCGAAATCGGTCCACTGGGGATCTTCTCGCGTACGCCTCTCATATCTGGAGTGAGGCCATCGAGAAATATGGGGAAGCACTTGCCGCCTCACTGGACATCTCGAAGGCCTTTGATAGGGTATGGCATGACGGCGTTATTAGCAAGCTTCCAGCATATGGCTTGCCCGCTGGTTTCTGTGCATGGATATCGGATTTCCTGAGTGATCGGTCAATTCGAGTAGTCATCGATGGCTGCTCGTCAGATCAAATGGCAATAAATGCCGGGGTTCCTCAGGGCTCAGTACTCTCTGCAACCCTTTTTTTGCTGCATATCAACGATCTGCTGAAACCCGGTACCTTTGGGTACGCAGATGACAGCACGGTTGTAGAGAGTTACACATCCAGCGCACGTGCTAGTGCGGCTGAAATCCAGTCTTCCAGAGAATCCATGGTCGAGCGCTTGAACTTGTCCCTCAAGGCAGTCTCCGATTGGGGTGATGCCAATCTGGTCAGGTTTAATGCAGCTAAGACCCAGGCTTGTCTTTTCTCTGCGAAGAAGAGGCCTTTTTAACTGGCCCCTACTTTCCAACATGTATCCGTTCCGATCACTGACCATCTTGAGCTTCTTGGCGTTACTTTGACGTCGAATCTTAACTTTAGGTCATTCATTGAATCCAAGGCCCAACTAGCTCTACTGTTCGCACCTTTGGGATGGATCAGCAAAATACCAACTGGAGGCGTTGGAAGTTATTGATAGACGTGCCAAGAGGCTCATTAATAATGAGTCCCTGGTTAGGGCTAAGCTCCAGAGCCTTGAACATCGCCGCACCGTTGCCAGCCTATCGGTCTTTTATCGGGTACATTTCGGAGAGTGTGCTTTGGAATTGCACAATTTAATTCCCCATCCCCATTCCATCATCGGACGAGCAGAGATACGGCGAAGCGTCACCGCTATATGGTTGAAGTTCCACGGTCTCGAACCAAGCGCTTTGATTTCACATTTATTGTGCGAACTGCCAGACTGTGGAATTCGCTGCCCGCCTCTGTTCCCTGATAAGTACAATCTGGGTACCTTCAAGGCACGAGTGAACCGGTTCATCCTAGGCAAGCGTGTTCCAACTTAGGCCGCATCATCACTTAAGATCAGGTGAATTGCGGTCAAACGCAAGCCTATTGAAATAAAAATAAAAAAAATAATAGGCAGCACAAACAAAGCAAGTTAAGTCTATAAAATGTTTCCATCGTCTAACACACGATGCCATCCCCGGCGCTGTCAGACCCACGTTAACGTCTGCTTAATGCCTCGAACATCCCGAATTATTCATACTTAAACTAGGGCAACTGAGGTACGTTTAGGTAATATAAATTGTAATCAGAGACTAATAATAATCCGTTTCAGTAGAAATAGATTGTCTGGTAGTTAAAAAACAACTATTTGGGTACACCTACTTTCTAAAACGGCCATATCGCTCGAAGAACCGATAACTGATGGGAAGAAGGGTCAATGTTGCAGGTAACCGATGGATAGTCTATCCATATCTGTGGGTTTCTACGGGATTCTATGGCATTCCTTTGTTCAACGTCTTCTTGCTGATGATGATGACTTTCTAAAACTAATAACTTAATATTTGTGCTTCTGGGTAGGTATTAAGATAAGAAAAAAAAGTAAATATTTTTTTTGGGGTTTTATTTTATGCTTATATTACTTAACAGGAAAGTTCTTAGATCCTGGAGGGATACAACATCTGAAACAAAGATAAAACAATGGTTAACAAGTTATTGGCACCTTAAGATAATTCACAGTAGAATATTACATTATCAGTAAAATTTTGACCACATTTAGTTCAGGTTTCAAATGTCTAAACATCATTTAGAAATAGGAAGATAGGGCATCAAAATAATTTGTGCTGAAATAAGGAATAATTTAAATTAAATTGTTTGGTCATGGTGAACCCCTAAGTTACTTCAATAAATGGATGTAAGCACCGTGGATCAGATAAACATCTCTAACAGATTATGAATGTGATGACGGAGAAGCTTGTAATGATGTCAAGAACCTGTTAGTTCTTCATTTTACCACATTCATTCAAGGCCGGGCCACTGTTATAAACAAGCTTCCAACTGGGGTCACCTTGGTTGTGGAGCCCACAGTTGGTGTTTGCATCCACACTGGTTTACAACAAGGCTCTCACCTCAGTGTGTTGTCGACTCTTTGTGTATAACGGCGGTATGCACACGCGGTTTACAACGCGCGTCCGTCCACAGAGATTGTTGAAGGTCAAACGAATTTTTATTGCATACTAGTGTTTACACTGTTGTAAACCGCCGGTGGAGACCAATGTGGAGGGCTTGTTTACAATAGTCTGGCCGAGGTTTCAAATTTTGTCCATCTAGACTTTGAAAACCCTACCAGGTCAGGTATGTGAAAGTATCAAAGCAGTACTGACCACGCGTATCCTGTGTCCCATCGCCTGCGCGGGCAGGTTGGAGCGGAAGCGCGCGCGCACTCCGCCGGAGTTGCCGTGCGGCCTGGTTACTTTGCCCCAGATGGCGCGCAGCTTGGTCTTCTTGCCGCGAGGTCCTCCAGCAATAGGCGTCCTCTTCTTGGCACGATATACGTACACGCAACGCTTGCCAGCATAAAAATCTGCATCATCACGGCTCCTTGCACCTTCGATCTGAAATGAAGATTGGTAATTATTAGATTTGGTTGTTTAAAAGGGTGAATGAAGTAGCAAGGTAAGGAGAGTGTAATCAGTAGGAATTTTATCCACACAGTGGTTCAGGTTTCAAATGTCATAAAACATCATTTAGATTAGAAGCAATAATATTTAGCTATTGATTATTGGCTAATTGATACTAACAGTCTCTTAATATACAGCTGAAAATCGGAGGCCTTTTGACTAAATAAGGTTTGTTGAAAGTTGTCTTGATACAGAAAACTGGTACTACTGAACACAGCACAAGGTCTAATTGCCTGTAACTTGGATTCAGAACAAACATATTTACCACTAACCATACAGTGTAGGTATTAAATAAACCCAATTATTAAATAAAGATTCACAAAAAATTGTATTGACAAAATAAGAGTTAAAAACTAAAAATTGTTAAAGGAAAAGGTTAAAATTTAGTATACGGTAGCATGAATTAAGGGATGGGTGGTGTTGGGGAGTGGCAGGGGGAGGTCCACTGACTCCCACCACTACCCGGTCCGGATGGCGGGGTCGTCGTTCGCTCGCTCACTAGACCCCGCCGTCCCCTTCTAACCTAACCTATCCGAGTCGTGGTGCCCCCAGTCCCGAGCTCTTGCATGCATTAATGAGACAGCTAATGTTATAATTCAGGCCCCAACCCCTTCTAACTGCAATACTTTTTACCCCCCCAACTCATGCTACCGTATACTAGATCCAACCCAAGGAAATAATTAGAAAAAATCTTATAATATTATAGTTTCTGCTTGAAAGTTGAAATTAGCGAGCACATTTTTGTTATGATTTATATATTATTATACTCTCTGCATAGGCTGCCTAGTATACAAACCTTAGAACATCTCCTCAGTCCTGACCCATTAATCACATTTATATGATGTAAACAGATCAACAAAGAATACTTTTATCTAATAACATAGAATTCCTATCAGCAAAGCCAGGCTCAGCATGATATATTAATGCCCACCGAGTAGTAGTAGCACTTTCACTAGAGTTTTAATTCACGACAGCACGAAATTCAATGTTATGAAAGTAATGGTCTACCTCATGGACACATAGCTCAAGAATAAATCGTTGAAAACTACCTTCAGGAGGGCTGTGTTCTCGTGCTGGTTACGCAGACCGCGTTTGTATCCTGTGAACACGGCCTTTGCGTACAGCCTGCCGTGGCGCGGCTTCGATGACACTTTACGCACCGCCTTCGGGGGCTCCGCGGGCGCCGCAGGGGCAGCCTTAGGTGCCTTCTCTTTGGGTGCCTTTGTCTTAGGCGTTTTCGCCTTGGGCGCTGTCGATGGCGCTGCGTCAGCCATTCCTAAAACACCAAAGTAACCAAAGAATGAACAACCACGAACTTTGCAATATAGGTTATGTTGACAACCGATACTAATCTAGATGTATCTGCGTGACTAAAATAAATCTAACATTTTGGACTACACCGGAACATTTATCATTCATTATACTATTCAGTTTTTCACTTATTTCTTGACGATTTCGTAAATATTAAGAAAATTTTAACAAATTTTATCACACTAACCGTTTGTTATTTTCCTTAGGAAATGAAAGAAGGGGTGACGGTGTTGCCAGATCGTTACTCGAAAAAATCTGACAGTAAAATCGTGATTTTATAATATTTAAAAAAAAAAGAATATAAATTCAGTTACTTTTAAGCATTCATTAACAAAAATAATTTACTTTTCATAATAGAATCAATTTAACGTTTGCTTTACAAATGTATGTAAATATTATTAATGTAAGGCAAAAAGCCTTGGCCTTATTACAAGACCAACAAAATAGAATCACAGCAACTATACTGTATGTAGTTCATTCTCTATCTACGACTGTATGTCATCCTCAAGAAGCTTATAGATAAAAGTGGAGGCAAAATACCTAAGTGAAGCCAACTGTGGGCAGACGTTCTCTTTCTGAATGCGTACATAAGATAAAGAAAACACGTATCACTGTCTCGTTCTTATGTATGCATTCAGAAAGAGAGCATCAGCCCACAGTTGGTATCAAGCTTTTGTTCTAAGTGTTGGCTCCATTTATACCTATATCTTCATGGTCATCCTATCTTATCTTTTCGTTCAAAAACAAGAGAGGAAAACTGGAAAGGAAAGGAAGATCAGCAATAAAATGTTAACATGTTCTATTTAAATATTATAAAACATTCATCTAGTTATTTTTATGAAAGTGTGAAATGAAGTAGGTAGATTTGAAGTAGTAGTTTGTATATTATATCGCAAACAGTTTTATGGTCTCCAAAACGAATTTCAATTGACTATTTGGGGTGTTCTCGCCACTTTGATTATAAGCTTCTTGTTTGAAGCTTATTTATTGATAATATTTAGCTTTTAGTGATAATACTTTTTACCATGAAGATATAGGTATAAATGGAGCCAACACTTAGAACAAAAGCTTGAAACCAACTGTGGGCTGATGCTCTCTTTTTGAATGCATACATAAGAACGAGACAGTGATATGTGTTTTCTTTATCTTATGTATGCATTCAGAAAGAGAGCGTCTGCCCACAGTTGGCTTCACTTAGGTATTTAGAGTGTTGCCTCCACTTTTATCTATAAGCTTCTTGCTTTTTACGTACCTAAAGGAACCAAAACCAAATGTCTATGGCTTATACTCGTTCATCGTCGGTCCTTGTCTTTGCTAGTTCTCGTTGCTGTCTGATTTGGACCAATCAGAAAAAACCACGAAAAGAGACGACCGAAAGATGGATTGTGACTCTGTCAAATAATTATTTTGTATTGAAATTGAATTGTTGTAAATTAGTTATAAAGACTGCTGTAATTTAATTATAGATTAATAATGGACTGCTTAGTGAATATCAACTGGAACAAAGTCACACCATGCCTTGTCTTATTAGTGCTAGAAGTAATGTTAGAATGTGTGTATTTTTTTCGAATAACCTGCACATTTGTAGGTTTTCTTGTTGATTTTTGTGTGAAAGTTCGTGTTTTAAGTCGTTGGTGTGTAGTTTCAGAGTGTGCGACGCCAGCGGAGGTGAACAAGCACCTGGAGCTGGGGCGCGACTTCCTCGCGCGGGGTCAGCTCTCGGATGCGCTGACACACTACCACGCAGCCGTGGGTAAGTGTCTGCTCCTGCTCATACGTGTCCCATGACGCCCTTGTACCTTGCCTCAAGTCTAAATTGTTAATATTGATAGTACACTGATCTGGTCTATGCCGCCTGTGCGTAGAACCACAGCAAGCAAGCAGCAAGTTTGTAGAACCATAGCAAGTACCTATCAACCTATTTTATGATGTATTTCGTTTTTAATAGGTCAGTACTTACCCATTGAAAATTAAAGGAAATGCAACAATAATACACTGCTAGTAACTATGAAAATTGAGATTTTATCTAATCAGATTAAATTCAAGTAAAAAACCATGTAGCTTCAGTAATAAACAAAAAGATTTACATTGTCATCCAATATATTTGAATCATATATTTCTATTATAGAAGAGTGGCCAACAGACTGCAACACCTGTTCCTTGTCTATTGACCTTAATTACTGACATTTTGGCATCAAGCATGATGTAAATGAATTCATATTTTGTTATTTTACAACATGTATGTTTGTCCGCAGAGGGAGACCCACATAACTACCTCACATACTTCAAACGTGGCACAGTATACTATGCACTTGGTAAAGCCAAGTTTGCACTACAAGACTTCTCAAAGGTAAGATCTGGTTGTATCTGAGGTGTTAACATAATCATAAATCTTTATCTCAACATCACACTATGAGCAAATGTTGATAAAATGCACAATTTTGTACTGAGAAAAAAGTGTCAGGTAGGACTGTCCTGAATTACAAATCCCGCAGCTCTTATATGGAGCATCTTAATTTAGAAAAGCAAAAGCCATGATACATGGGAATAAAACAAACAGGACTAATAATTTGCAAATAAGTAAAAACAGAATACAAATACAAAAAAAATGCCATTTATGCTTTAGCTTGTATATTTCATATTGTAAATTTAGTTGAAACTAGTTGCTTGTTCCATAGTAGGTTTCTATAGAGAAGACCAGGCATGAAACTCCATGGACACTCTTTAAAATTATGTTTTATCTGAACTGTTTTATGTTTAATCTTATTACATTATCTTGATGCCAACCTTGCGCCTATTATTGTATTTTGATCATTATACCAATGAGCGCAAGTTTTTGACATAGTTAACAACCTATGCTTGGTTTTTGTAATGAAAACTTTATCCTAGTTGGAATAAAGTTTAGAATACAATGAGTGAAAAACTCACAAGATTAAGCATGGCTAAATTTTAAATTTGTTTTATAATGAAACAGTTCTAGTTTGTAATGTTTTCTGTGTACTATACTATACTTGGACCATGAATAACTGTTGGATAATTTACAGGTACTGGAGATAAAGTCTGACTTCACAGCGGCACGTCTGCACCGAGCCAACGTGTACCTCAAACTGGCTCAGTATGTAGATGCTAAAGAAGACTACCTACAAGTTGTGAGTATCTTATCTATGGGTCATAAAAGTCAAAACTTATCTTTTTTAGTTTCAACAATTGAAAGAAAATACTTTTTCATTTTATTAACTAGCTGAATTCTAAGAAAGTAGATTTTAAAATTATGTTTATTGTTAATTTGCTGTGGGCGGATAGAACTGTGATAAGATAAGGTTCTTTACAGTACTTCGTTATTATTATGCTATTGTCATTGTTTTAACTTATTTTTAAAACTTCTCAATGATGTCAAAGATTTGTTTCTTGAAGCATAATCTGTTTATGTGTTTTACAAGCCAAAATTATGATATTATTTAAAACTTTTGTTTAGATATTTTTTTTTTTATTATCACCCCTCATTCAGTACTGTAATTCAATTAACTCAATACTCATTTCAAAATGTCGTAACTCTCGCCTCACTGACTTCACCACGACAAGGTAATTGCAAGACGGAGTAAGTAGGTTTTATCAAACTGATGCATTGACGTGGAATTAAAAACTTTAAACAATAATATTGTATTAGAGGCAATGCTGCAAAGCATTACGTGTCGCACCACCAGTGTGGCGAATGTATGTTATTGCTTAATGTTGCAACACCTTATAAAGCATGACGCGTTTCGTAACACCCACATATTTTTTTTTCTAATTGCATGTACTCACTGTTCAAAATGGACATAGGTCTTGTGCAAAGGTGATGGTGTCGCAATAGCATACGCCACCGTGAAGTTATCCTAAAAATTACCTCATTTCCGAAATTCTTTTAACAAATCTCATGTTGAATAATATAAAAATAATACCACCCTATAATTGTCCCACTGCAAGGCAAAGACCTCTTCTCATACAGAGAAGGAACAAGCCTTGGTTGGAGTGTAGCCTTAGGGGCGCTATGGAGCAAGGACTTTTTTTTTTTCGAAACTTTCAGTTTTTTTTGCAGCATCTGATTAAGCTTATCCATAGAAACCATTTAGGATCTGAGAAGTATGGCCCTACGACGCACCGTTTCCGAGTTATGGGCCTTCAACTTTTTTTTAATTTTATATAAAACAATTTATATCTCTAAAATGGTAGCTCGGATGAGATGGTTTTCGGGAAAGAAATTGTTGCTCTACTCAAAAGCCATGCGACCTTAAAAAAAAATTAGCAAAAACTTCGAAAAAAAAAAAACATCAAAAATTTTCTAAGTGTCGGTCGTCGTTTCAGCTAGAGTATTCTTAGGGGCAAAGGACTTAGTCAAATTTTCGGAGATTATTTTTTTTATTGAATTCGACCATATTTTTTGCAGCAGCTGATTAAGCTTGGCCATAGAAACCATTTAGGAACTGAGAAGCATGGCCCTACGACGCACCGTTTCCGAGTTATGGGCCTTTAACTTTTTTTTTATTTTATATAAAACGATTTATATCTCTAAAATGGTAGCTCGGATGAGATTGTTTTCGGGAAAGAAATTGTTGCTCTATTCAAAAACAATGCGATCATGAAAAAAAATTAGCAAAAACTTCGAAAAAAAAAAGTGTCGGTCGTCGTTTCAGCTAGAGTATTCTTAGGGGCACAGGACTTAGTCAAATTTTCGGAGATTATTTTTTTTATTGAATTCGACCATTTTTTTTTCATGATCGCATGGCTTTTGAGTAGAGCAACAATTTCTTTCCCGAAAACAATCTCATCCGAGCTACCATTTTAGAGATATAAATCGTTTTATATAAAATAAAAAAAAAGTTAAAGGCCCATAACTCGGAAACGGTGCGTCGTAGGGCCATACTTCTCAGATCCTAAATGGTTTCTATGGATAAGCTTAATCAGATGCTGCAAAAAAAATGGTCGAATTCAAAATGGTCCAAAAATTTTTTTTTACCTAAAAATTTTTTTTTTTCGTTTGCTTTGCTGCTCGTAGTGCCCCTAAGCGTATACTCCAACTCCTACACTCCGCCCCTAAGACTACCCACTGACCCAAGCCTTGATCGCCACGCTTGTTCGAGGCGAGTTGACGATTTCAGAATTCTATTATATACTAGCTGACCCGACAGACGTTGTGCTCTCAATGGATTTTTCAATTTTCTTACCGTATAAACCTTCCCTGGACTTCCACAAATATTTCAAGACCAAAATTTGTGAAATGTCCAACCGTTCTCGATTTTTAGCGAGACTACCGAACAACGATTCATTTTTATTATATAGATGTAAATGTAGATTACAAGTTCAAGTTTCCTCACGATGTTTCCTTCATCGACGTCTGTGATGTTCATAATGTTTGATAAACTTAGAAAGTATACATATGAAATTGAAATAGTCACTTCCTCGTGCCCGGTTGCGAACTCACAACCACGTGTGAGAGAGACTGGCCTCTTAACCAATGGGCCATCGCGACATCGAATAATCAAAAGCAACACGTATGTTTTAAAATCTAAGTTTGTTTAGTTGCATCAGCTTTTGTTGTTGATTGTAGTCGCCGCACTTCACTATTGTTCGTGTCTGCACCTGTTTGATCAGCTGATCGGGTGCACGTACTGACCTTGACATCGTTTTCTTTTGTTATCACTTGTCGACACTTTTTCATTCAAGGTACAATAAAACATTATTAGTTTCTTATTGGTCTTTAAAACCGTGAAAATACTCGGTAATTGGAGTTGAAGTTCTATGGAATTTGTAACGTTAGCTGTAGGTATGTTAATAGAAGTAGTAAAATGCACTAATGCCTGGTTTCCAAAGTCATTGAAAGAACAGACCGTTTGAAAGACGAGATCCATTTGATAGTATTATTGTTTCGACATCGCGTTTCTGGAAGAAAATCTCTGCAATTGATAACTTTGTCAAAACAATAGCTATTAAAAGTTTACGTAAGTAACGCACGCTTGTTTGTTTCAATTATACATATAAATAGTAATGAGTTCCACGTATAAACACTTGAATGTTTCCTCGAGTAGTTACATACAATCATTGTAACTATTGCATTAACATTCCTTCTATCTAATATATTTAGTGATAGATACTAATACATGTCATAATTTACATTTGAAATAACTCGTTATCGCTCCGAGCGCTGCGATGGGCGCAAGGATTGTCGACTTGTTGTTCCCTAACGTTTTTGTAATGATTGTAATATACACGATAAATGTTAATAGAAACAGATTGCCTAGTCTTTTCCCAACTATATTGGGGTCGGCTTCCAATTTAATCGGATGCAGCTGAATACCAGTGTTTTACATGGAGCGAATGCCTATCAGAGTTCCACAACTCAGTTACTGGGTAACTTGATATCCCTTGGTAAGACTGGTTATCAGTCTTTTGGGCTTTACCCGTTACGACTATCAAAAATCTACAAATGATAGCCGCTACCAACGGTTTTATGTAGGTTCCGAGACACAATGGTTGACACCCCATTTACCAACGACTGCTACAAGCGTAGCTTGACCATGATTGATTTGCATTGTACCTAGCTGCACTTAAGTCAAGTAGTATTGTGTTATCAAGATTCCATATCCACTTGATACAGATAAGGCATCGTCAAGGTCGCGGGTAACCGGTAGATGCAAGCCGCAGGTTGCCACGAGTTGTGGTGAACTATAGGCGTACGGGAGGCCATTGTTCAACAGTGGACGTCTTTCGGCTGATGATGATGTTGATGATACATACTGAATAATGCTGCATTTGAATTGATCAAGTGTATAACGTGTTGCAAAAACAGCTTCTAACCGTAATATTTTATTGTTATCAATGTGATGATAAGAAGGAAGTATCACAGAGTGCTTCTAAATTATTGTGGATGAATATTGTTAAGTAGTATGCACATAATGGTTCCACGCCCCTCTAAACCTCGTTTTCGCTTGTCCCCAGACATACGCGGAGCCTTACAATGAGGAGGCCATCAGTCAGTACCACAAGATCGACGAGTACATCGACGACATGCGCCTGGTGGAGGCGTACTACCGCGGCGGAGACTACCGCGCTTGTGTCGAGCTCGCCACACGCCTGCTCGACGTGTCGCCCTGGTCCGCACAGCTCAGGCAGCTCCGCGCTGAGTGCTACATAGCGCTGGTACGTACTGACACAGCTCGCCACACGCCTGCTCGACGTGTCGCCCTGGTCCGCACAGCTCAGGCAGCTCCGCGCTGAGTGCTACATAGCGCTGGTACGTACTGACACAGCTCGCCACACGCCTGCTCGACGTGTCGCCCTGGTCCGCACAGCTCAGGCAGCTCCGCGCTGAGTGCTACATAGCGCTGGTACGTACTGACACAGCTCGCCACACGCCTGCTCGACGTGTCGCCCTGGTCCGCACAGCTCAGGCAGCTCCGCGCTGAGTGCTACATAGCGCTGGTACGTACTGACACAGCTCGCCACACGCCTGCTCGACGTGTCGCCCTGGTCCGCACAGCTCAGGCAGCTCCGCGCTGAGTGCTACATAGCGCTGGTACGTACTGACACAGCTCGCCACACGCCTGCTCGACGTGTCGCCCTGGTCCGCACAGCTCAGGCAGCTCCGCGCTGAGTGCTACATAGCGCTGGTACGTACTGACACAGCTCGCCACACGCCTGCTCGACGTGTCGCCCTGGTCCGCACAGCTCAGGCAGCTCCGCGCTGAGTGCTACATAGCGCTGGTACGTACTGACACAGCTCGCCACACGCCTGCTCGACGTGTCGCCCTGGTCCGCACAGCTCAGGCAGCTCCGCGCTGAGTGCTACATAGCGCTGGTACGTACTGACACAGCTCGCCACACGCCTGCTCGACGTGTCGCCCTGGTCCGCACAGCTCAGGCAGCTCCGCGCTGAGTGCTACATAGCGCTGGTACGTACTGACACAGCTCGCCACACGCCTGCTCGACGTGTCGCCCTGGTCCGCACAGCTCAGGCAGCTCCGCGCTGAGTGCTACATAGCGCTGGTACGTACTGACACAGCTCGCCACACGCCTGCTCGACGTGTCGCCCTGGTCCGCACAGCTCAGGCAGCTCCGCGCTGAGTGCTACATAGCGCTGGTACGTACTGACACAGCTCGCCACACGCCTGCTCGACGTGTCGCCCTGGTCCGCACTCAAAGTCAAGTCAAAGTCAAAGCATTTATTTCAATTAATCCATTTACAGCCACTTTTGAATTGTCAAGGAGTCGGTCAGTTAGTCAGAAAGTTGAAGCTAGTTGCTCGTTCCAAAACGTAGGTAGGTCTCTATGGAGAAGAACGAGCAAGAAACTCCACGGACACTCTTTTACAATCAGGTTTTTACAAAATACTGCTTACATTATTCTTGTTGCTTCTATATGTGGAAAAAATGAAGGTAATCTAGAAATTCAAAATATAAACAATAATCAAGATAAAAACCACGGCAGTTAAGAGTTGACCAATCTCTACTGACAGCGCCCGTTCACGAACATGACGCGTGAATCAGCACCATTCAGCTCAACCATTTTGGAGGGACCTGAATGATCCAACACACGCGCCACCACCAGCGAGACATTTGAGTGAGCATGACAATTCTCTCAACCGCCATGCTCATTTATGTCAAACACATAATAATTTAATTAATATATGGCTCCATGGTACTCACATTTACAAAATTGAAATAATGCTGCTAAATTATACAAAACTAAGGTTTTCAATGTTTCTAAAATGTCGAAAAAGAAATTAAAATATATTTGTGTATAATAATAACGATACTCATGTCAATAAAAAAAAGGGGTAGGAAACAACATTCCTCCAATTAAGAAATTCCCTAAACTGCCTGTGGAGCAGGATCAGCATTTAGCCAAGCATTTTTATCATTGATGTAGTCTTCTAATTTATAATATGCTTGTCTACACAGTGTGCGTTTAATACATGTTTTAAATTGTCTTTCATTTAGTTGTAGAATATCAAGAGGTATTTTATTATAAAATTTTACACAGTACCCCATAAAAGAAGTATGTACTTTTGACAGTATGTCTTTAGGGAATGTCTGTAAAAGTTTGTAGGTCTACTATTGAAACTATTGCGCCCTATTTAGCTCTCATATTTAACAGCAGTGTGGATCAAGGAGTCTTCCCGGATTTGATGAAACACAGTAAAGTCGTACCTTTGCACAAAGCCGGTGATAGTAAAGAACCCAACAATTATAGGCCTGTGTCGATTCTGCCAGTTCTCAGTAAGGTGTTTGAAAGGTTAATGCTCAATCAAATGTTACGTCACTTCAATAAAAATTCCATCTTTCACGAACATCAGTACGGTTACACCAAAGGACGTTGTACAACTGATGCCTGTGTCACCCTAATAAAGAACATTTTTAACGCCTGGGACGAAACACGAAATGCCATTGGAATCTTTTGCGACCTCTCAAAGGCTTTCGATTGCGTTGACCATGAGACACTTTTGCTGAAACTGGAGCACTACGGACTTACTAAAACATCCCTTGATTTGCTTAGATCATATCTGAAGGACAGCCAGGTTACTTTGACTTTGACAATCTGAAACTTGGCTGATCTAATTTGTTCCTATTTCTAGTATAAACACTATGTCTGTCACTTATTTGATTAAAAAGATGAAGGTTTTTTCGAACATGCATAATGTTTTCATATATGTATTGACAAGGTACTGTCATGATGTTAATCTGTTTAAACAATTCTCTTAGAGACTCGCGTCTGCTGAGATTATAGATGGCTCTGACAGCCCGCTTTTGCAAAATAAAAATAGAATCAATATCTGCAGCCCGCCCCCAAAGCAAGATACCGTAGGACATGATGCTATGAAAATAACTAAAATATACTAGCCTAGCGGTATTCACGTCTGTCAAATGCCGGATTTTTCTGACAGCGTAAGCGGCCGAACTCAACCGCCCTGCAAGAGATGTTAAGTGAGGACCCCATTGCAGCTTTGAGTCAAGCGTAATCCCTAGGAAAACAGTCTTTTCGACGAATTCAAGTATATCCTTATTCAATACAACGTTACATTCACTACTTTTAACATTCGGTAAAGCGAATCTTATGCATTTAGTTTTCTTCTCATTTAATACTAAATTATTTACAGTAAACCAATTATGAACCTTAAGCATAGCGTCATTTACGTCGTCATGGTGCTGTGCCCGTCTATTAATTCTAAAAATCAAGGAAGTATCATCAGCAAATAACACCATTTGTGGTTGATTTTTCAGTAAATAAGGTAAATCGTTTATATAAACTAAAAAGAGGAACGGACCCAATATTGAGCCTTGCGGTACCCCCATTTTTACTTTTAAGCCCAATGAATTTACACCGTTTACTTGAACGTGTTGTGTTGCAGTGTATCAGTCAAATATGATTTTTCTAAGCTAAGCGCTAGTTTACTCAGTCCATAATGCTCAAGCTTTAAGAGTAGTGTTTCGTGATTCACGCAATCAAATGCTTTGGAGAGGTCGCAAAAGATACCAATAGCATCCTGCGAATCCTCCCAAGCCTTAAATATATGCTTGATTAAGGTGACACCAGCCATCACTGACACAGTGATGACATCGTCACAGTAACACGTATACAATGTTCCAGAACGACCTGTTCTCCGCGGTGTCGGACATCCGCTCCGTGAACCGGCTGCAGCAGGACTCCACAGACGGGTACTACCGCCTCGCCACGCTGCTGTACCGCCTCGGACACGTCAGCGACGCGCTCAAGGTACATGCTATGTTTACTAGTTTACTAGGTACTACTATAGATGTCCTTTATTTACCTAAATATAACAATATTTACAATGTTAGTCACGTATATATGCGGTTCGAAGTACTATAGTAGCTGTGCAGTATGTTGCTGTAGCTTCTTTGCCAGCTTCTACTTTCTTGATATATTACAATGAGTAGCACTTCGCCCACTACTTTTTCCGCGTATATTTCGTACTTCCCCTACAAACTCAACACCTAGGCCCCATTTAAGGGGTAATTTAAAAAACTTTAATTATTAACATTGGCACTTGTGCCAAGTTTAATTTTTTTTCAATTAACCTGAGATGTAAGATTTACAACTCCCCCTTTTCGTCTCCCTAGGGGTTGATTTTTTTTTTCTTTCATAGTGCTTGCCTATATTTTATCATAAAAGGAAGCTGTGTACAAAATTTCAAGTTCTTAGTTCCTGTAGTTTCGACTGTGGGCTGATACGTCAGTCAGGTTGTTCTTTTATATTTATAGATGAAAATATTCGATACATTACAATATTTATATCAATGTGTTATTGAAACATAATATCGCGGGTCTCAAACCATAGGGGCGTACACGCTAAAATACGATTTTTCGTTTTTAATAATAATAATAATAATAATAATAAAACCATTTATTTTCAGGTAACAAAGACCCATAGAAAAATACCTTAACTTAAGTATACATATAACAATATAACAATTGTGTTAGTAAATAAAACTTAAAACTATGTTAGTATCACTTAGTTGCACTATGTCTTTGCACGTTCCGGTGGCACTTGGCCGCGAAAGCGGCGGAATACCACATCCTGTGGCCAAAAGCTTTCATCCAACACCTGATGCAGATAGCATGTTGGTATGCGCACCACAAACGCCTTAAAGTTGACGTTGCGATGCGACTCCAGCAACTGCACTCTCGGCGCGTACTTCAGCCTTTGGCGTACGTACTTCACGATGTCTTCCGCGTCAGTGGTGTAGTGGAGACGGGAAATATACACCGGGGTATTCGGCTTCGCAGCACGTAGCTTTTCGTTGGGCTCCGTAGGAGCCTTGCCGCAGCGGTTCTTACAGCTCTGCCGGCGCTTCCTCCTTCGCACCGTCACGAAGCCGTCATCATCAGCCCGGTTCGCTTCCTTCATAGTCACGGGCTTGGCGGGGGGAGCAGTGGGGGTGCTCACAGTGACCAACAACGGGTCAGATGGTCGAGTCGGTCGGGCAGCGCTGCGGGGAGGAGCTGCGGTAACGGGAGCGGGGCAACGAGGCACGCTTGTGGCGCAACACGCTGACTCAGCAATCGGCGCCGGCGACAAAACTGCTGACGCGAAACTCGTGACTGATGTGTCTAGGCAGCCGACACCATTGGATTTCACTACGTCCATAACATCAATGCATTTTTGGGAGAATTTTGACGGAGTTTTACCGTATAGTCGTCATGCCAAATAGACGTATCAACCAAAAACTAGTGTTATATAGGGAATATCTTAAAATCAAGCATCCCATAATAATCGTAGTGTAAATATATAGCTACATGCAAAAACACGACAAGCTAGGTCAATCACAAGAAAAGTTATTAAGTTTTTTTGTCTTTCCTGAAAAGAAGGTGTTTGGTGGATACGGCCCTATGGTTTGAGACCCGCGATATGTAATGCAATACATGTACGAGGCATGCCTTTTAAGTTTTGTCGTTTGAAGAAAGAAAACCAACTAAAACCTTACAGTATTTTTTATTGGTTTTTAAAGTATTCCCCACATAGTTTAATACACTTTTCCATTCGCTCAAACTTGTTATTAAAACATTATTGCCACTCCAAAGTGGGGGTGTTTAATATAGCTGACTTGAAAGTATCAACTGCTTCTTCACCGGGGTGGAAACTTTGATCACGAAGACTATTCTTAATTTTAAGAAATGTATAGGAATCGTTAGGGCTCAGGTCTGAACTGTATGGAGGATGGTCATGGTCAAGGATTTTTACGTTTTCCTGCTTCAAATAACCAATCGTTCAATGAGCACTGCGTGAGCTTACGATATCATGCTTTTGGATGATGCGTCGCTTTGGGTAACATTTTCGTAGTATGGTGATGATTTGTGGTAAAGAAACTGTGGTATACCACTCTATATTAACCGTTCTACGATCTTCAAGTGCAATCCTCGGAACATAACCGGTTCTCGCAACGAACTTGCCCGCTATCTTTTTTGTGGTGCTTCGAGAACTTTAGTTGGTTTTGAGCCACCTTGGAAGATCCAGATTGTAGATTGTTGTTCGTAATCAGGATTGTAGACATAGATCCAAGATTACACCGTCTGACACGGGCCGATTTATGATCGTCGGAAAGCAAATGCGGGATCCAACGGCCAACTAGCTTTCTCACTCCAAGCGCCCCATGCAAGATCTTTTGAATGGTCGTCCCTGAGATGCCTAATAATGCCTCTATCCTTCGATATGATACATGATGATATTAGTGAAATAGTTGTCTCATAGCATCGATTTTATCTTCAATGAAGGTGGATTTTGGACGTTCTTCACGAGATTTGTCACTAAGACTAGTATATCCACGCTGGAAAACTTGGCATAAATACCAGCGTTCGACAGTCTGCAGACACGGGGTGTAATCATGGAACACAGATGTTAGCTCTTCGAAACACTTAAACTGTGTTAGGCCTCTTCGAAAGTTGTAGAAAATTATTGCACGAACATTTTCCTACAAGGTTTATTTTCTTTCGTGACCTGACAGATTCAAATCGTCGCTGTGACTAAACAATAGCATTAATCGTAGTACTTTCAATTGTTTTAACATTCCAAATTGAAACAAATTTGAATATAAAACAGTTCCTAATCCAAAATTGCCGGTATATATTGAAACTACATAACTTAAAAGGCATGCCGCATGCCTCGTATCCGGTTATTTTGGAGTGTGAATTACTGAGATTCCAATCCATTGACATGAGACGCGTATGTTGTACCGACAGTCACGTACTCGCATATAGCGTTACCAGGTGTCCGGATAAAGCTGGCCACAGTCAGGATTTTGGTAGCGTGTCTGGCAAAATTAGACGGTGTCGATGTCGGACCTGTCCGGCTTTTGTGAGGCTTTTTTCAATTTGACTATGTTTTATTTTACATTAATCATGTGTTGTCCGTTCCACCCGCTTCACCGTGTCTTGCTTTACTACTACCTACTACAAACCTAGGAATGTCTTGCTTTTTTTTAACAAAATGTCCGTATAACCTCGCTTGGTCTGTCCGGTTTTACGGTCTTAAGACCTGGAAACCCTACTCGCATACAACGAAGTGTCCAAAAACCACGCGTCACATGATCACCTCGTCTCAGAAGTCAATATCTTACTCATAATCATCACAGGAAATTCGAGAATGTCTGAAACTAGACCCGGAGCACAAGAAGTGCTTCCCGTTCTACAAGAAGGTGAAGAAGGTAGACAAGTTGCTGCTGGAGTGCGAGGAGCTGAGCGAGGCGCGAGACTTCGCGGGCTGTGTGGAGGCTGCCAGCAAGGTGCTGAGGATAGAGGACGAGGTCACCCTCGTAGTGTTCGAGGCTCACAAGTGGCAGTGCAGCTGTCTCACTAAGGTTAGTGCTGTCAACTTGCAATCAAGCGACAATACATTCTATGGGACTGTAAGTAGCAAACTACTTGAAATAATATAAAAAAGCAGAAAGTTTAATTTTAGTATTTAAAAACTATCTCAAAGAAATCTCACAAATGTTGTTATTTCTTAAATTAATATTTTCCAATTTTCCTGCCCTTATTTCATGTTTTCTTCTTCCATTTTGTCTTGTCAATCGTCATGATATCATTGACTTCATTATCTTTCATATCATTGTTTACACAATTTGTCCATCTTTATTTTAGGGTTCCTCTTTTTCTGCATCTATTCACAATTTATAGTCATAACTCTTTTGATCACATATGTTTCACTCCTCTTCACAAACCAAGAGAAACGATTTCCTTTCAACCTTTTTTTGTCACTGACGCAATTGTTAAAACTATGAATTAATATTTAAATGATAAATATAAATAAATGATAGTGAGAAAGAAATTGTTAAAATAAAAGTAGTTTCTATATCAATTTAATAATTTTAAAACAAAATTTCTTCTTTCCTACATTATTCCTGTGCTAGGAGGGATGAAATACGATAAAAAACAGTTACATGCTGCAAAATACAGAGGAATATTCAAACTAATACTTAACAAATTAGCAACTTTGACTATTGTCCACCATTTAACTAAAGGTTAAAAGAAGAAAAGTGACAATAAACAGGTTTAAATGACATACAGGATGAGCAGTACTCAGAGGCGCTGGTGGCGTGCGGAGCTGCGCATGCGCTGAAGCCGAGCGCCGCCGTGCTGTGCGACCGGGGAGACGCACTGCTGGGGCTCGACATGTTCGACGACGGTGAGTCACACACACTCTCCACTGTCTACTACTGTATGTACTACTGTACTACTGCGTGCGGCCGCCGTGCTGTGCGACCGGGGAGACGCACTGCTGGGGCTCGACATGTTCGACGACGGTGAGTCACACACACTCTCCACTGTCTACTACTGTATGTACTACTGTACTACTGCGTGCGGCCGCCGTGCTGTGCGACCGGGGAGACGCACTGCTGGGGCTCGACATGTTCGACGACGGTGAGTCACACACACTCTCCACTGTCTACTACTGTATGTACTACTGTACTACTGCGTGCGGCCGCCGTGCTGTGCGACCGGGGAGACGCACTGCTGGGGCTCGACATGTTCGACGACGGTGAGTCACACACACTCTCCACTGTCTACTACTGTATGTACTACTGTACTACTGCGTGCGGCCGCCGTGCTGTGCGACCGGGGAGACGCACTGCTGGGGCTCGACATGTTCGACGACGGTGAGTCACACACACTGATTCAGTTTCATAAGGCAATAGCCGGCTATTGCCTTAAGGTGGATACAGACTTGTGAGGCATGCGGGACGAATGGCGCACAACGAATACCTCTGCTTGAGGCGTACGTGTTGAAAAATGATATCAACACATGCTCAGGTTGAGCCATCGCGTGTGAAGCAAATGCCTCGTTTGTTTGTCTTCATGTGTGTTGCGAGGCATGTGTCGGGCGGCTGCCGACTCATTGCGATCAGTGCGTTGCGTTTGGACGGTTGTGTCCATTGTAATTTACGTGCGCAATATGAATGAGAAATAAATTTTACGAAAAGCAGTTGCATTATATAAAAATAACCGATTATTATGGGATCCAAAACATCTCAATTTTTTTTTTTCTATCATTGAATTAATAATTATAAAAGCAGCACCGAATACGCGCACGCGATTCCAAAAGTGCCATCTTGACTGCTGCTGTGTGGGTTGGATCGGCTCGAGCCTGTTTGTTCCGAGCAAACGCAGTTTCATTTAGTCAGTCGAGGCGTGCGGATATCGTAGGCAGCACACCTCGGCGATGCCACCTGCGTGCACTACAATGTAATGCTCGCACTGACGCACTTTCATCTTGAAGCTTTTGCCGACATACGTTGACTCGCCCTCGCACGTGTGTAGCTCATACCTTGCCACGAATATAAAGGTACACAGCTTACGAGGCATTCGCTTTGCACCACGCTTGCAAAGTCTGTATCCACCTTTATGAGACACCATTTCATAGTGACCATTCCTAATAAAAAACAAAATAATTAGTTAGATTATTTTTTGTTGCAACGGAATATTATACTTTATCCTGCCTGAAATTGAAATGATATTTCATAAGTTGATAATTCGATAGATTCCACTAATCAATTGACTTACTTTTTATGAGCTGTCAAAACGCGATTCCTCCAAAAATGTTACGTGGCAATTTATACTTATGACGTTACTTTTAGGTAGTCATTTGCCAACTTAATTGACTAACTAATTATAGATTTTGAAGCAGCTAAAACTTTAATTTTACATTAAATTGTAAATTAATCGGGTTTTCAGATGTTTTTTTTTTAGAGAAATTCTGTCTTGAAATTATTGATATCATCTACCGAATTCTTTGTCTAAACTTCTGAATTCAAGTTTAAAGACATAATGCTGAAACGCTGATTACAGTTTGAACGTTGTAATGAATACTATCGTCATCACTGTGTGTCTCTCCCGCAGCCATCCAGGCCTTCAAGCAGGCGCTAGAGTTAGAGGAAAGCTTCCAGCGGGCGAAGGACGGGCTCAGTCGCGCGCAGAAACTACAGAAGCAGTCCGAGCAGAGGGACTACTACAAAATATTAGGAGTTAAGAGGTAAGAGGAGTCTTTCACTTATGGTCACAGTTATCATTCCGTTCAAACTCTCTCATTTTTTATTTCATTACATTAAATAATACCAGTACAATACGACGACGAGGTTAGCCATAGTGCCTGAGCGATTCGCAGATAATATTTGTACACACCACGATACAGACGAAATTCTTAATTTTAGGGCAACGATTTCTCATAACAAAAGATAAAAATACAATCAGGGAAACAGATTACATATTTAGCAAGTTGAATAGAGTCTTAGACTGTACAACAGTCGCACATTAACCTTTGAAGGACAGAACATGAACGCACGCACAAGATACAAATATCTACAAATAAAAATAGGAATATAACTAGTAACCAATGGAAATATCTTTGCGCCTTTTTTAAATATTTCATTATTCATTTAGTGTGGCAAAGTTCAGTGTGAGGAGATAAATCTAAACTCACTTTGCAAAAGTAACAATAAATAGTTTATTTAAACCAATAACTAGTACATTGTTGGTAACACAAAGATCCAACTAATACAAGAAATGAATGAAAGAAATGAAGTAATCTAACTAAGCTCTACCGAAAACCCTAAGCGCACCATGTCCTGTACGTCAGTAATGTGGATCACCAACACCACATTCGTACAGTGCAGGTTGTAATCTGATCTCGGCAGGAAACGGGTGAAACGTGACCGACCCAAAGCCGATATTACATGGATCAATTTCGGTTTAATATTGCTTTCAACTACATTCATTTAATGATACATTTCAATGCGATTGCGCAATCTCATTGAAAGCTTAGATTCAAAGATTAGATATCGGCTTAACAATATTGCTCATTAGTCAATGCGGTTGAAACGTGTATACATGAAGATTGAACGATTACTCATTCCCGTGCACCGCACGTCAATGAAGTGTACCTACTCTGTGTGACAAATGTGAACATTGAATGTTATATCAATGATTTACGTGTATATTGGCTTTTCAATGGAATTGTTTCAATTTGGTTGATCCGTGTAATATCGCCTTAAGTCGATGCAGTACAGACGAACAACGAGTGCCGATCATGGCCGATTGTGTAGAGGAGGCATGTGCACTTGTTGTGCACACAGTTGTGTAGAGGAGGCATGTGCGCTTGTTCGGCTTGTTCGCAATCGGCCATGTTCGGCACTAGTTGTTCGTTTGTGATCGGTAACGTAATTGTCACGATCATCGTGCATGCATGTACACAATCGTCCGTGATCATTTATTGAGGGGCAAGCGTTCAAGGTGGACGTGGAGGTTACAGCTGCAGTTACCATTAATTTGATTTCATTTCCGTGTACAATCATTTTATGAATGTAGTTGAAAGAAAAGTTGCGAAAAAATATGGAAAAGGAGAAAATGCTGAAGATGTTTGAGCATTCACCGTAATAGGGAATAATAATTATATATTAAAAATTATATTGAAAGGAAGCCGTTAGTCAGATTCTCCTTTTAATATAGGAGATAGAATATGTGATCATTCCTAAAATACCCTAGGGACCTAGGCTGATAAAAGGTAATATTAACATCATAATCTACATTTGTATTAAATAAAATGAAAAAAAAAAAAATTGCTTTTATCCATACATATTTTGTCTAGTTATGCGAACATAATTATGGATTCACAGTTCGAAGAATGCTTGGAGAAAATAAATCTTAGTTTTAAATCTGCCTAGTCATTTAAAAATATTTTTTTCCCTTCTATAGAATAATACATTCTAATAAAATAATAAAAAATACATTATAAAAAATATACAGTATTATAATACATTCAATAAAAAAACAATGAATGTCTATGATCGGCGATCGTGTGGGCACGCGTTCGCAACTACAAGCGATTCCCTTTGATGACGTGTGTCCAAAAAACCGACAAGTTGCCGATCGCCGCAATCACGACGACGATTACGGGCCATGATGGGCGACTACAGGCGAGTACCCCTCCACACGATCGTGCTCGCGTGTAGTCGCCCATCATGGCCGATTGTGAAGAGGCGCCATGATCACCGACCAGTACGAGGACGCGCTCACGTGCGCGCGACTGTAGTGGTCGTGGTTGGGAGTTTGCTGCGTTACAGTAGTTTAAAATAAAAACATGTTACACACGTCACGTTTTTGTTTTCAATTTTTTTTTTTTTATATTGTTATAGGCTTGCGTTTGAATTAATTAACAAATTAATTTAAATTAGAATTATAGTAGGGAAAAAAAACAGTAAACTTAATTTAGTCTTGTTATGTTGTATTTAAAAATGTTCCGAAACTTCCCGAGTAACGATTTTTTATCATGTCCGTCTGTAGGTCTGCGAGCAAGCAGGAGGTCATCAAGGCGTACCGCAAGGCGGCGCAGAAGTGGCATCCCGACAACTTCCAGGGAGACGACAAGAAGCTCGCAGAGAAGAAGTTCATCGACATCGCCGCCGCCAAGGAGGTACATATATTTATATACTAGTAGCACGTAGATTTCGTACTTTCTCTACGAACGCAATACCCCTTAGGCCCCCTTTGAGAGATTGTTAAAAAAGACTGTTTTTTTTCATGCAATGGAACTCCACTCTTTTCAACCACTAAGGGCGGGTTGTTTCAAACAGTCGGTTAAGGTTACATACGGACGGTTAAAAAGTTGCTATGACGTACGATGTTTAACGTACGTTAGATGTAACGGGTTGTTTCATGACATAAAAGTTAAAGTTACTCAAAAAGAGATTCCATAATATTTTGATTTTTGACAACACAAAATTACGATGACTAGTCGGTTACGGTAATAGTAACTTTTTGACGTATGATTTTGTGAAACAACCCCTTTTTTTTATTTGACTATAGAGTTAGCGCCATTTTTTACTATTACCGGTCAGTAATGGTTAGTTGAAGCAACCCGCCCTATGATTTCCAAAACATTTTTAGTGTTCACCTTTATCATAAAAGTAATTCGAGTGCAAAATTTCACGTGATAATTACACGTGAACCTATACTTGAGCCATTACAAACGTGCCAACTGAGTCATAGAATGTTTTAATGGGACCTCTCGCTTGCACTTACAGACCTTATAGAACTGCCCCAGTGTTGTTTGTAACAGTAGAAAATAATTACTTTTTATGTTTTATGACTCAGTTCACACATTTGTAATGGCTCAAGTATAGTTTCAGGACCTTTTTCTTAAGCCTTTCTCTTTCTCTCACGCGCGTTCTCTCTTTCTAGTATGTTTATCTGTGTGTGCGTGCGAGTATCGAGATAGTTGTACAGATTTTATTTCGAATTACATTCGGAATTAAAAAATGCACGTGGAAGTTCCTGACAGGGGGTTCCACGACGACATACGTTTTTCTTTTTGTTAAAAAAAAATTGAAATGATCTTCAGTTTCTTTGTCCTCGTTGGTGTCCGAAAATAACGGAGCTCAACAAACATAGTGAGTATCGTGTCATGTCCCAGCCGTAGTCACAGCATGTGTGTGTGTGTCCCCAGGTGCTGACGGACCCGGAGAAGCGCGCGGTGTTCGACTCGGGCTCGGACCCGCTGGACCCGGAGGCGGGGCGCGGGCAGGGGGGGGGGCCCTTCAACAACCCCTTCCACCACTTCCAGCACGGCTCGCCCTTCCAGTTCAAGTTCCACTTCAACTAGTCCGTGCGGCTGTGACACGGCGCTGTGGCGGCGGTGGACGACACGCTTGTACAGGACTCTGTTACCGGCTCTGCGGGCCCTTGTATACGACACCTTTTGTAATTGGTCAAAATAAAAACAGGATATTTGAATAGTATCAAAAAATCGTTCCTATTGTTGATTACTGCAAGGCTTTTGTCGAACAACTGTTACTTATTCCTGGGTACATTGTCTATTTACGTTACGCCATACTTTATTTAATTGTAACTGTTATATAATATTGAAATGCAAGCGCCTAGTTCAGATCGACGCTTGAAGTTCTGTCGTCCACCGAATTGTAAATATTGTATAATTACTTTATAATTGGATTGTAGCTGTCTAACAAATTGTGAGTTTTGTTAAAAAGAGGCTTAGGCTTACCATCATTATAAGGTGTCAAGATTAATAATTTAATGCCAAGTTCATCTTTGTACGTTATAATGTCGATGACAATACGCCAAGTCAATCACGAAATTAAGGTTCTTACGAGTTATAAGATAAGAGCCATATTTGTCTTCTAGCAAGTCGGGAGCAACTATTGTTATTCTTATACTTTGATCTCCGAAATAATTTGCATATTGTGTAAAATACTTCGTTAAAGTCACGCTAGATAACTTGCTATTATCACAATCGGTAAACTTTCTGTTAAAATACTTCATAACTTTATGTTAATATAATGCTTCAATTGGAATGTTTTCCTACTAATATCTATTAACACTATATAAGTACAAAAGGGCATTTGTTATGAACCTCACGAGTCAATAATTTTAAATGATTAACATTTCATAAATCATCAAAGGTTCCCGCGACAATATGCATTGGACCGTATTTTATTGTCGTTAAGATTGAGATTACGAAGTGTCCTTCTATGTACCGTCTACATTTTCCACGTTAATTATGTTATAATACCTATTGTGGTATCCACGTAAGCTTGCTGTTGTTGGGATGTTGAAGTGAAACGTTTAGTAGTACTGTAGCGACAAAATGATGTTGTATGCCACCTCATTTTCTCGCTGGTATTCAAAACTATCTGTAAATATAGATATCACTTAGCTGTGGTCAGTTTTCTACTACCAAGGTTTTGTCCAAAGTTAGACCAAATTGTTTGCCAGTTGTTGGTTCAAATTATGAATGATTATATTCAAACATTTTGAATGTAAGCTCTTTTGCATTGCAAGGTACTCAGCAGTCGATTTATAAATAAATAAATATTTATTTATTAGTAAGTTATTTTGTTGTGATTTCTTATAACTTTGTAAATATGATAGGAATATAAGATAGTATAAAATGTTCATGTTTATTTATTTATTTTATCCAAACATTTAAATTCGTTCACAAATGCTCGCGCTTCTATCAAATATTCAGAAGTTTGAGTATGAGGTAAGTAAAAGTTAAGATTACAATAAATATTAAATTCTAAAAGTACAATGTAAATAGACACAAATCCTATGCTAAAACCGGAGCACGTATCACGGCTCCTCGTCAGTCCATAAAATCTTTGGTTTCCTCCCGTCCCTCATGTTCCTCGCGACCCTCTCGATCTCGTTGCCGATCTTGTTCTTGTCCTCCTCCTTCTCGCAGATGTACCGGTGACGCACCGCGCAGTCCTGCCCGCGGTAGGCGAGGGCCCCCCGCGCGGGGTCAGTGACCCAGGCCAGGCACCTCCCCTCCCCCACGATGGTCGCGCCGGTCGCGTTGTTGGCGACCGGCCGCGCCGAGTGCGACCAGATCCACAGCAGGCCGGGGTTCAGACCGCCCGTCCAGAACTCTCCTCCTGTGCATTGAAAGACATTTAATTTAGTGGTCACGGATATCGATTTCACAAGGTTGACCAATTTCTGTTCTGTGGTAAGGTCTACAAAATGGTTCTAAAGCCATGCTCTAATTACTTGTCGGGCGATAATATAAGATAATGAGATAGATAATATATCTATAAGTTTTAACAGCAGGAAAGCTAAATAAACGGACACGTCATGGATGCACTAAGAACACCAAACAATTTCAATGTTGCCAATTAGTTTATAGCTGTGGCGACACACGTGTAAATGATTTCTAGGTATACGGTTAATGGAATCATGATAAGAAGTAGTACCTACGAAGTACAATAAACTTAAAATGGTTGGACGTCCTACGACATGCTTTGACCGTAGGTACTTGCCAAGAAGCTTATAGTTAAGTGGAGGTAACACTCCGAACACTTAAGTGAAACCAACTGTGGGCAGAAGCTCTGTCTCTGAATGCATACATAAGATAAAGAAAACTTTACTGTCTCGTTCTTATGTATGCATTCAGAAAGAGCGCGTCTGCCCACAGTTGGTTTCACTTATGTATTTAGTGTTGCCTCCACTTTTATCTGTAAGCTTCTTGGTCTAGCTACTACAACGACTACACACAACAGCACATAGTGTACGCTATGCAAAGGTACGTACCATAGAGTCCTGTGGAGATTTTGAATTTGATGCACCTTGTGCTTGTTTGTTAAATATGCCTAACCTTGATCCTCTAACCTTTCCCTTCGAAGGTGTGATACTAACAGATCACCAAGACTAAGGGCGTGATTCACAACCCACACTTTGCAATATAAACATATTCGAATACAAACATTATTGAGAAAACTATAATGTAATAATTAATGATGTTCTTTTGAAACGCTTGTTTAGATCCTACGCTTATTTAGATTTGGGTTATACGAATATATTATAATATCACCTTAAACTAAGGTTCATATTCATATGAAACTAACTTAGTAAACTCAAAGTGCGGTATGTGAATCTTGCCTATTAGGTACCTACATGGTGTAGGAGGTATGATTCACTTAATAATTGAGCCAGTACTGCAGGCAGATACGCTGGGCTCTCAAAACTTCTATGGACACAATAAGTAGTATAATAAGTTACCTCTGATAAGGTCCCTGTTCAGAAAACTAATTATCTATGTAGGAGACAAGAGGTACTTATAGTTCACTACACATTGAATAATAATTCGTTAGGCTCTAGATACTTGGTGATGTGGAAGATATATCAATAAAATTGAATGCTAGATACGTATTTGTTTAAATACATAATGAATAAATTACTTTTTTTTATTAATTTTATGCTGTGAGAAAAATGGCGAGAGATGTAAATTTTTGACAAATTTGAGCGACATTTTAGCGAATCTGCCAGTTAGTATAATATTGACTATTATTCTGCGAACTATGAAGTGCAACAAGGCAACCAAACCCGAGGCCATCCCTATCAACAAAATGTCTTTGAATTTCATGAGCAGAAATATTCTGATTTTTCTGATCAACCAGGCCAGTTTAACAACCAAGCACAGTCTCTGCATTCCAGGATTTATAAGAATGAATCCACGTTTAGTAGAAAGGTCTACTAGCGCAGTAGAAGAGTGTCCTATCGAAGTAGAAGAGTGTCCTATCGAAGTAGAAGAGTGTCCTATCGCAGTAGAAGGGTGTCCTATCGCAGTAGAAAGGTCTTCTTTCGCAGTAAAAAGGTCTTCTTTCGCAGTAAAAAGGTGTCCTTTCGCAGCATAAAATAGTACAAACAATTACTATTATGAAATAGATAAGTATATTTAGGTACGGCGGGCAAGAATAGCATGAACCTTCAGATTTAGGTATAATTTTCAACCAATAGGTAGGTAATAATATTGATATTCGAAAAACATCCAGCCCCAACCAGAAATAACTTCAGGCCATTCTGTACACAAGGCAAGACTCCGCGACTCTGTAGCTACAAGCTCACCTTTATATTTCTTATCGGAGAGGATTTTGGAGGCCAGCTGGTCCTTCTCCTTGTCGGAGTCGATCTCCAGCATGTTGCTCTTAAGGCGGCGGCACCCGTAGCTAGCTCCCTTCCAGTTCTGCACCTCCGAAGACACGTGGTAACAGCCGTCGCCCACTCGCGTGAAATTCTCCGCGCACGGCTCTGATAACATAATAAAAGGTCAGGACATTTACCTCCGTAGACTTTCTCTTGAATGAATGGCGAAAGTGTCTGAATCATAATGTTATGTAGAATGAAATGTTGTTTGCGTGATACGTAGTGATTGTTACCAACAGCATCAAAATAAGCTATTCTAAGCGTAGTGGCGCGTGTGAGTCTCAGTGTAAAGGGTAGGTAGGTATATTTCAAATTTAATTTTGTTAGAACGAAATCTCAGCGGGTTTTGAATCCAGAATCTCTTGTTGAAAAGACGTAAGTAGGTAATGCAACAAGAAGTTATAAAATCACAACTTGGTAAAAATTGTTCATGATCAGTATTTTATATCCTCACCTTCTTTAGCATCAAGCCCAGCTACCATGAAGTGTACGTTCTGCTCCAACTTCCGGAGCCTCTTCTCGAAGTGGTCTGCGCGCCAGACCAGTTTCTCGATGGCACCGAGTAGGTACAGGTCTGTCTCGGAGACTTGCTTCTGCGGCGGCTGACGGTTCTCGTCCACGCGGTCTACTGCGTGACTGTGCACGGGGATCGGCTGGTTCTGGACTGGTGCAGGCTGTGCGGGACAATTGAACAACCAACATTAGTATAGCATAAGAGTAAGATGACAAATTATTGTTTTAGACTTGACCTAAGTGTACCTATTTATTTACTACCCTCATAAATATTTTATTCATAATTCCGATTCTGAATTTAGATACCTTTACCTATGTGTTTGAAAATGTGATAGCTCATCATTGGCCTAGTCTTTCCTCAGTCTGGAAAAGGCCGACCCCAACATACTTTGTATATAGTATGACGACGGTTGGCGCAGTGGCTGAGTCATTAGCGCTGCGTGGCGCGGGTTCGATTCCCGCATGGAACAAATATTTGTATAACCTACAGGTAGTTTTTTGAGTCTGGTAAACGTAGGTACCCATAATACAGGACTAATTCCTAGTGTGGGGCAACGTTTAAAAAGACAAAAATTAATACGTCATCTTATGTTGATATCGTGTTACGTAACACGATACCCCTTGGTAAGACCAACAGACAGACAGACTCGACTGGACGGGAACGGGGGTAGACTCGGTCGGTCGGCTGGTCGGACTGTCTAGCACCTGACTACCCATAACAGCTATCTGAGATTAGTGAATGACAGCAATGAGAAAGCTGTTAACTTAAAAAATTAACTTTTGCACAATGTTACTTAATATACCTATGCTTTTTTAATAGAGTATACAATTACTCAGGAATATCGTGTGAGTACTCACATAGCTCGGCTTGAATTTGTCTTTGTATGGGTTAGGTGGCCTGTTGACGATCTTGCCGGTGCTGGGAGGTAGGGGGGGCGCGTGCTGCCACTCGTCGTAGGGCCGGCCCCCCGGCGGGAGGGGGTGGTTGGGCTGCTTGCCGGGGTGCGGGGGCGGCGGTGGGGGGCTCAGCATGGGGCCATCCACGCGGTTGGTCACGTAGTAGCCTTGCGCCGGCGGCAGAGCCATTATGCGACCTGAACATGTGAGGTATCATCGTTTATTCTTTAATTTATAGTAGTACCATCTTCATATCAAGTTCCTACTTACCTACAAAACTACAAGAAACACATAAAATCTATAATAATTTATATCCATTTTTACACGAATAAAAAAAAAGGAAACGTAAACCATAGGGGAATGTGTCCAAGAGACTGGCGGCATTGCCAAGTTGGATGACAATGCTTACCTACCTCTGTTCGAGGTAAAAAACCAGCCCTTGGATCTTGGAAAACTTAAAAATCTATTATAGATCTTGCTTGACTGTTGTACGTACTCATTACTCTTGTCTGATGTTTGAACAAGGGCGTAGCTACCGTCGTATTAGCCGTATCAATAATACGGGCAACTAGGGCAAGCATCGCCACTGTGTTTGAGGCACATGCGGGACACTTAAACCACCTTCTTACATCCAGTTCAGTGGTGTCTCAGCAAGTAGCTAAGTAGGGCTCACCTTGCCTGTCACCGTGTGCGGGGGCGCTGAGTGCCCACTGCTGCAGCACGGACATCCATGGGCCATCGTCATCATGTAGACCGCAAGTGCTCTGCTGGTCACCGCACCAGTTCTCATCAACCAGTGTGTTGTTCTGGTCAGTCGTAGATGCGGTGCCTGCCAGGAACAGCAGGGCTACCGCCGGGAGTGGGAGCCACGACATCTGGAACACGGGAGGTAAGCAAGCATGATTATGTGGTAGGCATGATCCTGGAAACTGTGAAAGAACTACTTATGATGTACCCACTGGAGTCTAACCGTGCACACAGGCAGCTATGGTACCGTAACTATAGGTAATTCACTTCCGAACGATGCTTACTTTAACCACAGTATAAATGGATGCTGATAAGCAATAGCGCAACCCACAAAAAGTAACATTTGAATATTTTGATGTACCTATGTTAGGTACTACCGTACAGCAGCGACATGCCCCGCCTCCCTCCGAAACACTGTTCCTCACCTCTTCCCGCGTCGAACGTGCTTGGGGTATTATAGTGTATTATCTATGGAACGTGCTTTCGAAACTGCTTTTAGTCCTCGCAGCGCGTGGATACGCACACACACACACACACGTATTTGTACAGTTTGTTATTTTGGTAGTACCTAGTGTAGGTACTTAATGAAATCGCTTCGTTTTTGTGTCGTAGGTGTGCTTTAAGTCTACTATTACAACTTTGGTAGGTACACCGGTCTGACAATCTAGTGTATTTACCTACGAGTCCGGATCTTCCTATTCTGCTAATATAGTCTAGGTGAGTTTCTTTCCAAACAATGTGAGTCACACACGGCGACTCGGGGCGTTATCTATTACGTGCAGACCGGTGCGGGGTCAAGCAGTTCACGCGGTTATTACGCAAGCGTAGGTGAAAGCGCAGCGCTGCGCCGGACGACACGCCCGGCCCGGAACAACAAGGATTACTAATATCGATCGTAGGGTATTTCCAATTAACCAGTCGCGACCAGGATGTGAATGCACTTTGTACCTACGTGCAGTTCCTCGACACGAGCGAGTACTTATGCAACAATTTGTTGAATTAAGTACCTAAGTATTTCTGAGTGTTACACAAATATGAATTTGCTTGAACGTATTTAGAACGCTATTAAAGTAGACAAAGGTACTATATAAGCCAAATGCAACCTGGTCGAAAACATTTTATCAAATGTTTTTTCTGAACCATAATCATCATGTCAACCTTTAAACGCCCACTGCTGACACTGATGTCTCCCGCAAGGGGGTTCAGCCATAATCGCCATGATTGACCGATGCATGTTGGCGATTGCAGTAGGTGTTATGGTACTCAGAAGGACGCTGCTGCCCATCCTGTGGTCAATATCTCTCGGTCGCCTAAGACACCCATGGATAGAAATGGGGTGGTGCTATTCGTGGCCGACATCACGCGGCTTAACACTTTGATTTATTCTACAAGTGGTTTGAATATAGAAGCCCGTGCTTATTTTTGGTAGTTTAAATTTTTTTTTTATCGTGGTTTCCCGTCAGCTTGTAGAGCTGTGCTTCATATACAAATCTTTCTTGCGGTTTCCCTCTTTATAACAAACCCTCCGAGCCCTCACACATCAGCGCATGTAAGGTTAAATGATTGGTTCCGTAAAGCAGCCCAGGCTTCACCGCAAAATTATGACTAGAACTGGTTTCAAAATTACGACAGAAGGGAGAAAGGCCAACCAGATTATTTCTTACACCATTTTGAGCATTGAGTCATTTCACTTACTGTTGTCCTTACAAAACCTTTGACTGAGGACAAAGTGATTTTAGCTTCGATTTCTGAAATATCTGTCAAGCTCTTGCGCTCTTTAGAAGGACTGGCAGTAGTTACTTTAAGAATAGCGCTACGGATATCATTGGAAACAAGAAAAAGATGGAGTAGAACAACTTTACCGCTAAAATTAATTACCTATACTATACACCCACGTTTCAGTAGTTTTTATAAAAGAGAGCGAGCCTTTATCAATGGACACCAAATATGAGGAAACTAGGGAAATAAAACTAAAGAACCCTATGAAGTCCTAGGTAGATACAACTAACAAAAAACTTTTTATTTTGGTTTAGTCTTTCGCTACGGATCTACTTAAGAAATACCTACCAATTTTATTATTCTTCAATAAGCTCAAAATATTCGGGATTCGTTACTATAATATAATATACACAAACACGTAACGTAACGTATATTTAAGAAACACAAATCCTAGTGAAATTAAAGCTTTCTAATTAAGGAAATATTAATTTTACGCAACATTTACTTATTTACAAGAACTTTCTTTTTGACGTGCATAATTAATTAAAAATTGCGACTCGCAGAAACGTCCAGAAATGGAAAGTAACATACCTTGTCTCCTAAAACTGGTGAACGAGCACTCAAATAATAATATCACTTTTACTGCGCAGGTAAGTCAGCGACGCGCGTCGCAACAGTTCTGCCGGAGACCCCACGAGACGGAGATATCGATCGCTGGTCTGTTAGCCGCGGAGTGTTGGTACACATTGTACACAAGGAGAAATTGCCGCCTGTGAGGTGGTACCCCGGACGCTGGCGAGAGGAGGAGGGGTTGTGTTATTGCATACAAACGTGACGTGTGTGCTTGTTTTGCCAAATCTCGCGGATGTATCGGAGGTATTGGTGTCGACGTCTTATTGCACTTGGCATTGACAGTCTTGAAGAATCAGTAGTTGACTGCAAGTAGGAATACTTTCACGTGTTGCATTGAACGGCTGTACTCAACTCATTAGGCTGCATGCATGCTGCATCGGTAGGATCGTAATGGATCCACATGACGAAACCCAACCGCACCTATTGATAGATTGACCTCTTTAGATTTGAATAAATAGACGTACGAAATGCTCTAATTAGATAGATCTAGTTATTATCATAGGGTACTGTTTTATTTCGTCCTCTTCTGTTTTTTAATTCGTGACTATTCGTCATTATTTCTCAGAAAGTTGCCTAATCAACGTAAAGGAAACTAAACAGACAGATGAAATAGTCATAAAATGAAAGCAATGTTTTAAATCGTTGCCCCACACTAGGAATTTCTCCTATATCGTGGGTGCGTTTACAAACATATAAACTCACATACACAAACAGCCAGACCCAGAACAACTATCTGTAGGCCATACAAATATTTGTTACGAGCGGAGTCGAACCCGCGACTGCGTGTCGCGGGTTCGATTCTGCGTGGCGCAACAGCCGATCGCTCAGCCACTGCGCCAACCGTGCCGTCAAGGTAAATAGATCCTTCAGAGGCACCTAAACTAGCTAAATGTTCTTACGTTGACTGTGTGTATTAGGATCCACATCATTTTGAAACTATTCGTATATATAACACACCATAACACGTTGCATCACATGGTAGGTTAATCGCCTACGCTGCGTATGTATGCATGATGTTTGCTCCCGCGCATCGCAATGAAATAGCGCGAGCGTTGTTGCGCAACAACAGCGAACAATATTCAACTTTCGTTACAAGGTTAGCTCCGCATTAGGACATACAATGCATTAGGAAATAAATACTCACAACACTTTGCGTCTTATTCTTAGGCTTTCTTTAATTCATGCGCTTGCCAGAATATAACTTACCTGGTGAGATGACCAGCTGTTTTTCTATTATAACTTTATTAAGAGGAAACACAAGGGCCGTTTTTCCATACAAACTTAGTCCCCTGTTTCCTCCCTGGATAATGCCAGTAGATCAATTATTTTTTTTTTAAATATCCATGGCTACTATTGGCATGTCCCTATGTTTTAATTTTTCTCATAAATTTATTATTAAAAGAGATATGAATATTCAAAAACCTAAAAAATTGGCATGATTTTCCGCTGTGTTCAAACATTCAGAAAACAAATTTGACTTGATTATATAAAAAATAGAAAACATAGGAACACGGCAAAAGCCTTTCCTTATTTTTTAATGAAAAAAGCAGTTAAATCGGTTAGGTTTTGGAGAAGAAATCAGGGGACTACGAATCATTGATTTTGTGTACTTTTAATAGGTATTTTCGGTCAAAGCTGCAGTTGCCTCTATCGCGCTCTGCGGTTCGTGTTCGGGCATCGCGCGACAGCAATAGATTTTACAAATACCTAATTTTCAATTCTCTAGCCCGTGGTATTGCCTCTTAAGTCATCGACGGTTTATTCTTTAAACCATTCCTTTCAACTTTAAAGCATAACTTTGACTATACATTTATATGTTATATATGTAAGTAACACCTATAGAAAAATAATGCTAAATATAGCATATTATGTCGATTGGTTGAATATTAAATAATCATGATCCAAGCTAAAGTTACAAAATGTGTAATGGACCATTCTAAATTAATGTATTACTTAAGTTTTTGACCTCTACGATTTTAATTCTGTTTATGTACTTATAAATTCCGAACATAGGTAAACTTGTACTGCTATTTAAAGAGTAAGGAAATACAAAGGTTAAGTATTGCGAGGCCTTTGTTCAGCAGCGGAAGTTGAAGCTAGAATTATTGGTTCCGCTTGAGCCAAAGAAGGTATGATAAGGTATTTAAGTAACTTATGCACTAGTCCAGGTCTAACTTTAATAATAATAATAATAATTTATTGCAGTCTTTATTGAATGACCTGCGAATAAAAGTGAATGAGATAAACTAAACTTTCTGCGTCTATGTCTATGACAGACTGCGTCTATGAAACTACTTTTGCTGTACCTACCTACCAAGGGCGTCGCCAGGGGGGGGGGGGGCAGGTAGGGGCAGCTGCCCCCCCCCCCCCCCCTAGACGCTATAAAAGAAAATTTGATTGATCAAAAAGAAGAATCTCGATTGAATTCTTCATTATTAAAATCTTGCACCTAATTGAATATTTAATTGCTTCCAAATTCTTTTTATCCCATGATTCTATAATCCTATATTTGGTCGAAAATTCTTTTTATGGTAATAAATATAATAATTTTCTTTACAATTTTTATTCATTGTACACAGTGGCGTAGCTATCGGATGGCTAGGCGGTGCGATGCATCGGGGCCCTTAAGAGGAAACACAAGGGCCGTTCTTCCATACAAACTTAGTCCCCTGTTTCCTCCCTGGATAATGCCAGTAAATCAATTTTTTTTTAAATATCCATGGCTACTATTGGCATGTCCCTATGTTTTCCTTTTTCTCATAAATTTATTATTAAAAGAGATATGAATATTTAAAAACCTAAAAAATTGGCATGATTTTCCGCTGTGTTCAAACATTCAGAAAACAAATTTGACTTGATTATATAAAAAATAGAAAACTTAGGAACACGGCAAAAGCCTTTCTTTATTTTTTAATGAAAAAAGCAGTTAAATCGGTTAAGTTTTGGAGAAGAAATCAGGGGACTACGAATCATTGATTTTGTGTACTTTTAATAGGTATTTTCGGTCAAAGCTGCAGTTGTCTCTATCGCGCTCTGCGGTTCGTGTTCGGGCATCGCGCGACAGCAATAGATTTTACAAATACCTAATTTTCAATTCTCTAGCCCGTGGTATTTCCTCTTAAGCTCAAGGGGCCCCGCTCCTGACCAGCAAACCACGAACTGATCTAGCGACAAATTCTTCCACCTTTAGAATATAAATACAAATTCTTTCTGTTGTGTTGTGTAGGTTCTTGTGTTGTTGTTGTTCCACTTCAACCAATCAGGGCCTCAAGTCTGCTATTACAATAGTGTCAGAATGGTCTATCATTGATTTCATACTTGTTGATTTTGACAAGTTTGGTAATCTGCTAATATAATGGCGTCATTATGAAAATCAATGATAGACCATTCTGACACAATTGTAATAGCAGACTTGAGGCCCAGCTGTTATGCAATCGATTTATGAATTTGCGTGATATTTCAATTTGTTTAATTTATATTATCATTTTATGTCATCTGATAATGACTCCTACTCTGCCAATGCTTTCTTTAATTTTTCCGCTGAATGCAAGTTTTATGTAATTGAAGTTGAAGTTGAGTCAACAGAAAGGGTTTTTTATGTTTGATGTCTGCCACATCAATGGTCAAAGTGTGTCAAGTCACTCGACCTGTTAGAAGACCTTTTCTGATGTCTACGTTCACGCAACCGTTCTGATTTCTAAAAGTTGGCTCAAACCTCATCTTCTCTCTAGAACCTACCTTCTTCCCGGTTTCGTTCTTATCCGTAGGTAATGATACAAATGGAAAGGGAGGCGATGATGTTGCTATTTGTCTTCGTAGCGATTTTCGTTTCAAAATCTTTGCTTCTTCTCCTTCACTTTACAGCTGTGCCTCCGCTGAGTAGGTACCCTTTCTGGAGATCCATATCAAATGTGTTTAAACCCTACTTAGTGTTGTACATTGTCAGATACACACTGCGTCAATGTGCCCCTTGTTCCCATAAACTCCTACACATCATCGAGTTAGTTAGTCTCGATGTTCTTCCTCTGCAACCTACTTACTCATTTTAATATCTCAGCGGATGACACGTGGTTCAACTTAGTACTAACGACCTCTCTCTCTCTTGTGTTCACTTATGGTCAGTATTCTGCACCTGGCTTTTCCAACCTTGACCTTATTTTCCTCTGATGGATGTGGAGAAGCTACGTCAGGATGCGTCAGAACTCGATGGGGGTCACCTTGCAGCTACAACAACCGTAGACGACCAGCTGGGTATCTTCAATCGATCGGTCCTTGCTCTCTACGACAGACACGTTCCTGTAAAGAGGGTTTAGCTTAGGCGTCCACCTGCTCCTTGGATGACGACAGGGGTTCGTATGGCGATAAGGCACAGGGATCGGGTGAAGAAACCTCTTCAAAGCTGCAAAAAATCTGTAATCAGATTATAGGTAACGTACAGTACGTAACGCCAAACGACGCCATATCCTCGAAAACATTTAAATTCAAATTCAATTTTGCTTTCTTCTCTTGCTGATATCTGGAAATTCTTCGGAACTCTTGGTAACGGCAGCCCACGTCATGCGGACTTCCCGAAGACCATTTTCCTGGATAACATCAACCGTCACTTCACAACCCCTGGTCATTTGGGTGCCCATAATAATATGTGGTCTCAGACGGATAAGTTGGATAGGGTCCTCAATAACTGCATCAGGTTTATCTTCAACTTGAGGAAATATGACCATGTGTCTTCAGGTCAGAGCTAAAATAAATGCTCATTCGCCAAAAAAGTTTGCGTGCGTTGACAACGCTTTCCTCCCTGCTCCACTGTCTCTCCCCTCCTTCTTATCTAGGTAATGTCCCACTTTCAATATCTATGTTCTTCACACTCTAGGAATCTACGGTCTTCTAACAATCTTTACGTTGCATTGCCCTTCTCATACTTCTGATTTTGTTCATTCCTTCTTTAATGCCCAGTCCATTACTTTCTGAAATGCGCTTCCTCTCGATATTGGAACGGCCTCCACTGACTGGAGCGGTCCTATGCATTTAAGCGGAAGATGTGAGTTTAATTGAGCACAAACAAGCCGAGACATTTTATAAACCTCCTTTCTTTTCTTTTATATAAGTATTTATGTTTTTACTTGATAAAATGAAACGTAACCAGTTTAGATAGGGCCCCTAGGAGGGGCCCCTGGTCTCATAGGTACACCATTGAATTGTATAGTCAAGAGCTTGTGAAACTTTACACATTGCACCGTTCTTAGAGCCCCTTCACACGAGCGGTTGTCCAGCCCACGTTGTCAAGCCTACGCTGGACAATCGCTACGCATACGTTCATGAACGTATGCGCAGCGCAGTGTAGAAACGCCGGCACAACGCGGCGCTCCGAGACCTCATACAATTTCGTTGTCGTTTCGGTATAGGTATACTATATAATACCGCCGACGTCTGCGGCACGCTAGCGCAGCGTTCAAATCTGCAGAGGGAACGACGATGCCGCAGCGTCTGCGCTGCGCATACGATCATCGAACGCCTACGCTGGTCAAACACTAATGTGAAGGGGCCCTAAGTACAAGCGCCGCCCGTAGAGGTAAAACACGCTCTTCCAGTAAGGCTTCATGTGCTTTTGACTGTATTTAAAAATTATTCTATTACCATCCTCCATATATCAACTTGCCCCCCCCCCCCTAGGCCATCGGCTGGCGACGCCCTTGCTACCTACATTGATACAAGTAGTGTCAAATAGGATAATGTTGCCTCCACGTCGCCAAATAAAACAACCGAAATAAACAAAACATTATTTTAACAGTTCGTACTTATCTAAATGATATAAATATTGTAACTCAAAATGTTTTTGCAACGAAACTGCTTGCACACAAGATTCGTCACCTAGTGGTGCCACGAAAAATCTTTACAAAGTGGCAACACATAGGATTACCTGTTATAAAATTTATAAAAAAACAAAAAGTCTTACGTTTTCTATGTACCTATTACCTAAATATAAAACTATTTACAATTAATTTCACTAGTAGTAAGAAAGTAAATACTTTTTCAGATAAAATAATCCTAATAATTCGGGATTTCAAACTAGATGGAGTTAAATTCAACTTGTCGTCGTGTCCATGTGTAGTGGCCATAAACGTAACATATTTTATTTTTTTGGGATGTGTTAGTGGCCACGAACGTGACAGTGGATAATTGGTAAATGGTACAAATTTTACTATAGCATAATTGTTGAATTTCCTTTTTTAGTTTAAAGTAAGTACTACCATGTACTACCTACTTACTATCTCTATTGATCATGATAGGGCCGCAGGGGTTTAGTTTAGACAAGTTTAATAGTAGTCATAGTAAGTAATACGTTCCTCTAATGTGGATAGCTCGCCCTATTTAGATAGGTACACGACTAAATATTTTTAACAATAACTGACATAACAAAACATAACAAAATAGAAAAAGTAACTGTCTAAAAAAATGCCACATTACTGACACCAAAATATTATTTGAATCCTAATCCATTCACTACTGTCTCTCACAACAGTTGGTACTGCGTGCGGTTCGCCACCCCTCTTCTCTTGAACACCGCGGGTCTGATATGCATGTTGCGCAGCTTCTTCGGGTCTATCGTCGCGTATGCTGGTGGAAGACCATTGGCAGTCAGAGGAGACGGTCCCTCTTCGTACAGCACCGGGGCAGTTGGAGGTGTCGCGTATCTTTGTTCCCTCTGAGGATACTGGGCCCCAGTTATAATGGAAATTGGTTGTGGTTGATTCGTATTTGGATGATTGACTATTTGTTGATTCGGATGACTAGCCGGTAAAGCGTAGTTCGATGGTGCTTGGAATAAAACCGATTGACTTGAAGACTGTACAGGATAAGTTATGGGTGCTAATATAGTCACTGGTTTAGTTTTAAGCTTGTTATTAGCAGGAGATTTGAGGTGCTTCGTGCGCTTAGTGTTACTAGTAAGTAAGATATGAGTCGGAAGGGGACGGTTTCTTGTTGACCTCGAATTGTTTTCAAAGAAAATGGCGTGACTGGGATGACCAGGATGGCGCATTACCATAGTAGGACAGTTAGATGGTGAAGATGGTTCACTTAAACCAGGGATATAGTAATTTGAAGCCGGAGCAGGATAGTTTGTGTATTTATAATTGTGTGATAAAGAATTGTTATAGACTGGTATTCCTACGGTGTTCAAAGCGTCTGCGGATGGATTACTGTTAGCTGGTAGAACGTAATTTTCCGATTGATGACTTTTTGTAGCAGATCCTGGTAATGGAACATGATTTTTAGCTTCAATGTTTCTAGTCGACCCGTCAGTTTTGTACGAGTCCTCTTTATACTGTAGTTCATTATGATTTGCCGCAGTTTTGTCTTGCAACGAATATTTTACTTGAGAAAGGTAATGTGAACTGGCATCCCGTCTAGACATATTTGTACCATCTAAACCCCTGTTTACTGTAGAATCGATATCTGATATGTGGTTTTTGCAATGATCGTCAGTAGCGTTGTCATCTTTAGATTCGTTATGAGCTTGTCTTGGCCTATCCCTAGCGCAGTGCCTGCTGTCTACGTGTGGCCCCCCAGCTGGCTCCGCCGGCTCCTCGGTCAGAAGTACACGGTGAGGTTCATGTGCTCGGCCACGGCGGGGTTGGTCGCGTCCGTCACCTCCTCCCCTCTGTCCTGGAAATGTACCTCTGTTATACACACTTTACGATACTTCCTAGTTTAGGAAGGGGTTAGTAGGTCGAAATTGAAAATTAAGAATTTCTTATTTAGGAAGGTAAACGTCAAAATAAAGAGGAAAGTAGTTGTGGTTAGTGAGATAATACATCAGATGATGGGCGTACCCAGGTTCTGGGCCAGGGGCAAATCAGATTTTTTATAAACACAGTCAAGTAAATAAATAAAAAAAGATAGGTAAATATTCTTAACTTTTATCGACTTAAGTACCTAGATAGTTTTTTTTTTTTTTGTGTGTGGCACTAGACACCTAGATAGTTAGTATGGACGCACAGAAATCTTAATAATATAATAAGATTTCTGTGTATGGACGTTAACAAAATCCGGGGAGGGACAACTGCCCCCCTCTGCCCTACCCTGGGTACCCATGCATCAGATCTACCTCTTCTTTCATAAATATGTGTTGAAGGATAGTTGCCTGTATGTGAATTGAATTAAGGTCGAATAGCAAGTGGATCGCACCTTGTGATGTCCGTCGGGAGCCGCATCGTCCCAGCTGAGCTTCTTGACCCGCGCGGGGATGGTGGCGGACGGCCACGCCACGCCCGACCGGCCCGCCGAGCGCGCGCCCAGGTGGTCACTCATGAGCGACACCCCGCCTGTCCCACCCGCCCCAGTCGCCCCCCCGGGGGACACGGTGGGACTGCTGCTGGGAGGCAGAGGCGCCACTTTACTGCGCGGGAAGCGCTGTGATTGACGACCTGATGATGTTCCTGCTGAACAAAGTCAACAACTCACTAAATTTGGTTTTCGTGTTTACTGGACCCATTTATAGCTTGTTGAATCTTTATATTATTGAAATTACAAATAATAATGTACTTTGTGAAGTGTTGAATAATTACAAAAACATTAAGTGATAGCAAAGTATACTAGCATACTATGTTTACTTTGATGTAATTGTCCTTCCTGCTGCAGATCCAAGCTCGACGTCGAGTTAGCCAGGATAGTGCTGGCGCCTGCACTGACGCTTAGCAGCGAGCCTGACGAAGCCGCAGGTCGCAGCACCCCCACGCTACCAGAGTTGGGGAGTACCCCCGTGACCCCCGTGACCCCCGGGGACACGTGGGGGCTGGAGGGGTTGCTCGTAGTGTGGTGCGGCGTGGGGCTGATGGGGTCCGCCGGGGGCTTCTCGTGCGACACGTAGCCGGTGCCCGCACTGCGCTTCGACCGACGACGACTGGCGGGAGATACAGTGTATTATGTTAGATACGTATATTACGGAATCAAAATATAGAGGAGTACAATTGGGTACTTGACAAGACACCATCAATCATTTGACATACTTTTCACGAGCTGTCAAAACTCTGACATTACGTTGGCTTTTTTTTGCCAACTCAATTGACCAACCATTTATTCATTTAAAAGCACCTCAAAATCGAATTTTACTGTTAATTGAAATTGAATTGGGTTTTCAAGGTAAGTATGGCGAATGTTTTTTGACAAATAGTGTTTTTGCAATTATTTGTTATAAAAGCGATTTAGGGCCAAAAAGTCGACTCAGCTGTTCAAGCAGCTGGTACGTACGGTCGGGAGCGCGTGTTTATATGCGCGGACGTATCAGCGGATAATGGTGTCATTTACCCAATTAATCATGCTACCAATTGTCACAATTTTATTATTTTTGAAGAAAAACTTCTTTAAGCACGTTTGACTTGGGGAGTAAGCTGGTGAATGCGTGACGAGAGCGTTAGGAAACGTGTGATCGGGCGAGGCGAACGGAAGTTGAGGGGGAGATATAAGTTAGTTAAGATAGAAAGAGAGAGTTACGTTTCGTATGTTACTGTAGGGGCAAGAGAGAGAGGTACGACTCGTACCTCAAAGAGAAAGAGAGAAAGAAAATGTGTGCTCGTACCGTACGAGCACACATTTTCTTTCTCTCTTTCTCTTTTATACATACATATAGATGGAGCTAAAGATGTTTTACTTCAGTCGTGTGGTCTAAAGCACACTCGTATTTTTTTTTACAACTTCTCAATGTATGATGTCCTCACACTCTGTATATGTATCCGAGCAGCGCGCACACCAGCAGCGCCAGCGCCGCCAGCGCCGCCGCGAACAGCGCCAGCACCGCGCCCCCCGCGCCCCCGGCACCCGCGCCCCCCGCGCCTACGTCCGCCCTCTGCAGGAGCCGCTCGCTCAGGTGTACGGTCACCGGCACCGACGTCTGCCAAAATAAAGGAAAAAGTAAAAAAAAAAATAAGATTGCGGGCAAATAATTGTACCAACATGTAATTTATTTGCTATTAATTAAGTATGTTAATTTAAAACATTATCATTACAAAACATGGGCCTGTAGACAAAATCCCTTTCAACGGATAAATCAAATTGTATGAAGTTGACGTTTGCTTACCAGATGTCACGTGATGTAAATACGCAACTGCATACAATTTGATTTTCCCGTTCGCTAACGTTAATAGAAAAGGGATTTTGTCTACTAGCCCTGATCAGATTACGATTACCCGTAACTTTCACATCTCATCATCATCATCATTCCAGCCGAAAGACGTCCACTGCTGGACATAGGCCTCCCCCAAGGGGGGGTTTTGCCATAATCGCCAAGCTTGGCAGGCGGGTTGGCGATCGCAGTATGGTTGTTACAAAGGCACAGAGAACGCTGCTGTCCATTCTCTGGTACAGACACACATCTATCAAAGCCCTTTGTGTGATCTTCTTAGCGTGTCGACGGCAAACACAGATAATATAGGTCTTGGATCTTGTGCGCGTGTGTATGTGTGAGTGTATGCATGTATTTACGTGCGTGCTGTGTTTGCATTTGTCAAATTCCTTGTTTAGCTCAGTATTCAGCCACGGCAACACCACTCATTGATGATATTGATGCAATCATTAGGTTCTCAGGTGTGCAGGTGACAGGGCATGTACCGCAAGATAGAAGGTGGACTGGCAATTATGGTCTTCGAAAAGACGCCGCATAGGCACTTAGTTCAATTGAAAACTTTGGTCATAATCTAGGAAAATAATGATATCAAGGATGCATAAGGACAATGGTAAGGCGATTCGCACACTGCCCCGCATCACGCAGCAGGATGCGTAGCGACGCAGTCACGCGTGCGGTTTTCAATACAAAGAGATACTTTCAAGCAACGAAAGAACACGCACTCCCGCACTACGCTGCGTGATGCGGTGCAGTGTGCGAATCACCTAAACTTGTTAGCGTAGTGTTTAGTACAGTTCGATTCAAACTTAATGGCGGCTGTGAAGTGAGCGGTAGGCTGCGCAGTACCCCGCCTCTCACCCCTGCTGTCACGTGACATTATTACTGCGCAGCCACTCGCCTCGTGTTCAGAGCCGCCATTAAGTTTGAATCGTACTGTAACTATTACACGCACCTGTCTGGGCGGCGCGCCGGAGTCCACGGCGGTGGCGACCACGTGCAGCACGGACGAGTTGAGCGACTGCAGCGCCGACCCGCGCAGGAACACGTCGCCCGACGAGTTGATGAACAGCATGCTGCAACACAGCCGGGCCTTAGCTTGTGACGCGTGTGGGGCAGCAGGGCCACGAGTATCCTTATAAGTGTCACGGTCACATACAGGCAAAAAATAAAAACTTGCCCAACACACACGGAATATTTATATGTACAAAATAAATATGAAATTAAATTTTGTGTGTTTCTTTTTACTATCATTTAAAAAAGTACTTTAACGAAATATTGTAATATGGTACACAGATTATATCCATTAGTTATTTACCTATTTTTATTTGCGGATATTTAAATATCTGTGATGATTTGCGGTTTGGCGTGGGGGGCACGCACCATCGTGTCACCTGCCAGGGTGTACATCACTATGCAGTGATGTACACCCACACAGACAGACAGACGCGGCGGGAGATATTGTTTTATAATATGTATTATAAAACAAAATCTCCCGCCGCGTCTGTCTGTCTGTCTGTTCGCGATAAACTCAAAAGGACGGATTTTCATGCGACATCCACCATTAGACAGAGTGATTTATTAGGAACGCTTAAACTACTTTTTATTTTATTGTGACATGCTCGCCACACTATTCCCATACAACTGCAACTGATGAAAGCCAGAATCAACAGTGGAAACAACCACTAGAAAAGCGTCGAGGCATGAAGCTTGACGAATGCCGGAGAAACATACCGGAAAAGCCTCTAAATTGCTCGGGTTTATTATGCGTCTCTCTAAGTGCTTTACAGATGCCAAAACACTCAAAATTTTGTATTGCACTTTTGTCAGAAGCCAACTAGAGTATGCATCCCAGATATGGAACCCACGTTATCGTAAGTACATTGACCGCATTGAAAACATACAAAAACGTTTCATAAAATATCTTTGTTTCCATCAAAAGATTCCATACCATTCAATCGATTATATTCGACTCTGTAAGAAGTATCATTTATTGCCACTCGAAGATCGACGTGAGATTGCTGACTTTTTATTCCTACTAAAAATCTTCAGCAATAATATTGACAGTCCCGAGCTATTATCAAAATTTTATTTTAACGTTCCAAGCAAGACATTTCGATTTAATCCATCCTTACGTGTATCTCATACATCTACGAATTATAGGCAAAGCAGCTATATTGTGCGTGCAAGCAAGAATTGCAATAAAATATGTAAGCAACATGATTTGGATCTATTTACGACTAGTGTGCCTGCAGCCAGAAGGTGCTTAAGCCTTACATTTTTTAAGTAGATAACTATTATATATTGCTTTATGTTCTTCTTTCTAATGTTTTTTTTTTTTTGTTTTTCGGTCATTAATTACAAACAAAATAGTTTTGCTGGTTTGCTCACATTCCAAATTCTATAACGGTTCTAAACGCGAAGACTTGTAATTGGCTTTCTGTCGACTATTGTTTCCTTTTTTGTTGTTAAGTTTTTGTAGCTGTAAGTCTTCCATGCATAGATAAATAAATAAATAAATAAACATTACAACTGTTTTGGATTTCGCAACGAAATTAATCAGGAAAGAACAGCGGAGAAGTAAGAAAAATACGTGTGTGCTTTGTAAAGCACACTCGTATTTTCCTTCAGGAAAACTTCTTTGGCTCCATGTATATGTATATCCATTTGCAACTGGCTATGAGAGAAAGAGAGAAAGAAAATATGTGCTCGCACCTCTCCTTCTTGCCCCTACGAAACATAACTCTCTCTCTTTTTATCTTCATTTTCTTCACAACTTTCAATTTATTTATTTATTCTTCACACTTACACACACATCTCTCCTTCACTCCCCTCACACCTCCTTTTCTTCCTCCTTCTTCCTCTTCTTCACTTTTTTCCACTTTTTTTTTTTTTTTATATCTCCCTCTCAACTTCCGTTCGGCTTGCCCGATCACACTTTTCCTAAAGCTTTCGTCATGGATTCACCAACTAACTCCACAAATCAAGCGTGCGTAAAGAAGTTTTACTTCAAAAACATATTTTCTACTTTCCTCCAAATCAAGCAGTAGACAGCTGTTAAGTTTCTTTGTAAATTCATTGAAGGATGACGGTAATACCCGTAACAGCTACGATTACAATGCACTCACTCAGCGCCGGAGCCGCGCAGCGTGAGCGTGACCGTGTCGCGCTTGTCTCCGTCGAACACGTCGAGGCGCCCCACGGGCAGCAGCTCGACGTCATCAGGCGGCTCGTGCTCCACACGGAACTCGTACTGCGGGTAGCGGAACCGCGGCTCCCACTCGTTCACGTTCAGCACCGTGATGTTTATTGATGCCGTGTCGTTCTGAAATCAAACGGTTCAAAAGATACAACCCTGTGGCAGACAAATAAGTGGACTTGTAGACTTTGTAATAGGATCCCGTTGATACCTATCTTGGTATTGAAGCCTAAAAAATATAGTGCTGGGTACATGTGTAGCGTAAAAAGTATAGATGAAGTGGACAATGTTACCCCAACAAAACAATGCATATATATTTGGTTTCGTAGCACTACCTCTTCTCGTTGGTCGTGACCTCGTCTAGCGACAGTGGAGATGTCTTACCGAGACGCCGTCGGTGACCATGACCTGGTAGTGGTACTGGTCGTTGGTCTCGTAGTCTAGTGGAGATGTCTTACCGAGACGCCGTCGGTGACCATGACCTGGTAGTGGTACTGGTCGTTGGTCTCGTAGTCTAGTGGAGATGTCTTACCGAGACGCCGTCGGTGACCATGACCTGGTAGTGGTACTGGTCGTTGGTCTCGTAGTCTAGTGGAGATGTCTTACCGAGACGCCGTCGGTGACCATGACCTGGTAGTGGTACTGGTCGTTGGTCTCGTAGTCTAGTGGAGATGTCTTACCGAGACGCCGTCGGTGACCATGACCTGGTAGTGGTACTGGTCGTTGGTCTCGTAGTCTAGTGGAGATGTCTTACCGAGACGCCGTCGGTGACCATGACCTGGTAGTGGTACTGGTCGTTGGTCTCGTAGTCTAGTGGAGATGTCTTACCGAGACGCCGTCGGTGACCATGACCTGGTAGTGGTACTGGTCGTTGGTCTCGTAGTCTAGTGGAGATGTCTTACCGAGACGCCGTCGGTAACCATGACCTGGTAGTGGTACTGGTCGTTGGTCTCGTAGTCTAGTGGAGATGTCTTACCGAGACGCCGTCGGTGACCATGACCTGGTAGTGGTACTGGTCGTTGGTCTCGTAGTCTAGTGGAGATGTCTTACCGAGACGCCGTCCGTGACCATGACCTGGTAGTGGTACTGGTCGTTGGTCTCGTAGTCTAGTGGAGATGTCTTACCGAGACGCCGTCGGTTACCATGACCTGGTAGTGGTACTGGTCGTTGGTCTCGTAGTCTAGTGGAGATGTCTTACCGAGACGCCGTCGGTGACCATGACCTGGTAGTGGTACTGGTCGTTGGTCTCGTAGTCTAGTGGAGATGTCTTACCGAGACGCCGTCGGTGACCATGACCTGGTAGTGGTACTGGTCGTTGGTCTCGTAGTCTAGTGGAGATGTCTTACCGAGACGCCGTCGGTGACCATGACCTGGTAGTGGTACTGGTCGTTGGTCTCGTAGTCTAGTGGAGATGTCTTACCGAGACGCCGTCGGTGACCATGACCTGGTAGTGGTACTGGTCGTTGGTCTCGTAGTCTAGTGGAGATGTCTTACCGAGACGCCGTCGGTGACCATGACCTGGTAGTGGTACTGGTCGTTGGTCTCGTAGTCTAGTGGAGATGTCTTACCGAGACGCCGTCGGTGACCATGACCTGGTAGTGGTACTGGTCGTTGGTCTCGTAGTCTAGTGGAGATGTCTTACCGAGACGCCGTCGGTAACCATGACCTGGTAGTGGTACTGGTCGTTGGTCTCGTAGTCTAGTGGAGATGTCTTACCGAGACGCCGTCGGTGACCATGACCTGGTAGTGGTATTGGTCGTTGGTCTCGTAGTCTAGTGGAGATGTCTTACCGAGACGCCGTCGGTGACCATGACCTGGTAGTGGTACTGGTCGTTGGTCTCGTAGTCTAGTGGAGATGTCTTACCGAGACGCCGTCGGTGACCATGACCTGGTAGTGGTACTGGTCGTTGGTCTCGTAGTCTAGTGGAGATGTCTTACCGAGACGCCGTCGGTGACCATGACCTGGTAGTGGTACTGGTCGTTGGTCTCGTAGTCTAGTGGAGATGTCTTACCGAGACGCCGTCGGTGACCATGACCTGGTAGTGGTACTGGTCGTTGGTCTCGTAGTCTAGTGGAGATGTCTTACCGAGACGCCGTCGGTGACCATGACCTGGTAGTGGTACTGGTCGTTGGTCTCGTAGTCTAGTGGAGATGTCTTACCGAGACGCCGTCGGTGACCATGACCTGGTAGTGGTACTGGTCGTTGGTCTCGTAGTCTAGTGGCCGGCGCAGCACCACCTCCCCCGCGCTGTTGATCGCAAACTTCTCCAGGAACGAGCGGTCCGACACGTAGAACTGCAGGTTGTTCTGGAAACCAAACAATGAAGATGTTTAGAAATAAAGTTTTAGTTTTGAAGACATTTATTGATAGCACGTGAGGGTTTGATGAGGAGCAAGTGGCTAAATAGAACCTGTACGGATATGTATCGGTCATGGGTAAGCTGCAATTGAAATGTTCGGTCCGTGAATTGGTAATCATCCATTTCCGATACCCTTCCGGGCTTCGGAAACCATTTCAAAGTCGTTAGCCCCGGCTGTCGTTGGTATCGTGTTACCCAATAACTGGATTGTGGAGGTCAGACAGTCAGTCGCTCTATGCAAAATGCTGGTATTCAGCTGCATCCGGTTAGACTGGAACCTGATCATAATATCATGTAGTGGGGAAAAGACAGAAGGGGAAGCTAGGAGGTGCAGGTGGTAGGAGGTGGCGGAAGGCATCTGCCTAGGAGATGATAAATTGGTGTTTGACCAGTATCTAACTGTGGTCAGTCAGAGTGTGTGGTGTCGTGTGCTACATACGTGCGGCAGGTGCACGGGCGGCGGCGTGGTGTGCAGCGTCAGCAGCGCGGCGCCGGGCGCGGCTGCCTCGCTCACGGCGGCCGAGTAGTGGCGGCGCCGGAACCGCACCCCGCCCCCCGCGCCACGAGCACTGCCCCCCGCGCCACGCGACACGCTCAGCGTGGCCAGCGCGTAGCGGTCCGGGTTGTCCACTTGAGTCGCCTGCGAACAATGAACAAGGGAATCAAAATCATGCTGCGTTGCCCAATATGGTGAGTACTCCAAAAAATGTATTTCTAAAATCTGTATCTGCTATAGAACAGATACAGATTTTACCTGCACCAAATAGAGATAGCTCTAAGATCTTTGCTTAGCTGGTCACTAAACAAAGATCTGGACATGATCTGGACAGTTCGATGAGAACAATACCACAGGTTTTCAGGTTATACAGAGGCGGATATTGGTAGAGTTATGTATATACGCCGTATGTACCTTTATAACAATAGTGACAGGTTGACTGAGCTCATCGATGAGTTGTTTGGTGGCGGCCAGCTGTCCTGTGTCCTTGTCGATGACCACCAGCCGACCGTTGTCGCCCGTGGTGGAGTACGTCAGCGGTGCGTTGATGCCCACGTCCTGGTCCGCTGCAGAGATCGGACTAGGCAATGTGACCAGTATTGTGCCCTGGAATACAAGGAATAATTTACTTTTACATGAACCTTTCAACTCTACGCCGTTTAGAGTTTAAAGATCTTCTTCACCAGGTTACTAAAAGAAAATCAAGGAAGTTCAAGGACAGATAGTCCCTTGGCACAGATGCGTATGGTCACAGCCGCCATACCTCGCGATGGGTCTTTCAATAAACATGTCTTTGTCATTGAAGTTGTAGACAGCCCACTGTGCGGAGCCTGTATTGGGGCAGACGAGACAGCATCTCATGTGCTTTTAAACTGCCCTGAGGTCGCTTCATACAGGGCTAAGTAGTTCGGTAACACAGGTAACCTACGGAAGAACTCTCAACAGTTCAAGACAAGTCGTAAGTAGTAGTCATGAGGATATAGGTATAAGATTTTAGCACGACGTCGAATACTTCATACCAACCTCTTTAGCATCATCAGACAGTGTGGCAGTGTAGTGCTCGTGCGTGAACTTGGGGTTCTGGTCGTCGGCGTCCAGCACCTGCACCTGCAGCCGCGTGTCGTTGTGCAGGGGGGGGGAGCCCGCGTCCTGCGCGCGCAGCGTCACCGTGAAGTTGGTCAGAGTCTCGTAGTCCAGCGGCTTCTTCACTACCAACACGCTGTCCAACTCGTTGGGGAAGCCTAGATACTCCTGACGGTCGAAAACATAGGCAATTATTTGATAAATTGAATTAAGAGTTTTCAGTCATTGTTTTTACTACGGATGATATAACCTTAGGGGTTAACCATAAATTACGTCGCACATTAAGGGGAGGAAGGCGTCAACAAATCATTAAATTTGCACGGCCATATTTTTATGAAGGACCTCGACACCAGGGTGCAGGCAATCCATGTAGGCTATGCCATCCTTGGATATGAAGCTGACCAAGCGCCTTCTGCACCTGGACAGAGATAGCTTGCGACTGGTGGTGGGGACCATCACCCGACGTTGCTCACTGAACAAAGACTTTCACACCTTAGGTATCACTGATACTCCTCTGTGCAGAGCCTGCATGGAGGCGGAAGAAATGGTGGCCCATGTACTACTTGAGTGCACTGGCGTCACCCAGATCTGCAGGGAAACCCTTAGAACACCAAACTCCCTTGCAGATGCCCTGAGAAGACAGGAAAGACTGATCTGCTTCTAGAGTGAGGTGGGCTGGTTGGAGTAATCGCCCGCCATGGCTCACGTACAATATTTAAGGAAACTAAACCCCGCTAACATAGAACATAAGAACATGCTTATGAAGATTTGTATTGATTATCAAAACTTCTTCAAATTAAAGTGTAATTCAAGAAGTGATGATAAGTGAAGTGGTCTCACATGGTTGGGTCCGGGCAGCACGGAGTAGTGTATGGTGGCGTGCGGGCCGGCCTGGTCCGCGTCAGTGGCGCGCGCGCCCACCGCCAGGCGCGTGCCCACCGCCGTCAGCTCGGAGAGTCGCACGCGGTAGGGCGCGCCCTGCCACGCCGGCGCATTGTCGTTCACGTCCCACACGCGCACCGACACAGGGATTATGAAGCTCTGCAACGAATAACCATTAACATCAAAACAAATAAAAAACGGGGCACTTCATATGCTTCAAGGTAGTAAATTGGCAGTGATCTACAAGAGCGGGCATACACGGGCAGCTCAAGTAGTTAAGAATTGAACAACACGGACCGACGGAGCAGTCATACTCAACAACATAAAGCTGCCATTAATAACTGCTGCAGCCGTCAGTTTCAACTGCTAGATCACACGCAAGAGGCAGGCGCGAGCGACGCGTAGGTGTGATGAAGAGCGCGGGCAGAAGGGAGAACTGCGCGAAAACAGCCCGAAAAGACGTTGTGCCTGACAACTGCTTGACTGCACAATGAAATTCGACCTTACTGCTTCAAGCTAGCCGGCTGTAGCCGAGCCAAGCCTTCCACAAAATCATACCGTAGTCAGTTACAAAGTAGGTTTCTATTACAGAGCAATTTACTAACTAACCGGGTCAGTGGTCCGTCTCCTATCGCAGCGCACGTTAACGTACACGTTGGAAGGTCCTCGCTTCTCCTCACGGTCCAATGCTCGCAGCAAGGTCAGGTTCTTCGTGCCCGGAGCAATGCCCACGGCAGCACCCTTCTCCTGCAATCGCAGGGTTATATCACCCTGCTCCTCTGCAGGGTCGCCATTTACACTGAGAGTACCTGTATGGTTACAAAAAATTGTAGAGTATTAACTGGATACCCAGTTGGCGCGCTGTACGCCAACTGGGTATCCAGATATCTATACTATGTTTGGTTGAACGCGCTAATCTCAGGATCTACTGGTTCGAGTTGAAAAATTCTTTTTGTTTTGGATAGTCCATTTATCGAGGAAGGCTATAGGCCCATGCGAAGCTGGGTCGGGCCGCTAGTTATTAATAAACGTAACGAGGCATTACTGCAATGTGCTATTTTATTTGATAAATTGTGATATTACCTTGTCTTACGTAAAAATATTGTATTACATCTGCTTTTGTAGCAAGCCAATAATAATTAGAAAAAGGAAACAACAGCAAACATCACAATTATTTACTTTTTTTTTTAGTTTTTATCACATTACATTATTAAATATTTAGAATTAATTAATTAAAGAGAATTTTAGAATAATAAAAAAGAAAACCTAAAATATTAGCCTAAAAAAACTAACACAATAAGGTATCATAGAATTCATCCACATCGCCGTCATTATTTTCTTACTTATGTAATTGTGACATAACGATAGTTACATGGTATATAGTTAGCTACTTACCAATGACACTGCCAACGGGCGTATCCTCGCTAATGAAGAAGCTCTCGACAGCGCCGCCATTCATCAGGTAGCAGCGACTGTCCTGGATGGCTGCAACACAAGCAAGGTTGCCAACATAAGGACACTTCGTCATAACGTGTGCATATGAACTGAGAGGTCATGTCTGATATTCAAACGCGTATACTGCCTACCTCCATTTAGCAGTGAAGTAACTGATTTTGGAGGCATTGGGTCTGGAAAGCTTTAACATGTTACAAGATGGTTACTTCTTAATTTAAACTTCTGAACTGTAGAAAGCGCCTTATAATTCGAAAAAGTAGTTGATGATTGTGTACATTTACGTCCTTACATATAGTTACATGAAGTTTTATCATAATAGAAAATGCAAAACTAAACAATTATTTAATTATTTATTTAATCAATCTAAGTATGTGTTCCATTATTATGTATGCAAAAATGTGGGAGCAAGAATCAATAAAATCTTTAACTACTCATCTGAAGAACTTTATTCAAAGTGTGTTGTGTGAATCTGTTGGCGCAAGGTCCGGGGATTAAGATTGGTGGAAAACGTGTGAATTTTCTACGTCTGAATTTGAGACAGCTCAATGCTTTGATAGTGGCTCAGTCCTCAGTAGAAATAAATGAATTATTGATACTGACTAAAATTAAAATTAGTCATTAAAACTGTACCGACCAATTCGGAATTCGGGAGTAACTTATCTGTTAAATTTAAATTATTAATTAAAGATTATCTGGCTCCGCAATCCTGACATTGACTTGTACTACAAATCCTAGGATTGGAACATCAAAAATCAGCAAATTTACTACTAAATGGAAGTAGAATCCGCGTTTGGATATCAGACATGACTTTTCACTCCATGCGCACACGCCGTAAGGCCTGGGGCCTGGATGGACATAACTGTGTGTACATACTGGTTTACCTCCGAGCCTCTCTGTGTGTGCTGCACAAACAGAAAGTTATTATGTTACTTACAAATGCAATGTAAGTGATTCATTTAAATAATTATGATCGGAACTTGTCATGGTTACAAAACTGATGCGATGATTCGCGACAGTCTGATTGATTATTGCAATGAAAGTAAACCGAGCACTAGATTTTTAAAAGCCTTCTTGTGTTTACGAAGTACCGTACCTATGAGGATCTCAATTAACTGCGTGACTACCTATATGTTTGCGTTTCCTGAAATATCGAATATTAATCAATAGGTAATGAAAAATCCATTTCTGACCTACATTTGGGCCATTATCAAATATGATTTGATAATGGCCCAAATGTGGGTCAGTAAAGTATAAGGTCTTTGTCATTGAAGTATTGTAGCAGTGAATACATCGATTATTGTGATGTTTTCAGACTTTTCAGGTCGCGGCGCTACCTCGTCCACTTATCTATCCAGGACACGGGGCGGAGGAGGGAGGACATTCCCTCCCTGTAATGGAGAGTTTTGCCCACTTTTATACATATTTTACTGATACTGACTCGAATAAATAGATTCTCTATACAAATAAGTTTTTTTCGTTAAAAACGGACTTCCCAAATCGGATATTTAAATATTGTGTAGCCTTGGTTTCGCATCATAAGTAACTTTTTGGTAATTGTGCCTTTTGACCGTGCGTCATGTTAATGCTACTGCGGAGTTCGAATGCAGATCATTCATCCACTGCATGACTCTCAAGAACTAGTAAGTATTGGTCAACTGACACACTTGTTGAATTTAGTGTGCAGCGAAGCAAATAATTGATATACTTACGTTCATAAACACTTCCAAACGTTCGCAAAGGATATTTCAGGTTGATTTCGTAACTTCCTTTCATATGTGTCATGTAAGTATAGCATTCAACAAGTTCATTAGGCAGCTGTAGACGAAAAAACGCACAAAAAGTAGGATTTTTAATAGAGGCGCCGCGCGACGGAGCGTGACGTTGTGGCCTGTGGCGTGTACGTGCGGTGTGAGTCACTGCGCAGGCGCAAGACGATACGCAAGTGACTGAGGCCTACGATACTCACAAGGCAGATATCCTACACTTACATACTTGCTTTCCAAGTTTCACATTTTCAATCACCTGTCATAAAGCGCAGGAAATTTTTTGTCAGGCTTTGCAAAATTTGACTCTACGCGTCTCTAGATTATTATCTCTGATAACGTGTCCTTTCTTTAGAAGAAAAATTATAGACTGTTTATAGAACTATAATTTGGTTAGAAAACTTCCACTTTCGCTAGTCATTATCATCATGACAGCTATTTCCTGTGCGACCTATCACGAACGCAACCTGTGACCGCACGCACCCAAAGTGGCCATAATCCACATCTTACAGTAATACAATACTATAAGTTCACAGTCTCGTCGCAAATTATGTCCGACCAGTGAAAGTGACTCGAAAGCGAGTCGGTCGGACTAACAAGCGATTTTAAATTGTTAAATTAATTTTAAGATTACGTCAGCAAATAAAAAGGGTGATGATGCACTGTGCTACTTAGCGTTGTAGGAATTGAATACGTCGTGTAGCATGTAAGAAGATGGTGCAACAATGCAAGCTACGACCGCAACCATAGAAATATGACCGCAACACTTCGAGCAACTTTGCCAAAACATAAACAAAACAATAATAGTTTCAACGAAAGAATGGTGAGTAACATGTACGGGTCAAGGAAAAATATTATTTTATTTTCTTCTAGTACAGTCACGCTATTCTATGCCGCAAGGGTCAACGCCCTATAGGGGTGGTCGGGTACTGTTGCTCTTTCAACACCTAGACATTCATTCAGCATCAGTTCTATGTGCGACTTTTCGTGACGACTGGACTATAATACCTATTGTTTTTACGTAGCCAAGATAGTGAATCCTTGAGCAATAAAGGCACTTTTGTCTGCAAAATAGTTGCGGCAAAATATTTGTTAAATCGGCAAGAAAACCAAAAGAAAATCCTCGACGGGTGTGAGCAGGCCCAGGGTTCTGGGTGAACCGATGATCGATGAATTGGTAAAGTTCGCATGAATCAGCCGGACGCACGGAAACCCCAGGACAGGTGATAGTGTTGTGGCGAGGGGCCAGTGTCCAGCAGTAAACGACTATCGGTTGATTCATGATCGTGATTAAAAATACGTGCAAAAATATGAAAACATCAACAGCTTAGTGCTCGCAAAATACCTTGTCTCCTCCTACAAAACTACAAGACATGCACAAAATACTGGTGACTACAATACTACTGCCTACTGGTGGAGTGCGCACTGTTGGTCTGTCTGTGCTCACTCACCGCGGGACTTGATCGACAGCGCTATGGCGGCGACGGTGGGGGGCGCGGGCGGCGCAGGCGCAGCGCTCGGCTCGCCCCCGCCCACGCGCCACGAGAGCCGCCCTGCGCCACCATCAACATGTGAAAATGATCCTTCATAGTTACGCAACACTATTTTTCATAAAAAACACAAACCTATTAGATTCAACGTGAAAGTTCATTGACCATTCCCAGACTCTACAATTTGACCTTTTACATTAAGGCTTGTATACCTTCCAATAACCTTGAGCATTTGGCCCGCACTGAATTTCTGAAGGGGTGATGTAGACGCAGTCTTTAATTGGACTCATTTTTAATTTATTGTAATAAAAATAATACGTATTTGTAACAAAACCAAATCATTTTCCTTTATATTGCAAAGCAGTAGATATTTTTTGTATACTCTTTTGATAAGAAATTAAGGAGTAAAATGGTTTCATCTCAATGATTTGGAGGTGATTTGACATTTTTTTTTCTTATTATGTGATACCGATAGAAAAATTGTGACTAAACCAAATTACGTATCATATCATGTCGATTACTATCAATTTTTTTCAGATGTAATTTATCTGTAAATGTCGGCGAAAAGTTGCTTCATCTGCATGCTTCTTTCAAGCTTTTTTCTAGAGCAGCCTTAACAGCGTACTCTAAATTGTATTGTACCGAAATATTGTAAACATCGTTAAGGTACTAGCGACCGGTTACCGTAAATTCCCACGCTGCCGCGCGTTCAAACTAAATAGTGAAACAAAACAATCTGTGATAAAGTTAGTAAAGTTAATGAAACGTTTTCATGCCAAGGTGCGCACAGGCAGAGACAAGTGGAGCACCGGAAGGCGGTCGCGCTATAAATCCCCCTCGCCACTTCCGGTGTATTCAAACAACATGGCGCGGGTTGCAGTCACCGATGTGGGTCGGACACTGGGGACAGCTTCGGACGGACCTCGGGCTGACCCGCGGCTGACGCTTTTGGCACAGTATAAATTGCTTTCGGTTTCATCGTAGCGGTCCGGACTCCGGATAGACCGACAAACCAATGTAATCAAATTAAATTTATTTATTGTTTTCCTTAGGTGAAGAGTTAACTCTCACAGGTTTTTTTTAAATATTACGTATAGTTGTGGGTGACATATTTATAAGGTGTACAATATTTAAATGTCGTTAAAATATAATTATTAGTTGGCTCAGGATTCAATTTCAGTGGATCATAAATGATTGGTAATCGTAGATATACCCATAGACAAATTAATTGGTAAGTATCTAAAGGCAGAAGGATGGTCGCAAGCTGCTGCCGGTAGACATCGATAGGTGATCGTAATAATATATTATGTGTTCAGTTACCTACCGCTCTGTTAGTACTTAAATTACCTCTGATCACATGTCATAATGGACATCATTATCTATTGGTACTTGGATGATCGATACATTCACTTGACTTTCGAAGCTAATTTTCGTCTTCAATAAGACAAATCTAAGCCTCCTCAACCAAGCGAAGGTTGACAGAAAAGTACTTAAATAAAGAAAGCGTGCTATTTCACTTTGACGTAAGTTTACCATACACTACATTACGTATAGTTTATCGTTTTCAATCTACTATGGCTCCCCTTTCTTTTTAAGGCAAGGGATATCAAATATTAATATTGCACTTGTAGTAATTGCCGTGTGCCGGCCATTAGCTGTGCAATCTTAATGCCTGACACGCAAATATAACATCTACCTATAAAACAATGTGTTTGATTGAAAGGACTGAAACTGTAAATCTTTTTTATTTGAAAAGGTTTTCTTTCTTTTAATAAAACTTTGCCCCTCACTTCATAGTTAGGGGCAAAGTTGTTTCAGTAGCATTGGTGCGACGCAAACAACAGCAAATAATCAGATATGGAACAACCACCATGTAGGTCATACAAATATTTTTTCCGTGCGGGAATCAAACCCGCCCGCGACATGCAGCGCCGCAGCCAATGACTCAGCCACTGCGCCAATCATGCCGCCAGATATACAGGACAATAATTTGTTACTGAAGCAATTTGAGATACCTGTTAAATAATCAATTTCATGTCCAAAACCAAGAGAGGGAAAGGCATATTTTCACTTCCAAGTATACACTTGCATTCATTGGTTTCCAATAATTTCAAGGACAATTTATTGTACAAACAACGGTTACGTGCTGGGGAAAGGCGGACGCGATCTCATCGACAGAGATGACTATCTGTCGAATTACGAGCTGACGATAGTTTCCGATCTGATTCGTCATCTTCGACCGCCGCCATTACTGCATTACGCGCCTTATTACCAGATAATGGACACTTGAACGATTGATCTTTACTTTCTTCTCAATTAAAGGTCTTTTCTTTATTGTCAGATCGAATTAGTATTATATCCATTATTGTTGTAATATCTTACCTACACACTTACGTGAGCGGATATTTTTTTCGCATTCTCATTTTACAGGCCAACTTTCGAAATCTGCCACTAATTTGAGATGATGATAAAAAATAAAAAAGGCTTTTAATAATTTCTGTTACTTTTTCTTCAAGAAGTAAAAGCCATACAGATCTATCAGTCATGGTTAAGCTACACTTGCCGCGGTCAGTCGGTGGATGGGTGATCGTACATTTCATACCGAGACCGGAGGGGTCTGGCCTCGGAAAGCAGATAAAACTATTGGTCCTGGCTGTCATTCGTAGATCTTTACAGTCGCTATGGGTAGTCAGAAGCCAGATAGTCTGACGACCAGTCTTACCCAAGGGATATCGTGTTACCCAGTACCAGTTACTGGGTAACACTATATCCCTTGGGTAAGACTATACGAAGATTGTGGAGATCAGATAATAATAATAATAATATTTATTTATTCCAGAAAACTTAAAAACTATGTTACAAATAATTAAGCATTTTATATTTGAACAGACAAAAGAAGTGAGCATCTGTAACCGAACTAGGCAGTGCCTGTATTTCGGTTATCAGCGCCTGGCCCCTCGAACTCATTTGTAAAGCACAAGCCAACTAAAGCAAAGATAGGCAGTCGCTCCATGTAAAACACTGGTATTCTTCGAGTATTTTTCGTTATACCTACTACCTATTACACGCAGGTATTGTTTGGACGTTATTACAAAAGAGGAGTGTTGAAAAAATGTCGTTATATCTTGGTAGAGTGTCTGTGTGCGGCCAGTGTCGGTGCATGGCGGAAGTGCGCATGGCGGCGCTCGACCCTCGCCCGCCTGTCTCCGCGGACATACCATGTGCACCACTAGCCAATTGTCACATGCCATAGCACTGACCACAGATATCACAATCTATATTCATAAATTAAGACGAAGTAGGGTCCTCTTACTTAATTAAAAGAAAATAAAAAACTGTTTCCCAAGATTGATTTCAAATCCTATGTCTCTTAGAATTTTGAAGTTTTTCCAACAGTAGGTAGCTTGAAGGTAGTATTTTAATACCCATAGCATTTGCCGTGTGGTGCCGGTCGCGAATAGCACCATCCCCAGAGCCGGATCTATATAAGGGCTTTTTGGGCTGCAGCCCAGTATTATGAATATAAAAAAGAAAACTGTCGTAAACATCAATATCGAAAACAGATTTTTGGACAAAATGGCAATTACCTAGTTGATTAATAGCAGGACCCCAAGTAGTAAGTCCAGGGCCCCACAATTTCACAGTCCGCCTCTGACCATCCCATTTCTACCCGTGGGTGTCATAGAAGACGACAGAGGGATATTGACCAGAGGATGAACAGTAGCGTCCTTCTGAGTGCCATAACACCTACTGCGATCGCCAACATGCATCGGTCCAGCGATTATGGCTATCTCCCCCTTTGGGAAGACCCATGCCCAGCAGTGGGCGTCTAAAGGTTGAAATGATGATGATGATAATGATGATGAAATACCCATAGGTAGTTTTCTCTTACTTCAAAAGGATTTCAAGAAAACACATTTTTGAGAGAAGGTGAATTAGAGCCAATTGATGCGACTTGTTTAGTTGTGATGCAACTTTGGAGTGATTTGTGCTATAGACGTGTCGATCGGTTGATTTGATATTTATTTAAAACCCATTTTTATTTGCTTCTCTTACATAGAGCTATCTAAAAACGCTTGTTGCTTGTGTACTTTAAACTTCTGCAATGTAACACAACTTCACAAGCACACGAGTTTCCATAATATGAACTCCAGTCTCTTGCAAAGGTACTTTTGTCTACATTTATTGTATGTAGTCCTAAGGTATTTAAAATTATAAGTCAATCTTTGTGGAGAGAGAAATACATTTTTTCTTTTATTATTATTATTGGTAAAGTTTCCTTGCCTGTCCAATACTACTTTCTTCGTCGATATGCCAATCCATGACATGATTTACTTTTTAATTTCACGTGTAACAGCTACAATCAATTTTGAACGCTGTCTATTTGTAATCTGTGAGAACTCATAACCGCGATAGTTAACTGCCCACAACAGAACCTATTACGAAAGATTCTCCGCTCTATATTATAAGTCATAAAATGTCAATTAATTGCAAATAACCATTACATTTACACTAGATCTTCTTCGCGCAGCAACAGAGTTGCGCTGACGCACCGCAATTATTACGTAATAACAATTTGTAATTATATAAATTCAGAACAGACGAACAAATTAATTTTGATTCGACATTCATTTTGCAAATTGAGCAAAATCAATTTCAGTTTCGACTAATAGTGTTGGGTAAGTCATTGAAAGATGTGAATACCTCCCTACTTACTTATTTCAAGCTCTGTTTAATTCATTTAAGATTACGGTTACTGAATAATCACTATTAAAAATCTAGTTTTAAGGCACGTTTCACAAAATTACAACTTAACACACCTAAATAAGGATTTCCTTCACCAATTGATGGATATTATGTATGTAAGTACTTTATTCCTATAGCCTCGAGCACCTTCATGATTTGTGATCATTAATTTAAAAGGCTTTAGAAACAAAAGGAAGAGTCCGTTTTGTTAGCAGCGGATTAGAAGAACAATGCATTTCCGACAACGATATAATAGTACACCATTATTATTTTGCTTCACCAATATTGTACGTTATGTTATTTCAAGTTTACAATATTATGTCATATACTCATATGTATTATACTTTAGGTATGTACCTATATTTAAGGTAAAACCAGGAGAGTTGAGACAAGGGTTTAGTTGCTACGATTGTAATTACTCTAGTTTCGCGGATGAATCACTATGTTATTTTATTTATCTATCGACAGACTCTACCACTACCATTAAGTAGACCGTGTTTCTGTGGGATAGCATGGGAAGGCAGGGTGCGATCAAAGTTATTGCGAGGTAAATGTCCTAAACGTAATTTCTATGGATAAGTCAACTGTCCCATATTTGGGATAGATGTCCCAAAATGTAGAGATCCGCAAAAATCGTCAATACTCTGGAAATATCAAAGATAATGTTTTTTATCTTTGATATTTCCAGAGTATTGGCGATTTTTGCGGTACGAGTAGGTAACTGAAGTTATAGTTGCGGAGTTGCGTAGTATAAGTTTTAGGATAGCAATCATGAAAACGTCGTGTTGAGAGCATTGAACAACCTATTTGGAAACAGAGAGTTTCTAGATTACAGAATATGAAAAAGAATCGAAAACAAAAAAAAACAACAAAACAAACAAACAATGAATTTTCTAAAAAACTTTTTTACAAAAAAGACATCCGCCTTAAAAAAAAGTAAAAACCTACTCTAATTTCGCAATCGGCGCTTGCGGAATTAAGAGTATAAGAAGGCGGTTGTCTTTTCTGAAAAAAAAAAACATATTTTCCGCTTTTTAGTGCCTACTTCTTATCATCTAAATTAATTAAGAAACGGAAATACTAAACAAAATAAGGGATGACTTATACTTAGACTACCTATATCCATAAAAAAATATAATTTTAAAATCTGCACTATAAAGAGATTAACGCGTAGTAAAACGTAAAAAAAAAATTTTCACTACGCGTAACTCTCATATTATACCTACGTGTTGAATTGAGAACCTATTTTGAAGTCAGTTAATAATCGCATAGAGTTAAATAGCCATATAGCGCGATTAGCTCATATCCTCATCCTCTAATAGAGCACCTTTATAGCAATTGTGTGGTTGCAGCACAATAGCTACCGGCTAGGTACATATAACAATCTTAGTTAACAATATTACATTAGTAGGTACTCCGTATGCAAAAATTCTTTTACAATGTAAATAGCTATTCTAGCTAGTATTTCCCCTAACGTTGTCAACATGAAGAATGGTCATACACTGAGCCAAGAAACATGACACGGAAAATAAGTCGTAACTTTTTCAGTAGACCTAACTGTTTTAAAAATATGAGCCAGTCTTGGATAATATAAAGTCCTCAACTAGTGGGCACGTAGGTAGGTACCACCAACATGCTGCATCACGCCATACAAACGATCGTAAGTTTCTAAAACATAAGTATCTATATTATGTAGACCACGACACGTTTGCTCCAATTTTTGCCTTCATATCCATATTTTTTACTACGTTTCTTGCGTGCGGCCTGAGTATTACTACACGATTTAAATCTTAACTACATGGTAATTAATTTTTAAGTGTTAAACGTCTAATCGTTCACACGAACTTTCCGTGAACTTAAATTGAACCTTAAGAAGTAATAGACCTCGCACGCCCTTCCTTACACGTCGGCTTCGATCGATTGTTTGGATACAGTTTCATGTAATATTAAATCTAGATTACTCTAGATTGCAACTTGCAATCGAATATCTTGCAATTTGACACAACAAATTGTACTCGTATCATGTTAAGTTTCAATTGTAATTCCCACTTTACAGCAGAAGTAATATTTATCGAGTACTTAGTAAGTAAATAGCCGCAGAACAAGCGGCTCATTTGTAATGTTCCACTAAATTCCAAGCATAAAATAAGTTGCGATATTTCCCGTGGCCGGTGGTCGTGTTGTCACTTCAGTGGCACTAAGTATGAAGGAGGAAGTCGCGACCCGGACTATGAACAATGGACCACCGAGACTGATCGGACGATCGCCTACTAGCCGCTAGCTGCGTTGTTGCAATGTTGTGACTTGTGACGGCTTCAGATGTTTATATAATTACTAAGTAGATACAAATCTTATAACATAAACCTTACAGCAATATTGTACCGACTAACCTACCACAACATTTTGCTATGTGTAGAAGTGAATCACTGTATGTTAATATTTTAGCTTCTTCTTTTCAAATCGATGGTTTTCCTTTATGCTAGACTACTTGGGCCCAGTAGGTAGCCACATTTATCGCAGCATCAGTGGCGTTTTTAATGTCCTCTAAGGAGCAGGTGTAGGGGCACTTTGGGCACTGTAATAAGTGGGCCATTGTCTGGTCAGGATCACCGCACTCACACTGGGTGTCGGTGGGATCTATTATGCCTCATTTTGCTAGATTGTGTTTGCAGCGCCCTACCTGGATGCAGAATTGATTAGCTTAAGACGGACGAATCAAGCCCTTGCGCGAATTACAAGCGGATCAGCAGACCGAAGCAAAAGACTGTTTCACGTCACCTTAATGATAGGTAGCATCAGAAATGCTTCATTATTATAGAAGCAAACTTCACTGAGGGAGCAATACTAAACCTTAATTAACGTAAATGAAGTGTTCGCAAATCCGGTGTCGGCATGGTGATGGCTCACAGCGGGACTCAGTAAAGTTGTCAGTTGTCGGTGTTACAGAGTTCAATTTAGCAGTTTCTGTAACTGTCATGCTTGTAGTTGGTAATAACAGTTGCTAATTGTTCCGATAAATCTCTGCTGATTGCTCCACACTATCTCAACTGGATCAGTTTCGTGTACAATATGTCGTGTTCAAGGTTTACGCTTTTCTCCCCGACAAGCTCAATTATACTCTTGGCGTTACTAGTGGGCAGTTAAAAAGAATATTTATGTCACGTATATTTTGTAATTTTGTGTGCGTGCGTTTACCGAATAAGGCTACTGATATCTTTCAACTGATCAAGTCAGTTGGGCGACAAAGGGCTCGCATCTGAGAGATGTTTGTAAGTGTTGTCTAGGTTTCTATGTAACGAAAAAAGTCAGAAATTTGTTGGTAAGAAGTCTCAAAGTAAGAAGTACAGCTTATTCTTATCGGTAACCGAAAATTTTAATTGAAAAATATGTAGTTGGCACGGTGTGGGCATCTGATGCTGTGGAATGAAGGCAGTCCCTTCATGGGGAAAATTTTGGGTATCATTGTGCATGGATATACAGAGATAGGAATACTGGATAGTTTGTGTTAAAGGTGAAAGATGATATAGCTAAAATTGGGGTGATATCTATACTTCTATACTAATATTATAAAGTTGAAGAGTTTGTTTGTTGGTTTGGTTAAACGCGCTAATCTCAGGATCTACTGGTTCGAATTAAACAATATTTTTGTGTTGGATAGCCCATTTATCGAACAAGGCTATAGGTCCATGCGAAGCCGGGTCAAGTCGCTAGTATAACTATAAGTATAATGGGGTAAGCACGGAAGGATAATATTTGTTTCTGTCGCTGAAATTAAATCTTCAAAGAACAGATTTGATTGTATTCTTCCATAAATAAAACTGTAAGTTAGTCAGCGCCGCATACCTGTATGAATTAACTAAGTGGTAGTGGGCCAGCGGGCGGTCGGTGACCCGTCCGCGTCGCCATGAACCAGAGCTCGCCAGGCACTGGACTGTGGCACGCGACACTACACGCTATCGAGGAAACCATTCACTCGCTAGCAGATAACCGACAGGACTATCAATACTAGGCAATACATGACAAGCAGTTTTGATAGCACGGGTAAACAGATTGATGCAACTAGGTCAGGTCAGGTCATGAACAATGGTAACGAGTAAATTGAGCTGTCCTTAGGGATCGTGTTCATTCCGATGGTGGTGATTAATTTCTCCAACCATTTGATGTTAGTAGCTAACAAGAACTGCTAATCGTACAAATATAAGTAAGTAAGTAGGTACAGCCTTCATAGTGAAGAATAAAAAAACAATTGCCAAGAAACTTAGCTGCTAGTACGTTAAAAGTAAGTACTTAGTTAGTTACTATTAGTAAGTACAACGTAAAAATGTGTCAAGAATAGCTTCAGCAGGTGGACGGCCGGGGGGTCGGTCAGCGAACCACCCATAAATCTACTCCGTGGAGCCACCCCTCGCCGAATGAAACAACTACCCTTCACTTGTTTGATCGGGCCTCGTTTGTACGCTGCGATTTCCTTTGTTTGACACACTTAACTAATGTAGGTATACTTGTTTAAACTAAAACTTAGATTTGTTCCAGAATTTAATAATACATCGGGTAAAGGTACAACAAAATAAGCAAGGTTGCATAATGGTGCAAATTGTGAGGAACTATTAGTTAATCTGTGCTCTGGGGTGCCAAATCACATACGGCAATATTAACTGTGAGAATTTCGTATAGAAGAATCTCGTGTAAGTAAATGTAATCAAACACTACTGATTGCGAAAGTATTCAGCGAAGTATCAAACGGCTCGAGTTTCCTAAGGATAATTTGGCGGGCGGTGAGCGTGCGCCGAAGAATGGACGCAGTGCGAACGTACCGTGCCATGTTGTGAAACAACAGCGAGAATAACACTGACCATTACATTCTTAACCGAAAACAACATTCGCTTCACACATTAACACTTAACTAGGTAAAGATTTTAGTAAGTGACATATTGGGTAAAGTATGAACCTTGTTAACATGAAGAACGGTCATGCCCTAAGCCAAGAAACATGACACGGAAAATAAGCTGCAACTTTTTCAGTAGGTAGCTGATTTAAAAATATGAGTTAGTCTTGAATATAAAGTCCTCAACCACCTAGTTGGCAAGTAGGAGGTACCACCTACCTTCATGCTGCATCACGCCACGCAAATGAACGTAAGTTTCTAAAAGTATCTATATTATGTAGACCACGACACGTGCTGGTTCCAATTTTTGCCTTCATATCTATATTTCATACTACGATTTTGGTTAGGTTAGGCGACACATTGGGTAGAGCATAGAAAATTATAAGTATCTATGGGGTAGAGATATGACCTTCATCAAAAAATTATTCTACAACAAATTTTTTGACGGATTACTGGGTGTCACAGCCACTTTCCGCCCAATTAAAAAGCATTAGATGAACATGAAATCGGTGTCAATAATATTGCAGCGACAGCACGCAACCGACCGTTCCTACACTATGGAGGTTCGTAAGGCTCTCCGCTGTCCATTCATCAATGTTGTGCTACGCTTGAGAAACAACGGGCCATTTAGTCTATACTGTTGATACGGCTATCAATGTGCCATTGTACGGTTATTTCACGAAACATATTACAATAACTCAACATAAACAATCGATATTATTGCAGACTTACCAAGTATATTTGTTTACATTTATCAAAAAATATACCTACTATGTAGAGTTAGTTTGATACGACATGCATTATTGTGTAAAACAATAGCATAACTCATAATGGTCTTATTCTGCACTATATATTATGCGTATAGCTACTCACTTGTTAGACTAGCTATAGGTCGCAAGGACATTCTGCTGAGTGAGAGGTCCTAGGTTCGATTCTCATCAGGCATACTGATATTGATGTTTATTACTATTAAGAATACCTTTTATATCTCAGTAGCAGTCAGTGCCTTTGCCGCGGAGGAGAACTTGCGTTTTTATGGACGGTAGACTTAACAATAATCCCTTACAAATAGGAAGCTTGGATTCGGTGTTTAGGTAGCATCAAAGTACAAGAAAACAATTTCACGCAGCTAACCACAATATCATTTGTTTTTCAATTTTCTAAACTCATCGGAGTAATCACTGATGATGGTAGAATATGGAGTAGGCATAAGTGTTATGATGTGACTGCAAGTTTCTGTTCGAGTCAAAATATGAGTAGGCTTATCTACTGATATTTTAACACAGTACTACTTATGCTAACTCCTGTGTTCCTACGAATATACACGTAGTAGAGCTTCTTATGGGATATAAGTAGCGCATCCGAGGAAGTATAATACCACCAAAATACCTCTAATTGTAAGTACCACCAAACAGCGTTGCCTTGTTTTGTTCAGTATTTCAAAGATGTAATGCCGATGTAATTACAGGCACTACAGACAATTCAGCGTAGTCTTTGGGATTATATCGCTTATACACTCGTCCTTTAAATCGAGTATTGCGTAAATCTAACCACGTGTTGTGTCAAGTCTCATCTTTCGTGGCACGTATTATCTCTTTTATTGCCGTGTACCAGTACATAGGTGGTGGTGATCAGAAGGGTCGTTGGCATGTTTGCCATTTAAACGAGGAGTATCTTGATTGTTCTTCTCCATAGAGACCCTCCTACGTTTTGGAACGAGCAACTAATTACAACATTCTGATTAACTATCCGACTTTTCACAATTAAATAGTGCCTGTAAATGGTTTAATTGAAATAAATGCTTTGACTTAGACTTTGCAGTGGTCTTCCTTTTTAACCCCCGACGTAAAAACGACGGGGTGTTATAAGTTTGACGTGTCTGTGTGTGTGTGTGTGTGTGTGTGTGTGTGTGTGTCTGTCTGTGGCATCGTAGCTCCCGAACGGATGAACCGATTTTGTTTTTGTTTTTTTTATTTGAAAGGTGAATTAGTCGGGAGTGTTCTTAGCTATGTTTGATGAAAATCGGTCCAAGATGGCCGCCGCTACAAAATAGCTAATCACATATTTTTTCACAACTCCATCAATATGGGTATCAAATGAAAGGGCTTCACTAGTAGAATACTTTACACTATGATAAATTTCAAAGCCAAGATGACCGGCACCACAAAATGGCTAATTATATATACCAAACGCATTCTGAGGGTGATATCTATATCAAAAAAGATCCATGTGACGAAATACAACTTTAGACGTATCTACAACTTCTCAAAACCAGACTAAATTACATTTAAAAACTTTCAAATAAAAATTAAATTAAAAATTTAAAAAACCCCCAACGCAAAGCATAAAAGCAATTATTTAAAAAGTAAAAAATAATATCTTTTGTTGAGCCATCAAATGTTTGTTCATTGAAATGGCGCTATAATGTCGCGGCGGGGTACCGCTAAGTCAGCAATAGCTAAATAGGTAAAATAGCGAACTCATGGATTTGCAATGAGATTTGACTTACGCGGTACCCCGCCGCGACATTATAGCGCCATTTCAATGAACAAACATTTGATGGCTCAACAAAAGATATTATTTTTTACTTTTTAAATAATTGCTTTTTTTATATGTGAAAAGCCCACCCACCACACTATTCTCAAGCCACTGCAAATCCTTTTTTTTTTTTTCTGCATTTATTTTAGGGACTTCTACGCACAGCGTATGCCAGTCCCATCGTACCCTTATCCAAATACTTTACTACAAAATTCACTGCAAATCCTTAAGTCAGAATCAACAGAGGCGACCACCAGAAAAACGTCGAGGCAATGAACCTCGATGAGTCCCGACAGAAACGATTCAACTGTCTTGGATCTCGCAGCGAAATTAATCAGAAAAGAACAGCGGAGGAGTAAGAAGAAAAATCATATTTTCGACTTTTAGTGGTGTACCTTGTGCATGGATGTCCGGCGCCCGCACCAGCAGCGCCAGGCACAGCGTGAGCGCGCGCATGCTGCGGCTACCGCTGCGGCCGCATGCCCGCCGCGCACGCCACACGTCCTCGCACCACGGTCACTCGCACCACGGTCACTGCAACAAACGGGTATTGGTCAACGACATGTTACTCAGTTCTCAGTGGTGACGTACTCGTAGTAGCCCAGTAACATTGGGGAACTGCCAAACTGTGGAATTCACTACCCGCCTCTCTATTCGACGATACATATAATCTGGGTATCTTCTGTGAACCGGTTCGTCCTAGGCAAGCGTGCAGCTCCTTAGGCCGCATCATCACTTAAGATCAGTGAATTGCGGCCAAACGCAAGCCTTTAGGCCTTTAGACCAATAAAAAATCTTCTTTATTGGTCTGAGCCTTTAAGACTAAGACTTTTTAGTGTAGTGGTGATGATGTTGCAGAATGTTTGATCACGTTAATTTATTTATTTTCTGTCGATATTAAGTCCCGCTTTGTTTCTCTAGTAAGTTAAAATTAGTCATCTATGTTAAGTACCTACATAAAAAGAAAGATGCTAAATGGACAACTAAATAAATGCTGATATAAATCTACTAATTACAGACAAGAAAGCCTAGCTAACGCGTGACAATTTAGTCTCTCTAGAAACTTACTACCTAGTTACCGACAGGTTACGGAATGACAATTCTCATGTGTTAATAATCTCACACTTTATCTCGACAGACACTCGTCAAGTGGACGCATCTTACTTCTTTAGTCTTCTTCACCTTCCCTTCACGCAAAATATGTTCCTTCGGCTTCGATCATTCAAAATCAGAGTATTTTGGCGTAATTTACAGATCGAACCGTAAGTTTACGCTTAGTCGCGTTTCCGAATGCCAGCCTCAGTCACTTGCATTTCATCCCTCCTTATCACTCGACTATACCAAGTGAGTCCCTTGCTTTTACTCTTCTGTCACTGGAAGCGCATTCAAATCTCCTCTAATATATTTCATGCAACAAATTGTACAATGAAGCCCTTTTAACGTCTTGAGTCTTGGCTCCTACTACTTATAATAAAATATTTATGGTTACAGTTCGCAAGCCAAACCTCTCGGGGCTGAATTTAGAAAGCGGAAAAAACATCAGCATCAGTGCAGCCATCGCTGGCTCATTTCGCTTTCTTCAACCGTTGCCACATTTACATGTGCGCATTGTTTTGGACTCTTACATATGGTTACGTATTAAGTGTTAGAATCAAGTGTGGCATTCCTTTCCAGCACAGCTGAACAAAATAATAAGTAATGAACATGATAATGCTGAAAAGATGGAGTTAATATCTCATTGATTACGAGTCGACCGATCTTGTAACTGTGCTTAATTCCGATGAATTTAGGTGAAAGCCAGTGGAACAAAACTTTGATTTTACCACGATTGATTAGAACTTGGTCTGAACCACAACAGATTATTAGGATTTGGTATTTGTCACATAGACATTGAATCAGGTAGAAATTTCTTAGATACCTACATCCGTAAAAGAAAAAAGATCAAAAGAAAAAGTTATTGGTTCACATCAATGTTAACTGTCAATTCGTGATGCTCGTTAACATCTAAATGGCGATGCAATATCGAATTGTCTCCAGATCAATGTTGGAGAGCTGCTGTGACACCGTAACATCGTATTATCGGAGCGGCATAATAAGACATTATTCAATCTGTCGCCGACGCATGCGCAGTCATGGGAACTGGGAGCACGGGGTCATTGTCTGTTATGCTATCGTTACGGGATCTGCTCGAACTGTGCCACTAGGCCTCAACCAGGTAAGTAAGTACCTAAGCGTAGCAGTATTGACTGCTTCCATTTCGACATTACCTACGCCTCGTAAGTTTGAGTACGAGTCCTCCTAAGTCCAGCTAGAACATAAGCTATGACTACACTGGTTCTCCAAAACCTCTGTTGTATCAATGCCAGGTGAAACTACAATCACGACTTCCTTTTACCTTTGTGTGGGACAATTTCATTATGATTATCAAGTGATGTATGTCAAGGGTTCCGGGATCATATTACGTGTAAAGTCGAGCACCAACGAAGGATAACAAAACCTGTTGGTACACATGAGTGCGCAGACAATCGGCGATCCAGTGCCGAGGGGCGTCACGGACTTACAACTTCATCAAGCGAATACCTTGAGCAAAGAGTCATTCGATAGAAGTTTTTTATGGTCTATAAATATTTTGACAAATTTTCGGAATTTAATGTTACAGGAAACAAATAAGCAGGTATCCTACATGTGTGGGTGTGATGGGAAGGTTGTGCCTTTATTACGAGAGTATTTCCAATGTGACACCTGTGAGTGAAGTGAGGCATGATTTTTATAACAGAGAAGCTGGCTACCAGTTGAAGAATTTAACTGCAACACGCATGTGTGTAATACCGCAATGGCTCTTGAATTAGGTAACTTTGAATAATTCCAAATAAACGGTTTTCTCAGTCTTCCAGAGTAGTTGTAGTTTTAGAGAAAATTAGTTTCAATTTACGACGTGGTGTATGACATTAACATGGGCATGTCAGACGTAACAGTGTTTCCGCGTGAGCTGCCGCTCCGCACGCGGCATCGATGCGCAACACGGCCGCCACAGCCTACAGATCATTCTAGTTATAAGTATGTAACACCAGACGGCACAGTACTACTTACTACTACTCTGTGACGGCACTGATCTGAGTTCAGGTCATTAGGTACTGTTGCAGTATAAGCGTCCTTAGCTTTTGGTCTAGATAAGGAGGCACCTGGCCAGCTATCAGCCCAGTGCTGGCAGTCCAGATGTCCAGAGACAGATCATCTCTGACTCTTACTGTTACCTACCCAGGGGTGGACCGTAAGTTTGTGGAGCCCTGCTTAATGAACCAACTAAGTAATTGCCATTTTATAAATCGATATGGATATCGATAATGGTGTTTACGATATTATGCTTTTTTGTATTCATAATATTGTCTATTTTCTTCAATCTGGGAACCCATGCATTTACGGGGCCCTAGGCTGCAGCCCAAAAAGCCCTTAATAGATCCGCCTCTGTACCTACCCCTACTTAATGAATACTATAGTCTAACTGATCATGACGTAAAAAGTTTAGAGATGCGCATGTAGGCACCTATCGACGCGTGCTGTAACTGGGTCTGCCCGTTGCTCGGCGCGGGCGCAGGCGTCACGGTGCCGCAGCTTTTTACTACTACACAGACACCACTCACTACTACAGCCAACCCAGCGACATGTCAACAATGCAGTGTTTGGTACCTGATCATAGTTTAATTCAGGCGCAGTGCACTAACAGTATTGTATAACTAACCTAGGTACCTAGATTACAACTTCTGCAACCCCCATAATCGTTAGCAGAGTACAATTAGATGGACCAGTATTCCGCCGACAAAACATGTTGTTCAAGCTGGACTGGTTAGTGGGTAAACATCCTAGCAATTTTACGATTGGCTAAACAGCAATCGTTATAGGTAGTTATGAAGTGGAATTTGTTTTTCCTGCTCCTCCGCTGTTTAATTTCGTTGCGGAATTCAAGATAGTGGAATCACTTGACACTTCTCCGGGAGTCGGGCTGTTGATTCTAGATTTCATGAGTTGCAGTGGTAGGGAATAAATGGTAGAACGGAGTTATAAAAAGAAATAGTAATATTTGAAACTACGGCCATTAAAATAATAATGCAAAGTGCGAGCTTTCTGCATTGTGATATTGCGGAACCATGGTTGCGCTGCGCCCGCGCTCCCCTTGTGGCCACTCGACCGTGTCCCTCCTGTGGCCGTCGTCGTAACGAACTCTAAGGGTGGATACACACATGTGACTTGTAACACTAGTAACTCTGCTATCTTTATCTCCTTATTAAATCTAATCCACTCACAGACACATTAGCTAGTTCCGCTAGGGGCCGCAGTGTTGCGCCTCCACACAATAGCTCTTGTTTGCAATGCACCATTCTGCTGTCACGGCGGTAATATACAGCAGGTAGGTATAAGAATGAAATTAAACCTCAGTCTCCATAAACGCACAACAGATCAGTACTATTACACCTATCTTCCTACTCTTCAACTACTTACTTAAAAGTACTTTCGTATGCCTTCTACAGTGCACTACTTAAATAAGTTAATAAATTATTGTATATTCACCTAGGTACCCACTAGGCTCCCACTCCGTAAAAACTGAAAAGTTTTTCGAATTCCAATTCTCCTTGCAAGCTTTTCCAAATTCGAATGAGTCACTATATTTTTTTTTATTTCACTAAATAAGAGATCATTTCACTGTATGGACCCAATATTCACTACACAGAATATTTTGTTTCTTTAAAATAAATTGTTGCTACACATCGAGAACGCAAGAGGTTGCGTTACGCGTGAGTTCGCAGGTCGTTGGCGTGACTGCGCGGGATGACGCCGGCAAGCTTGTCAGTAGACTGGCCGGCGGATCGCAGCCCGCGGCGGCGGCCAGCGAGGGCGGACGTCGCCGCGCCGTTGGGGTGGGGACCCGCCACGGCCCGCTGCCCTCATGGTCTTGCTGTGTCTACATAAGTGCACTCAGAACAGTGTCTGGGCCTCAAGTCTGCTATTACAATAGCGTCAGTGGTCTATAATTGATTTCATAGGAATTGTTGATTTTGACAAGTTTTGTAATCTACTAATATAATGGCGTCATTATGAAAATCAATGATGGACCATTCTGACACTATTGTAATAGCAGACTTGAGGCCCTGTTCTACTGCTGTGTTTCGAGATTTGTATACTTGAACCTAGTGACTATTACGGTTGGTTTTTCAAGTACTTAGTCATACACAAACCACCTTTGCTGATGATGAAGAAGTCGGTCTGTCGATGAATGACCGCCCATTTCATACCGAGATTCATCCTGGAAAAAACGTTTAAAAGCCGTTGATCCCGGCTGTCATTCGTAATTAATGTTTGACACACGATATCGATTGTGTTACCGGTAACTGGGTTATGGTTAGATAGGCAGTCGCTTTATGTAAAAAAGCTTTTTACAAAAAAGACAACAGCCTTCAAAAAGTGAAGAATAACTTTAGCACAGAACACACATTCGAGAAATCAGGTAACAAACATAAAAAAAAAAAAAAAAAAAAATAGACGAATTGATAACCTCCTCCTTTTTTGAAGTCGGTTGAAAATGTAATAAATCGCTGCAGCTGCGCTCATAAGCGCGCGTAGCATGCTTGCTACTCTGAAAACTTTATAGTAATCAAAAGTATTGTAAGTAGCTGCAGATTTAACATTTAAAACAATTACCATCACGCTATGCCTTCAAGCAGCTAAGCAGTGGATCATGACAAACTAGAACAGCTATTTTAGACCTGCTGTCAGCGATAAACTTGTAAGTTGCTGGTCCTGAGTTCAATCCCAGCGACAAACAATTTTTTTGTTTTTTTTTAAATGCTAGAATATTTCTAAATGACAATAAATTAAAACTGCGTATATTTTTATTTTTTTAATATTGCTTATTAGCTTGATGTTGATTTGCTTGCTCATATTTTCAATATTTCTGCAGGAAATAATATCTATACCGAAATACCTATGTCTACTCGTAGGTACAATTTCGTTTAGTTTGAAATTCTTATTCAATGAAAATGAAATGAAAATATAGTTTCCCTTATAGTTTCACTTTTTTAAATATACTATCGAGTGGTGAACCTAAATTTTCGTTGTTGATGATAGATACCTATTATGTATCTACAACACCAAACTGTATCCCCCTATTTTGTTATCATCAGTTTTCTAAATTGCTTCCCACAATGGAAGCAAGTTTAAAGTCGTATTCACGTCAAAAGAAACTGTGGTGGCGATCGTAAAGCGGAAATTATTTTTTAAGAACTTTTGCCCGTTCCTATGTTTTTTTCTATGAACGCAAAAACTATTGAATAGACTTTTCGCTAAAAATTTTCTTACAGGTCGGACCAACGTAAACGTCATAGGCTATATTTGTACATGATTACGCTATTTCTACATATTACTACGGAACCCTATATTGCGCGTGGGCCGCCACGCACTTGGCCAGTTTTTTTTTATTAAGTGCCGGTCAAAAGGTAAAAAATGGTCTAAGCTTTTGCAGTTTTTCAACCGACTTCAAAAAAGGAGGAGGTTATCAATTCCGATTTTATGGATAGGGTATGCTTCAGGGGTGGTTCCATATAAATTTTATCGAAATTGATTCAGCACTTTTTGAATAATCAACAAATACCAAAAAAAATTACATAGACGACGTTTTAGTTTCATCAATCTTTGTAGTAGTTAACTTTCAATCTCTTCTTAATAGATTTGGATGCGAAGGAGGTACTAAAAAGCGGAAACAACCGTCAATGTGTGTTCTGTGCTAAAGTTATTTTTCACTTTTTGAAGGCGGTTGTCTTTTTTGTAAAAAGCTTTTTTTATTGTAATAAGATTTTACCGTCTTTCTGCGTAGAAACAAATTAAACATGCTTATTTGCATCTGCCATCCTGCTGTCAAAGTCAACGTCAACTTGACTAAATTGAATACGGGAAAATAAACACAGCTTTGCTTGAAAATGTCATTCGTCTCGTATGCATTTTGTTTTTCTTTTGTAAAAAATATAAATTGGCTTGATAATATTAAGTGATGCCAAATAAGTTGATAATTCTTCCATGTCGCTAATTTTCTTTAGCTTTACTTTAAGTATAGTTAGTTTATAATCGACGGGGGTCGAAATTGAACGTGTTATGGAAATGGCCGAAACGAGTACAATGAACTCCGATAATAAAGTAGAGCAGATCGAGAAGAAGGAAGACATGGACAGCATCAAGAGCGAGGTGGAAGTGCGAGTGAAGCACGAGCAGCAGGAGTGCGTGGCGTGCACGACGCGTAGCCTGGAGTGCGTGGACATTTTCTGCACCAGGACGTGCGCATCCGGCGCCAAACTCAGCACCTTCCTTCACAAGTTCACGCAGATGGATCTGACCGATCACACCTCCTCTAAGTACATGTGCAAGAGCTGCTACGACCTCATCAATGTACTCGAACAGGCCGAGATAGAATACATCAAGTTGAAGGAGGCTTTCGAAGCTATCCTTAGCAAGAACCCTCTGTTTGACTCTCACATGGTCCAGCCAATCAGGTTGTCAGAAGTGAAGGCAGAGTTTGATGCAGATGATGATGATGATGACTATGTGTGTGACAATGTGAATGATGATGACTCAGATGATGAACCACTGGCCACCCAGAGTAAACGAAAGAGATACAAAGTTGAGAAGAAAAAGAAAAAAATATCCACAACTAAGCGTAAAGTGAGAAGTAAAGCCAACAGTGACAGGTAACTTGATAATGTAGAAACTGTACAAAACTATTGTGATATACTTAAGCGGCATACAACTGACATTTATATAAAGCAGTTCTAGTTTATTACATTGACACAAAAATTTAATCAGGCAGTAGGTGTTTGCTGGGCTTTTATAATGAAAAACTTTGAAGACAAGTATGAGTGTTTCAAGTTTCTTTGAAGTTCATGCTTTACAGTATCTACTCAACTAGATATATTATCACATGGATAAATAAAAAGGAACAGAATATGTATGAAGTCATCTAATAGATTATTTCCTATTCAAATCCAAAGTTAGTACTTAAAACAGTTGGTATGGATTACAGGCTTCAAATTTTCATAGTTTGTTTTGTGTTGACACACTGCTCAAACTGCTGATATTGTAATGCTGATTGAACTAACCATCTGTGTTGGTATAATCAAAAATGTTAATCACGAACCGCATAAAGTTAATAAGTAAAAGATAGGTACTATTGTTCATAAATGAAATAACACTAGTGTTCATAGTTTATCCTCTTCCTTTTCTCACACACTATTGTCTACGTTTCTTTTTCATTTCTCCTTTTGCAGGTCTGCTGGCAGAAATTTCTTAAGATATAAGCAGTACCTATGTACTCATATTTTATAATGTTCTTTTTCTGTGTTGTCTACTGTGTGTACATAAATAGTACAATAAATAAATCAATTCTAAATCTGTATAAAAGTTATTTGTGTACAACTAAATGGCCAAACAGACAGATACAAAAAGTTTTATCTATATATATAAAAGAAAGTCGTGTTTGTTACAACACTTATAACTCGAGAACGCCTGAACCGATTTGGATGAAAATTGGTGGGGAGGTAGCTTAAAACCAGGAGACGGACATAGGATACTTTTTTTTTTTTTTTTTTTAGGTTTAGTGTAGGTGTAGGGTAGGTGTATTGTAGGTGTAGGGTAGGTAAATAGGCAGGTAAGTAGGTAGATAGCGACAGGACAACGTCTGTCGGGTCAGCTAGTTAATTATAAATTAGAACCTTAAAGTGGGAAATGTAGTTAAGTTGTTATTATTTAATAACTGATGGCTTGTAAAATAATACATACATAAGTGTATATTATGTTAAATGTTTTAGCTGGAAGTGTGAGGAGTGTGGAGCAAAGGGCACGTCGGGGGGTGACATAGGCCTGACAGCTCACAAGCTGGCCGTGCACACCATGGACGACCCATCCACCATGCTGCCAGAGGTTAAGATTGAGCACTCTGCTGAAGGGTATGTTGTTCAGTTGACGGTGTTTGGCCAATTGAGTTCTGTTTATGAAATCAGCTATGCAACAGACAAATTTAGAAAGTCTCTTGACAAAAATAATATTTGCCGCTCTTTACATTAACACCTTCTAAGTCATGAGCGTGAAAAGTACTATTTTGTCGGACTGCTAGGCTTTTAATAAAATTTTTACTCCTTCAGATAAAATTGAGGACTTCGTGCAACCGCCCGGCACTCTCAATTTTGCCGCCCCTCAATTCTCAATTCTTTATTGTGTACCATAATGTATCATGTAGTTGGTAGGAAAATATTATATAAGTCACAATTATGGACCCTGTCGGGCACAGCATAAATCAAGTAGGAGAGAGGAGGAAGAACACTGGGTGCTTTATATGCTAAATATTATTGATTACGTAGTTAGTAAGCTACTCTGTTTTAATAATACAAAATTGAATTTAGAATTTTTGCTACATACATTTATTTATTTAGTAACTTTGTGTTACCACTTATGTTTTTATTTTTAATTATTCTTTATTGTTTTATTTATTTATTATTATTTATTTATAATGTAATTAATATTTATTTTTTAGTTATTATCCCTCATTTTAGCCGCTCTGGGCATTTGCCCGGCTTGGCTCCCCCCCCTTAGGTCTGGCCCTGATGTTAGTAAATAAGCAACTATACAGCTGATCCTAATCTGTACATTTGTATTCAGCACAATAATGTTGGCAACATTAGTTTTGCCAAGTTTGAATTTAGTCAGTGGAGATCACATAATAATTACTAAAATCTTTATTTGTTTACAGATCACAGAGTCCCCTATACAACAATGGTTTCAGTAACTGCCTTAAAATTGAGATAGAAAATTATGATGACGATGATGACAGTCTGGGTGGTGATGACCTTAGTAATGACATGCAACCTGTGAAGAAAAAACTAGGTAGACCATTAAAGAGTAAGATGATACCGACATTGCCCAGAAAGAAGAAGACAAAAGTGGTGCATCAGTGTGACCAGTGTGATGCTAAATATACATCTTTACGTGAGTGGTAACTTTGTCCCGACAATTCAATTAGATAAATGACCAGCAATCAATTGACTTACTTTTTATGAGCTGTCAAAACGCGATCCCCTATCGATTTTGTATGGCAATTTTTACTTATGACGTCACTTGTAGGTACCTAATCATTTGCTAACTCAATTGAATATTTATTCATTTCAAAGCAACTAATAATCTTATTTCACAGTAAATTGAAAATAATATTAATAATCTTTATTTCACTCTTCACAAAGGTTCGTAAAAATACAATAGGGTATTTTACTCTATATGTGAAAAAATCTATAAATATATTATTGAGATAGTTTAGGCAAAAAGCAGTGGAAAAATGTTAGTTTTAGTTCATAAAATCACAAAATAAACCTTTAAATTCAATTCAAAGTTTTCAGTTTTTTTAATCTGTATTATTCTTAGCGTGTCGATAGCAAACACGGAAGTGTTACATGTGTGTGAATGTGTGCGTGTAAATGTGTGGGTGTGTATGTGTGAGTAGTGTTTGTTCTTGTCAGATTCTGTATTATAACACCATGAAATAGTAGCCGCCATTTTATTACGCCGTACGGCTGTGTAAGCAAAAAAATGCTAACTGTCAGTCAACCGTTTGGCGTATAAAGGCTTTGTACTTTTATTATTTTCGTAACCAACGTAATTTTTTAATTATTACACCTATTACAAAATATTATAATAATTATTTTTAAATTATATACAATAATCATGCATAATATCAGCGCATTTGTTACTCAGCGAACTGACGTCATTTCCGCTGAGCAATATGGCGTCCACTACGAGGCGTTTTCGTCAAACTAAGCGCAGAATTTGAAAATTTTAAATTTAGATGCATTTTTATGGCACTTATCGGTGTTTTTTGTGGTGGCACATTAGCACTACAGATTGAATTGAGACACTTTTCAAAAATGGGTGTAATACCCTATTAAATGATCTTTGGGAGAGACTGGAGTCCATACTAGGATACCCTGTGTGATGGATCACCAGACTCTCACCTCGAAATTGCTTTGGCTAATTACTGTCTTTGAACAAATTTAATACATCGAGAATTGATAACCAAACAAAAAAATGCGTAAAAGCAGAAAAAACAATCAGAAACATAAATAATTTTAATTAATTTAAAAATAAAATAAAATGTCGTTTTGGTATTTGAATCAATTGGGTTTCCAGGCCTAGTGTTTTTTAGACTGTATATTAATTATTGGAATTATTGGTTAATGGTGTCATCTACCCAATTTGATAGTGCTTTTCGCTGAGCATACATTAAGTGGTGTATGTACAGTCGTCAAAGGAGAAAAGTAACCAGAGTTGTTGGATATAGTTGATGTTTGCTTAGAAACTGATGGATATTTTCGAATGTGATGTAATTTGATTAATGAGCGGTTTATTAGCTATTCATTTTGTTTTAATTTATTCAAAAACGACCATCGGGTTCTAAATAAACTTCAACCTGGTTTCTTATTTCCTTTGGGACTGTACGTGACCCATGGTAGCCATAAGCCCCCTCCCCTTGCAGCGCGGTTGGAGCAGCACAAGCAGAAGCACGACGGCTCCAAGCCGCCCTACATCTGTGAAGTGTGCGGAGCTCACTACAAGCACAAGCGGGCCTGTGATATACACATCGCGCTGCACAAAGGTAACACATATACCCATACATTGCTTCTTGTCACTATCGTAACCATTGAAAATGATCTTGGTCATGTTGATGTACTTATATCTATAATTTCAGGTATAAGCGATTGGAAATGTGAAGAATGCAATAAGTTATTTCCGTCTAAGAATGCGCTTCAGAGGCATAACAACATACATACGGGCAAGTTGAACTATCAGGTATGTTTTTATTTTTAAGATGTGTGTTCTCAATAAATTTCTTTTGATAAATCGCATCACACGCTCGTCTTTTCAACCGACTTCAATAAGAAGGAGGTTCTCAATTCGTCTGCATGTTGTTACTTTTTTTTTTTATATATTTGTTACGCGATATCTCCGGCAAAAGCGTGTTTGAAAATTCTTTTTTTCATGGATATGGTATGCCTCAGAGGTGGTCCCATATAAATTTTATCGATTTTGATTTAGCACTTTATGAAAAAATCGTCAGAAAGCATAAAAATATACATGGATGATGTTGTAATTTACTCTCCAACCTTGTACTTTCAATCCCTGTTTTGACTGAGTTGCCATTTCTTAAATGGATTTGGATGATAAGGAGGTACTAAAAAGCGAAAAATAAAAAGCTTTTTACAAAAAAGACAACCACCTTCAAAATCTAAAAAGTGATAGATACATAGATAGATTCATTTATTTGCCTGAAATATGGTATGTTAAAGATTTTATAAACATAGGTACACAATAGCTCTTCATATTCCGCCTATTAAATTCGGCATGCAAATTTTGAGATAATAATAATGATTCTAAAGGTGCGTACGGATTAGAGACAGCCTCGCCACGCACGGCTCGTGGAGGCACGCCTCGGGCTGAGGTGCGTACGCACTTGAGGCAACAGTGCGAGCCGTGCGTGCCTCAGGCGAGGCTGCCTCTAATCCGTACGCACCTTAATATAAACAAAATAATTAAAAAAAAGTACTAGATGATAAATAACTTTAGCACAGAACACACGTTCGGAAATCGGTGGCAATACAAAACAACAAACAGAACAAAGCCACTGACTGACTTCCGAAACTAAAGTCATGTGTGTTCTGTGCTAAATTTATTTATCACTTTTTAGATTTTGAAGGTGGTTGTCTTTTATGTGTAAACAAAAGTTAAGGAACCATTCCTAAACATTACGGCTCCAACAACGCAACACTTCACATCAGCAACAAGCTACCCTCGGCTCAACACTATGTTGCAGTGCGACCTGTGCGGCAAGTCCTTCATCCACACGTCGTCGTTCAAGATGCACAAGCTGTCGCACTCGGGCGTGAAGCCCCACGCCTGCGACGTGTGCGGCCTGGCGCTCATGACGCGCTCGCACCTCAAGCGACACAAGCGCGTGCACTCGGGCGAGAAGCGGCACGAGTGCGCCGTCTGCGGGAAGCGCTTCTCCGAGAGGTGCGGCCCGACCTGTGCGACTGTGTCTCCTCCCGCCTCGTCTATAGCCGTGCGTGTCCGCAGGTACAACCTGGTGGCGCACAGCAAGTCGCACGAGGCGAGCGAGGCGGCGGCTCAGCGCGAGGTGCCGCGCCGGCGCCTGTTCCGCTGCACCTTCTGTCCGGAGCGCTTCGAGCGACGGTGAGCGATATCAAATCAAAATCATTTATTTGCGTAAATAAGGTACAGAATGGTCTTATAAAATAGTATGTTGATCTCTTATTCTGCCATTCATTTTAGCGTGCAAATTAAAGTCAAAGTCAAATCATTTATTTCAATTAGACCATTAAAAAGGCACGTTTGAACGTCATAATAAAAAAAAATATAAAGTTGATTCTAGTTGCCCATTCCAAAAGGTAGTTTCGTATGGAGAAGAATGGGTAAGAAACTCCATACTTACTACTTACATACTTACTTATGCAAGGTCCATCGTATTCACGTATATAACTATACGTGAATACGATGGACCTTGCATAAAAACACTATATTGAAGTATGTACAAAGTATTACAAGATAAAGAATGACAGCTAAGTTGTATACATAGATAAACAGTGTTCACATATTATTATTTACAATTATTGTAAAAGTAGACAACCACTCCATACATTTCAACAAACTATGAACCTATGAACCAGTGTGTGACCCAAAGCAAGAATTAAATATAATGTATACTACTAAGTATTAATTAAGTAGTTTTAATTAGCAATCAGTTTGATTTTGTCTAGACTGTAGATTGTCCTATGGAGCCCGGACCAGCATGTTTCCAAGCATTCTTATCATGGATATAATCCTCTAAACTGTAATATGCTTGTTTACAGAGTGTACTTTTAATATATGTTTTAAATTTTCTTTCATTTAGTTGCAATATATCACTAGGAATTTTGTTATAACACTTAACACAGAACCCCATAAAAGATGTATCAACTTTAGACAATCTAAAATATGGTTGAGCTATTTTGTCTTTGTTTCTAGTATTAATATTATGTCTATCACTAACTTTATTAAATAAATGTAGGTTTTTTCTTACGTACATAATATTTTCATAGATAAATTGGCAAGGCACTGTCATTATATTTTTTTTTTTAAATATTTCCCTAAGAGAATCGCGGCGACGTAGATTATAAATGGCTCTAACAGCTCTTTTTTGTAAGATAAAAATGGATTCAATGTCTGCAGCCCGACCCCACAGTAAAATACCATACGACATAACAAGGGCGTCGCCAGGGGGGGGCAGGTAGGGGCAGCTGCCCCCCCACTAGACACTCAAAAAAATTTAAAAAAAATTGATCAAAAAGAAGGATCTCGCTTGAATTCTTCAATATTAAAATCTTGCACCTAATTAAATATGTAATTGCTTCCAAATTCTTTTTATCTCCTTATTCTATTATCCTGTATATTTTGTCGAAAATTATTTTTATGGTAATAAATATAATAATTTTCGTTAAAATTTTAATTTATTGTACACGTGGCGTAGCTGTCGGAAGGCTAGGCGGCGCGAAGCATCGGGGCTCAGGAGGCCTCCAGCCCCTGGCCAGCAAACCCCGAATTGACCTAACAAAAAATTCTTCCACCTTCAGAATATAAATACGAATTATTTCTGTTGTGTTGTGTAGGTTTTTGTGTCTAGCCACTTCAACCAATCAGCTGTTATACAACCGATTTATGAATTTGTCAAGTCACTTTCTGATGTCTACGTTCACGCACACCGTTCTGATTTCCGAGAGTTGGCTCAAACCTCATCTTCTCTCTACAACCTACCCTCTTCCCGGTTTCGTTCTTATCCGTAATGATACAACTGGAAAGGGAGGAGATAATGTTGCTATTTGATTTGTCTTCGTAGCGATTTTCCTTTAAAAATCTTTGCTTCTTCTCCTTCACTTTACAGCTGTGCCTCCGCTGAGTAGGTACCTCTTTCTGGAGATCCATATCAAATGTGTTAAAACCCTACTTGGTGTTGTCTATTGTCAGAGCATGCACATTGCGTCAGTATGCCCCTTGGGCCTTGTTCCCAAACTCCTACATATCATCGAGTCTGTTAGTCTCGATTTTCTTCCTCTGCAACCTACTTACTCATTTCAATATCTCAGGGGATGATACGTATCTCGACTTAGTACTCCTCGGGTCAGGGAGGGGAGTGAGGTGTTAGACTCCCCCCGGACGTCTAAGAGGGGCGCGCGTGGAACACTACGCGCCGCCATCTCTGGTCCTGATGTATGTGGGGGGCGAAAGACGGCCCGCCCGTTGTCCGCTCTCCGCCGGTGCCTCCTGCGGGCCGGATGAGAGGTTGTAATCTCCCTCTCCCTTTCCGCAGTCTCCTTCTGCGACATGCCGTTTTCGCATAAGGAAACCACCACGTCCCCACTCTACGCTGCCGACCATTGACTCGACCACGGCCGAAACTACAACTTCTGAAACGAGGGCTCGGCGCGGCTCCTCCCAATCGGCACACTCTGCCAACATATGCCGCGCCATATCCTCCCGGCAGTCGACGCAGTGGTGACACCGGGCTCTCTGTTCATGCGGCATAGGTACTTCCCGAAGCAACCATGCCCCGAGAGCACCTGCGTCACCCAAAACGACAGGGAGCCTTGCCTCCTCCCGAGCCAGCGCTCGACCACTGGTTGGACCACCTCGATGATAGCGAGGCCGGCGGTAGGGCGCAAAAGCCTGTTCCGCTATTCCGCCACCAGGACCTTGCGAAGCTGAGACCGACGCAGCTCCATGTGTCACTGAATCGGTCGCTCGCCCCGCGCCCGCGCTTCCTCGCGCCACCGAAATAGTGACTCGAGTACCTTCGCCAACAAATATGACCCCGTGTCAAGCTACAGGTCCGACCTAAAATAGTTGCCCATTTGCCAAAATAGTTTGCGTGCGTTGACAACGCTTTCCTCCCTGCTCCACGGTTTCTCCCCTCCATCAATCTTATCTTGCTTTGCCCTTTTCATATTTCTGATTTTGTTAATTCCTCCTTTTATGCCCAGTCCATTCCTTTCTGGAATGTGGTTCCTCTCGATATCAGAACGACCTCCACTGACTGGAGGCCGTCCTATGCATTGAAGCGGAAGATGTAAATTTATTTTAGCACAAATTATAAGCCAAGACATCTTATAAACCTCCTTTCTTTTGTATTTACACTTTTACTAGATATAATGAAACGTAACCGGTTTTGATAGGGTCCCAATTTTTTTTTCACACCGGGGCCCCTTGTCGCGTAGCTACACTACTGAATTTTATAGTCAAGAGCTTGTGTAGCTTTACACATTGGAGTGTGTACCGTTCTTAGATCCCATTCACTCTAGCGGTTGTCTAACCTACGCTGGACAACCGCTACGCATACGTTCGATACGTTCATCGAACGCCTACGCGTTGGATTAACGTATGCGCAGCGCACCGTAGATACGCCGGCGATGCACCGAGACCTCACACAATTTCGTTGTCGTTACGGTATAGTATAATATAATACCGCAGACGCCTGCGCCGCGCTAGCGCAGCGTTTTATTATCTGCAGAAGAAACGCCGATGCCGCGGCGTCTGCGCTACGCATATGATCATCGAACGCCTACGCTGGACAAATGCTAGTGTGAAGGGGCCCTTAGTACAAACGCTTAGTAAGGCTTCATGAGCTTTTGACTGTATTTAAAATTCATGCTATTCCCATCCTCCATAAATACTACTCAAAACAAAATAAGGGCCACGAGGTATTTTTTCATTTTAACGACGATTTAAATTTAAATTTATAACTTAAATTAATTTTTTTAACGACGGTTAGCGTATTAGAGTATGGAGAAGACGCGGCGAGAGAATTTCAGAAGCCTGCATCCATGAAGTCGATCGTTATGGTGGGCCAAATGTAATGATTTGGGGCGGGATAAGCTTACACGGCAAAACTGAGCTCGCTATTTTAAATGAGGGTACTGTTACTGCTCAGCGGTATATTGAGGAAGTTGTCAGACCACATGTGATCCCATTTGCACAGCAAGCGGGTCCTGGATTCATCTTGATGCAAGACAATGCTCGTGCACACACGGCTCAAGCGACTCATTGGTTTTATTATTTTCATGGTACAGGAAAAATACCTTCCCCTGCCCTCAACTTGCCCCCCCTGGGCCATCGGCTGGCGACGCCCTTGCGACATAATGCTGTGAAAGTAGCTAAAGTAGACCATACGCGCAGTTTCTACATCTGTCAACTGTCTTATCTTTCTAACAGCATAAGCTGCGGAGCTTAGTCGCCCCGCAATAGATGTTATGTGAGGTCCCCATTGTAATTTCTCGGCGTGATTCCTAGGAAAACCGTTTGACTATTAAATTCCAGTTTCTCTCCATTTAGAATGATGTCACAATTGCTATTCCTAACATTTGGTAAAATGAAGCGAATACATTTGGTTTTTTTTCATTAAGTACCAAATTGTTTACCGTAAACCAATTTTGAACCTGAAGAATAGCGTCATTTACGTCGTCAAGACGTTGTGACCGTCTGTCTACTTTAAAAATCAATGAAGTGTCATCGGCAAATAACACCATCTTCGGTTGATTTTGAAGTAATTGGGGTAAATCATTTATATAGACTAAGAATAGAAATGGACCTAATATTGAACCTTGAGGAACGCCCATAGTCATTTTAGATCCCAATGAGTTCACACCGTTAACCTGAACTTTTGCCTGTCTATCCCTCAGGTATGACCTTAGTAAATCAAGAGATACTCCACTAATCCCGTAGTGCTCCAGTTTCATCAATAGTGTCTCGTGGTCAACGCAATCGAACGCCTTTGAGAGGCTGCAAAAGATTCCAATGGCATCTTGTGATTCCTCCCAAGCGCTAAAAATGTTCTTTATTAGGGTGACACCGGCGTCAGTTGTACAACGCCCTTTGATGAAACCGTATTGTTGTTCATGAAAGATGGAATTTTTATTAAAGTGATGTAACATTTGATTGAGCATTAACGTTTCAAACACCTTACTGAGAACTGGTAGAATCGACACAGGCCTATAATTGTTGAGGTCTTTACTATCACCGGATTTGAACAATGGTACTACTTTATTGTGTTTCATCAGATCCGGAAAGACTCCTTGGTTTACACTGGTGTTAAATATGAGAGCTAAATAGGGCGCAATCGTTTCGATAATAGATTTACAGACTTTTACAGACATTCCCCAAAGATCTGTTGATTTTATTTTAAGATCTTTAAAGGCTTTTATAACAGCCTGGGGGTTTGTATGTTGAAACCTAAACTCCAAAGGGCATTTCTTAACATTTTTCCTAAGTAAGGCAGCAGAGAGAGCGGGAGGGGAAATTTAAGGCTTCAGTGGTTCTAATGGGAATGTTGCCAAAAAAGGTTTCAAATTCTTGAGCTACTTCTATATCTGAATTTATGGGACCTTGTGCAGTCTCTAAATTAAATTCAGTACTACGCTGCTTTTTCCTACCTGTTTCATTATTTATTATTTGCCAAGTAGTTTTTATTTTGTCATCAGCTAATTTAATTTTATTTTTAATTTAAAGTGATTTGGCTATTTTGCAGACACTTTTGTAAATTTAAATTTAATTAAATAAATAAATTATCAAATACTCATGCTATGTACATGTGTTGACAATACAGAATATGCAAGTCATTCTTAATATTGCCACTATTTAAAAGGAGCTGGCACAGAGTAGAAAAAAAAACAAGTGGAAGTATCGACTAATAAGCTGAAGAATATGTAAAAAAATAATAAGACCTTCGTCAATTGTGATAAATCTTAATTTCGTATGAACAACAAATTCAACTTTGAAGAAAAGATTTTATTTTTCAAACAATATTAAAACAGGCGCAGCGCTCCCCCTCCCCTCCGCCCCCCCCCACTCACGTGTGTGTGCGCAGGTACATGCTGGAGCGCCACATGTCGGTGGTGCACGGCCGCACGCTGGAGCGCCCCCCCACTCCCCCTCACTCCCCACTCACGTGTGTGTGTGCAGGTACATGCTGGAGCGCCACATGTCGGTGGTGCACGGCCGCACGCTGGAGCGCCCCCCCACTCCCCCTCACTCCCCACTCACGTGTGTGTGTGCAGGTACATGCTGGAGCGCCACATGTCGGTGGTGCACGGCCGCACGCTGGAGCGCCCCCCCACTCCCCCCACACTCCCCCACTCACGTGTGTGTGTGCAGGTACATGCTGGAGCGCCACATGTCGGTGGTGCACGGCCGCACGCTGGAGCGCCCCCCCACTCCCCCTCACTCCCCACTCACGTGTGTGTGTGCAGGTACATGCTGGAGCGCCACATGTCGGTGGTGCACGGCCGCACGCTGGAGCGCCCCCCCACTCCCCCTCACTCCCCACTCACGTGTGTGTGTGCAGGTACATGCTGGAGCGCCACATGTCGGTGGTGCACGGCCGCACGCTGGAGCGCCCCCCCACTCCCCCCACACTCCCCCACTCACGTGTGTGTGTGCAGGTACATGCTGGAGCGCCACATGTCGGTGGTGCACGGCCGCACGCTGGAGCGCCCCCCCACTCCCCCTCACTCCCCACTCACGTGTGTGTGTGCAGGTACATGCTGGAGCGCCACATGTCGGTGGTGCACGGCCGCACGCTGGAGCGCCCCCCCACTCCCCCTCACTCCCCACTCACGTGTGTGTGTGCAGGTACATGCTGGAGCGCCACATGTCGGTGGTGCACGGCCGCACGCTGGAGCGCCCCCCCACTCCCCCTCACTCCCCACTCACGTGTGTGTGTGCAGGTACATGCTGGAGCGCCACATGTCGGTGGTGCACGGCCGCACGCTGGAGCGCCCCCCCCCCACTCCGCGCAACACCATGAGCAAGCTGCTGAAGGCGCAGGCGCAGCGCCGCGACGTCGCCGCGCCCGGCACGACAGGTAGGCAGCTCGAGCGCTGGTGCCATGTCCACATTGATAATTATGTGTAGTGATCACCACCATTGTTTGTTCAGATGTCGACACGAAAGATGACAGAAGTTCGGACTCCAGGACCACACCTATCACCCCTCAGAAACTTATCGCACAATTATGTAAGTACTAGCTTTCGCCCGCGAATTCATCTATGTACACTTCAGAATTAAGCCGAAGTCCTAAATGATTCCACTTTTGATACTGATTGTTTCTTGCTTGCTTAAAAAACAATAATCGATACTACTTAGTCTGGCCATAAATACTGTTACAATTAAAAATAAGAAAGATATTACATTTGAATTTGGAATCTGACATTTTTATACGATTGTTCATTGAGTTTTCTAATTTTGGCGCAAATACATTGTACAATATTTTGCGATATTAAAATGGAGTGGGGTGAGATAGAGAACCGAATCGCTGTGATTGCGTTACACAAAGTTGGTATGAAACCAAATGCAATTTTTAAAACTCTCCATACGCTTGGTATTAGTCAAATGTTTGTGTACCGGGCTATTAATAGGTACAATGAGACCTCCTCTGTTTGTGAGAGAAAAAGATCTGGCCGTCCACATAGTGTTCGTACGAAAAAGGTGGTCAAAGCAGTAAGGGAAAGAATTCGAAGAAATCCTGTCCGAAAGCCAAAGATTTTTTCTCGGGAGATGAAGATAGCACCCAGAACCATGTCGCGTATTTTAAAAGATGACTTAGGACTTGCAGCCTATAAGAGACGCACTGGTCATTTTTTAACTGATAATTTAAAAAAGAATAGGGTGGTAAAATCGAAACAACTACTGAAGCGGTACGCAAAGGGAGGTCACAGAAAAAATTTGTTTACGGATGAGAAAATCTTTACAAATGAGCAACATTTTAACAAACAAAATGACCGTATTTATGCTCAAAGCTCTAAGGAAGCTTCCCAATTAGTCGACAGAGTGTAACGTGGGCATTATCCGACTTCAGTGATGGTTTGGTGGGGTTTTAGCTATGAAGGAGTGACTGAGCCATATTTTTGTGAAAAAGGTATCAAAACATCGGCACAAGTGTATCAAGATACCATTCTTGAGAAGGTAGTTAAGCCTCTTAACAACACCATGTTCAATAACCAAGTATGGTCCTTCCAACAAGACTCGGCGCCGGGTCATAAAGCTCGGTCCACGCAGTCTTGGTTGGAAGTGAACGTTTCGGACTTCATCAGAGCTGAAGACTGGCCGTCGTCTTGTCCCGATCATAATCCGCTGGATTGTGATTTATTGTCAGTTAGAGAGTACCGTTTGCTCTAAACGCCATGATAATTTGGAGTCCCTAAAACAATCCATACGATTGGCAGTGAAGAATTTTCCCATGGAAAGAGTGCGTGCTTCTATTGATAACTGGCCTCAACATTGAAAGGACTGTATTGCAGCCAATGGAGACCACTTCGAATAAGCTTTTTATATTTTAAATAGGGTATTACACCCATTTTTGAAAAGTGTCTCAATGAAATTCTGTAGGGCTAATATGCCACCAAAAAAAAAACACAAAATTTTTATTCAATCGATAAGTGCCATAAAAATGCATCTAAATTTTAAATTTTCAAATTTCGCGCGTAGTTTGACGAAAACGCCTCTTACTGGACGCCATATTGCTCAGCGTAAATGACGTCAGTTCGTTTTGTATCAAATGCTCATATTAAATATGATAATTGTATATCATTTAAAAATAATTAAAAGCATATTTTGTAATAGGTGTAATAATGAAAAAAATACGTTGGTTACGAAAATAATAAAAGTACAAAGCCTATATTCTCCAGTCTCCAGTATCACTATCGGAAGTCTGCAGCAACCTGAAAAGGCTGCTCGGCTTCTGGGAGGAACTAGGATGGCTGGAATAAAAGAAGAGACAGATTTCACGTACAATGGCCCAATCGAGTGGCTAAGTGCGGAAAAGGCCCCGACAAACTAACTAACTAACTAACTAAGCCTATATTACGCCAATCGGTTGACTGACAGTTGACAATTTTTTGTTTACACAGCCGTATGGCGTAATAACATGGCCGCTACTATTTCACGGTGTTTTATAACAGATTAAAAATACTGAAAACTTTGAATTGAATTTAAAAATTTGTTTTGTTATTTTATGAACTAAAACTTACATTTTCCGACTGCTTTATGCCTAAACTGTCTCAATAACATATTTATAGATTTTTTCTCGTATAGAGTAAAATACCCTATTGTTTTATATTTATGTATTTGTTTTTTATTATGTTTATTGTAAATACTATTTACAATAAAAAAATTTTTTTTCTTTGTGACATTATTTATGGCAAGACTACTTAGGTATTTACAAATTAAAGTGTAAATAATCAAAACTTTACTTCAATTACTAGTTGTCAAAACCGCCAGCTGTCAAAAAACGGTTAAACCAGTGGATAGAGAGTACAGTTATAATGTTAATTATCTCTTGCATACATTTTAAGTAGTATAATTACAATTGGTTCCGTTTTTGTAGCATCATCAACATCGATAGCGCAGAGCGCGTGGGGCAGCTCGTACGCGGCCGAGTTCCTGCGACACGAGTACCCGCACTGACGCGGCACGAGTCCCGTATTGACGCGGCACGAGTATCCACACTGTCACGACACGAGTACACCAGTACACCACTCCCAACAACACTATACAGAGCACGTAGTACGCATCACATGAGCATTGCACTGTGTGCAACTACCGCGGTGTGCACTTTAGTGATTGTCAGTACATTTTTATAAAATTTCTTAAACGGTTACACTGTTATGTTAACAAATTAATCTTGTTTGACTGTAACATCAGCCTTTGAAATAAGAATTACGTTATTTCAAGTACATTGCTACCGACTGCAGTGCAAAGACTTCTCGTACAGGCAACTGGGTCAATATTGATAATTTAATAAAACCGAAATGTGAAAAATAAAGAGTTGTTCATAAGTTACGACGACTTAGAGTTATTACTTATTACACTTGAGAGGCTGATTGTTGTTTAAAAAACCTGACACCACAGTATTGTGTTTATTAAAATTCGATGTCTGATTAGCCTGAATACGATTCCTTGTTGTAATAGAGCTATGTATCCAGTCGGTAACCACTGTGCTACGGTGCACAGGACAGCTTCCCATGTACACGAATACGGAATAGGGTGTCCATAACAATCGTGTAAATATTAACAATATTGTACGACTGTCAGTACAGACAGCTCGAGAGTATCTACTAAAAGAAAGTTTTTTTTTAATGTCTGTTTTTATGCTGACTGAAGAATCTCCACGAATATTGTGTTATAAATTAACACGATAACGCATTAAAAACAACCTAATTCTAAAGGAAAAGTCCTGCACCGCTCCCCCCGACACCCCACCCCGCGGCACCCCACTCACCCTCCACCTCCTAACTGGAAAGTTAACAACTCCTGTCTTGCAATAAAATACATGTTATTGTATCTAAATGTAAATAAACTAAATATAGAGAAGCTAAAGTAAGGAATATAAATTAGATAAATATATTTACTTTGACAGATACTGTAAAAATATTATAAAACCTACTGTTTAGGAAAAATGTACTATAGTGTTATTGGAATAATAATATTTTTGTACTAAACTCATCCGTGAATTATCTTTATTTTAGCAAAGCCTTTCCTAGGCATTGAACGAACACCTGATTTATTTTATTTGTTTTATATTTAATGAATATACAGTTAATTAATTAATGAAGGTCTTTAATTTTTTTTTATTTATCGCAGCTATATTACGTACGTCTATGAAAAGGCCAAATGCTAGGTACTGCTGTCAATCAAATTGGAAATATAACTTCGAATCTCTCTTAGAAATAGGGTGATGCTAACAGCGACCAACTACCCTTTGCGTACCACGAATGGGAGGATTTGGCCAAAATAATTGGGACTAAAGTAAAACACATTTAGTAAATAGAAATAAGTTTTCCAATAATAGTCGATCGCTTCTACGTCCATGACCAATGCTTTGACGCGGCGTCTTACTAGGGCGGTTCAAAACGATTGCGAAGCGATCCGATGCAGTTTATCCTAGGCAAGCGTGCTCCACTTTAGGCCGCATCATCACTTAAGATCAGGTGAGTTGCGGCCAAGCGCAAGCTATTAGAATAAACAAAACAGATTATTCTAAATCGCAAATCTTAGCTGGCAACCAGGGCGGATTCATATATTATGAAGATGCGGTGTTGGATTTGACAGAGTAGGTATTGTAAAACTCAGCTGAAAGAAATAAAAGTGCCGTAATAGGTACCTAGGTACGTACAAAAAAAAATTACTCCTTTGGCCTCCAATAGTAGAAAAAATGGTTATAATGATTGGTAGTTTTACCTACTACATGCACCAATTATTATAACTATAGTCACGTTAGGATTTATTATTATGATTAATGATCTTCCTGAGGCTGTTTGCAATAGGGTATTACACCCATTTTTGAAAAGTGTTTCAATGAAATTCTGTAGTGCTAATATGCCACCAAAAAAAACAAAATTTTTATTCAATCGATAAGTGCCATAAAAAGGCATCTAAATTTTAATTTTTCAAATTTCGCGCGTTTGTCGACTAAAACGCCTCTTACTAGACGCCATATTGCTCAGCGTAAATGACGTCAGTTCGTTTAGTATCAAATGAGCTGATATTTGATATGATAATTGTCATTTAAAAATAATTAAAAGTATATTTTGTAATATACTTTTAATTATTAACCAACGTAATTTTTTCATTATTACACCAATAATGAAAAAATTACGTTGGTTACGAAAATAATAAAAGTACAAAGCCTATATTACGCCAATCGGTTGACTGACAGTTGACAATTTTTTGTTTACACAGCCGTACGGCGTAATAACATGGACGCTACTATTTCACGGTGTTATATAACAGATTCAAAATACTGAAAACTATGAATTGAATTTAAAAAATTGTTTTGTTATTTTATGAACTAAAACTTACATTTTCCGACTGCTTAATGCCTAAACTGTCTCAATAACATATTTATAGATTTGTTCTCGTATAGAGTAAAATACCCTATTGCTGACGCTCTCAAGCTATTCTTGCGGATCACTTAAGAGCCAAACTGCGAAATGTTCCAGCGAGGCATCGATAGGGTGGTAGCGTGGAGTGAAGAGAATAAACTACTCTTCAATGTGACGAAGTGTAACGTAATGTCCTGCACGCGGGCCGTGGTACCTCGACGCCATGATTATTGCATGGACGGTCACGTCATACCGCGGGTGGGTTCAGTGCGAGTTCTCAGGGTTACTGTTTCTAGTGATCTTTCGTTTCGTATTCATATAGTGCACGTGTGCAGAAAAGTGCTTCAAAATCTTGGTTTTGTCATGCGTGAAACCCGTGACTTCACTAATATAACAGCAGTGAAATCACTTTATAATGCGTTGGTGCGAAGCAACTTGGAAGCTAGTGCTATCATCTGGAATCCTCATGAAGTGAAGTATTCTCAGATACTGGAAAAGATGCATAACAAAGAACAATGGCGAAAACGTAGTTGACTTAAATTTGAGCGTCTAAAAGTGACTTACATACGAAAGAAATTACATTATTTTTCTACGATTTTTCAAAGTATCACGTTAACCAGTTAGGGCCGGATAAAAAAAATATGTTAAATGAAAACTTATTTGACTTTTCATTAACGTTTAGTGTTGCCATTTTACATTTATTCTGCCAAGTGACAGTAATAAGTACATAAAGCATTTAAAGTATTGTAATCAGTTTTAGTTTGTTATTACAATTAAACGGAGTAAGTAAATGAATACAGTTTATTTCCAAGTGTAGGTTTCTTGCAGGTATGTAAAAATACTGTGATAAAAAAATAAATTAATTCGTTTCGATTAATGACTAGCAAAAAGACTAGTAGCCCAAATCTAAAAATAATTGCTTGGTAATTGACACATAGTCATAGACAGATCTGTGCACAGAGTAAAAACGATATGATCGATGTATACATATAGTAGATACCTATTGTATACATAAGGTAAGGCCAAAGAGTATTTATAACCACTGGGATTACCAACCTTAAACAATATTTTTACAAGACATTTCATTCTGAATTAACTAGGTAAAGAAAATACTAATGCCATATTGCCTTTTTACTTCCTCAATTTGGAATATAAAAGTTACCATAGACATAACCTACAAAAGTTCATGACTGAATATCTATTATTCTCGGCCTTCTTGAACAAAAACTCTTGCACAAACTAATTCAGAAGGTGATGCTGAATTTAATAAGATATTTTTCATTTAAAGACGTAGGAATTTAATCTCAACTAAAACAATGTATGGGTGGCTGCCATTGTTCTTTACCCGATACCTGTACATGAAACAGCTTGGTGTGTACCCTTTCTACCCACTTATGTATCCAACTCTCTTTGTTATAGGGATAGTTGGGTAGGTACTATAAGTTGGAAGTAAGTAAGGCGCAACCTCGCTCTGGTTAAATATGTGTTTATGGTTTTCCGTGGTATTCTGAATAATCCACAAATATTGGAGTCGTTGGGATTGCTTGTTCCAAATAGGAAGCTAGGGTTAGGACCGAGGGAGGTGCTTTTTAAAGTTTCGACAAGCCGTAGTTACAAACTTATTAAAGTTTGCACTAGTGATTCGTGTAGTACAAATTATGAATGTGTGTGTCTCTCTGCGTTTGGACATATTTTCTTGCTCTCTGGCGGAATTCCAGAGGATGACACTTAGTATGTTGTCCACTGTGTAACTTCTACCCAGACCCGTTACTTGGGACTGGGAAATTATCAATTTATGACAACTTTTGTTAGCTTTGGTCTTACCTGTAAAAACTATATGTATCTGTTAATGAATATAAATCAATATATCTAGATCTCTCCAAAGTATTTGATTCCGTTTCCGTCCCCATCTTCATAACTAAGCTACAATAGATTAATAAATAATATTTAAAGACTATATTTCCCTATATATTATATTGAATTTGGCGTAAGCAACGTACCAAAATAGACGATTGTCTTAGCGAGGAAAGCCAAATGCTTTTTGGGGTCCCACAAGGAAGTATATTGGGCCCCGTGTTGTTTCTAGTTGACATAATTGATCTCTGCACAATGCCAACTCAGCACACTAAAATTTTTACATGCAGATGACATAGCAGTATTAGTATGGGGGCGGAATTTAAAGGTGATCATCATGTCAACCTTATGACACCTACTGCTGGGTAAAGGGATCCAGCCGTAATCGCCATGTAGGTGTTAATGTGTTATGGTACTCAGAAGGACGCTGCTGCCCATCTTCTACTAGTACTACCTCTGTCGATTTTTACGACACCCACGGGTAGAAATGGGGTGGCGCTATTCGCTGCCGGCACCACACGATGCAGAAAGGTGATCAAGGCGAAAAATTCCCTCTGGCATGCATCAGCGTGAAATCTGAGCCAATCTGATTTTGTGCAAATGGATGAATATAAAGTCCGAGGACATCTTCAACATAACTTTCCACGTTCATTGCCATCTACAAAAACGAGCTCAGTTCGTCTGTTCTTCATAATACCCGCCCATGCAATCACTGTGGAGTCACTGTAAGAGTTCACTTCTTGGACGAATCTCAGCCGTTCAGCATTTCCGGGACGACGATACACTCTTATCCTTTTCGCATCAGGCCTAAACCCAAACTGGGAGCCATCACAAAAAAAAATTGTCCCATTGCGCCCAAGTCGATATCTTAGTGTTCCCTACACCATTCGTTTCGACGGGCGTGATTCTCATGGCGTATAGGTGGGCACCTAGATTTGGGCGTCGCGGTCGTGCTCTTGGCCGCATTCATGCAGTCTAGGACCCGAGTGCTCACCTTATTTTTAGGGACATTGCTAAGCGACTGCTTGACTTTTCACGTGACTAGAGAGATCAGAGACTGGCCTTTTTTTGGGCCAAAGAATTAGCATTGCCATACAACGTAGTAATGCTTAGGTACGTAGTAGTGCCTTTTGGGTACTTGACCCATTTTTGATGCGCTATGAATCCCTTGTACAGAGGCCAGCACATCAAGCTACAACAATCTGTCGAGAATGCCCACGCGTTACAGTCAACTGTTTTATTGCAAAATTATCGTAATTTAACATAAAACAAAAACACAAAAAAAAATTACTCACGATGCCGATGGCAAAACTGCGAAAAATGCATTTTATTGCACTTAGTTCCAACTCTCATTAGTTTAGTATGGATAAAAAGACATTGTGTCAGTTTTTAAAATACATGTCATCATCTGTCAAACATGACCTCAATCAAACGTCAAGTGATCAAGACATAAGTCATTCGCTTGGTTGTGCTTGCGCCCGTGCGCCGGTGAATTTGTTCTGTTACGATATTCGTATTTTCTGTGATTTTACCAACGACTTTATCTTAAAACAAAAACACATTGTGTCAGGTTTTAAAATACATGTCGTCAAACATGACTAGGGTTGCCATATTTGGCAAGCCTCGTGTCGGGACGCAAAAATAAAAATATCTGTATTTATATTGAAATTTTAATAAAAAAAATGTGTTTGCTGTAATATCTGATTTATTTCGATTATTGACATTTCGTTCTCGACACTTTTTATATATTTTCGTGAAACAAATTCAGATTTGATTGCAGTTATAGGACATAAATTTCACTGATCGGATTAAAAAAAAAAACAGAAATTATATTACATAGTCTCTCTTTAGCGTTCGGGCAAATAGAATTTGGCGCGCGTATTTGAATTGCCGTGACCGCATGAAAATACGGGACGTAATAGTGCTTTGTCGGGACGTCGGGACTTAGGCCCCAATGACGGTGACAGTCCCGATATATCAGGACGAATGGCAACCCTAAACATGACCTCAAACATCTAGACAGTTGACTTCTAGTCTAGACTACAAAACAAAAAAATGAGGCTTCGGTATAATCACACATAAAACGAAATGCCTGTAACTAGTTTTCATTACAAGCCAGCTAAATAAGAGTTATATTATTGATACCGTTCGTATTGATAACGTTTGATATAGTATCGTTGCTTATCACTTGGACTTGGTGCATTTTCTAACCTAACTTAGCTATAAATTCAAATTAAAAAATCTCAGAAATGCAATTGCCAATTTAATTGAAATTAAGTCAAATAATACCTGGTGTATTTGGCTAAAAAATTTCATGACTAACAGGCAGTGAACTGAAATATTTATTTATTTCCGTTCACTGCTAACAGGTGGGCCCACCAGAGATGTAGGGTTGAGGTTCATTTTCAAATGGGATAAATTGACAATTGGAATGGCTTGATGTGCTGGCGTCTGTATCTACATACCTATATATTTTATTCTGTATTTATCATATTTGGTTATTTCCAAGAACATTCCCTTTTCAAGTTGGTACCTACCATGTACAGTTGAACAACGTAATTAGTTTACACATATTGCACGCACACGCGGTATGAAGAGTTACATACACAAACGTTAAATAAAACGAACGAGTTCTGCTTTTTATTAGTGTGCGTATGTCGCGTAACAAAGCAGTAACTATAATATCAATGTATGTATCATCATCAGTAATCTGTGTAATTGAATAAGTTATAATATTTCGCACCCGAACATTGTAACAGGTTTGGCGCAATGGCTAACGTATCTGGTTAGTTATTATGAAGTCTTAAAATCAAATCTCGGTTGCATTACATTCTTTTTGTTTTGTAAACATAATTTTCGTAAAACTTTCATTACCTAGTTGAATTGCTAACAATTCAATTCCGTTCACAGATGAGTAAAATAACGTTTGAGAAGTGTGCACGGAACTCTCAGTCAATTTATTTTGACCGTTTAGGATATAACTACCCACAATTTTTGTTTATTTTTTTATACTTCCACCTTAGTTTATAAAAAATGAGCATTCTTAGTTGTCAGTCTACGAATATAAATTGCAATCCTAAGTATATAGATGAACACTCATATTTCTGTGCGTTCTTTGTTAGTGATCCAATTGTGCTTGAACTTCTTCCAACCATGCAACAAGACGCAATTCATTGTTTTGCATGAGCAAAACGTTTTCATTAGTGAAATTGCAAGGTGATTATTATTATCGGTGAGTAACAAAGCTACTCGTGACAATGTTTTCATTACGTTAGTAATATTCCAACTCAAATTCTTAACTTATCTCACCTTTGACCTATGACTAAATTAATGTAAAATAATATTTAAATATATCAGAATTTGATTCTGATAAAATTTACTTATGCCAGTCTGTTTTTGTCTAACATAATATAGTGTTTCGGTTCAACTCGTGTTTCGGTTCAACTCGAAAAACTATATTTACTTTTCATAGGCATGAAATCATTCATCGCACGATATGTCTACATTTTATAATATTTGTTGTATGGATTCTTGGAATCTTATAAGTAATATATAATGTACCCACAGTTATATGTGCTGGTTTTGTCTGTGTTGTAATTGTATTCCTGTATCATCTTCATTTCATAATTATCATTCATTGTTTAATATTTACAAACCCTTACGCTTTTTTATGCTGTTCCTGTCGTCATCCTTTGTAATTTATTCCGGTATAATTGGATCAAATTAATATTTTCAAACCTGAAAAATAAATAATGTTTTGCTTTGACATGTCTGTCAGTGACAGTCGTCAAATTGACGACCGCAAACATTTCTTCTAAAATAAGTTTTCGGCTACTAACGTAAAACCTCTATGTTGTATATCTTGTAAGCTTGTTTGTCTGTGTTAGATAGTACACGGCTGAACACCCGCTGTATTATCGTGTGTTCCTTTAGATCTGATTCGCACTAATATTATAATAAAAATTACTAAAATAAATGGCATTCGACAATTATTGAGCCTGGCCGTTGCTATATAAAAAACGATTTGACCGTTCTAGAAAGAAGATTCATAATTGGATTTTTTATGAATTTTGGAAGAGCGGTCAGAAAAGGAACCTGTCAAATGGGTCAGTCTGGATTTGGGAGCCGTTTGGTAAACACGCGGATTGCTCATACGCATACGTTGCTGGAGTCTAGTTCTTGGAGCCGTTTGTTGAACACGCTGATTGTTCATACGCTTACGTTGCTGCAGTCTAGTTCTTGGAGCCGTTTATTGAACACGCTGATTGTTCATACGCTTACGTTGCTGGAGTCTACTTACTGAAGTCTACCAGTCTGCAACCGAGAGTCGGTTTACTAGGATAAGTCGAGCTGTCGCGTGCCTGTGCGTCCAGGGCGGGTCCTCCTACTGAGAGACCACCTGGGTGATCTCAGTCACCGAGCTGATCGCGTCAGTCTTCTCTTCGGCCGATCCTATACGCCGGCCAGGCTGTGGATCATAATCCTCCTGGATACTGCCTAACCTTAGTGCGTTTAGGTCAGTGCTAACTTTTATACTTACAATTGTTTTTGATACTCATCACATTTTAACTTTCGTGTGAGAGCTATTAAATTCAATACGTACAATTCTGCATAGCCTTTTATTTCTCGTAAATTATCAGAATTGTTACAATAAAACATTTAGTCGAAATAAAGAAAAACTTTTAAATTATGTAATTAAAATAGTCATGAAACACGTTTATTATTTATCTAATAAATAAATAACGGTATTAAGTTTTATTACAATGAGGCCATATAAGACAGTCAGTTAATTTATCTATGATTAATTATCCACCAATTCACCATTGTTTATCTGCATTATTTTAAATATTATTTTGTTTTTATTCATTAACGAGAACCGTGCAGTTATGTGTCCATCGGAGTGCGTATTCTGAAGAAATAGACCATTATCGACGTGGGCCAAAACCGAAGGCGAATTCTTCGGCTCGTTACCACGACATCGTGGCAAGGCTGTTTACGGGACTAATCCGTTTTTATCCACCCGCATAACTGCATCAACACATAATGACATGTGTGCTTACAAACAGTGCGATATCACCTGCTGACCGGCATGAAGCTGGTTTAAGTTGCAGTAAGCCACCACGGAAGATTTTTCTGTCCAACGCTCACCGGTCAGGTCATATATATAGGGTATAGGTCATATTATTATATTCATTTTAATTGGGAGAACAATGTGTTTATTTTAGCGATGTGAAATGTTTAAAGTCGTTTATGGATGGCGTTAAAATACTGTAAAGCCGAATTACTATTAATATACTTAGGTTTAAAAGCTACTTCATGTTGCCGTGATTCTCTTATAAACACCTAAGTTATTATGTATAGTCCATAGTTGCCAGTTATTTGCAGTATATATTTTGAAGTGTAAGTGATGTTATTGTTATTCAGTTAGAAGTTAAATTAATTTCTTACTATCTAGCATGTTGATTCACTTCACTTTCAATTCCACTTTGTTTAAATTTGTATACATTGAAGAAACAATTACGTCCATTCAAATTCAATAAAAAGAAAACTTTGTCTTGTCTTATAAACTCTTAATGAAGTTGCCAATAGTGTTTTAATCATAAAAAAGTTAGGTATCAATAGCGATATAATAATATTTTTACAATAGTTTGCGTTGTATAAATAATTGTATTGGCTACACGTAGTTTTTTATTTGCTAATATTATAACCCATGCCAAATTGAACCCTAAGCCAACTCTTGTAAGAAACATAATAGTCGAAATGAGCTGGCTCATTCACTAATGACCCAATAGCGATAAGGAACAATAGGATTCCGCATTCCATCTTTTATTATTAGTGATCGATGATTCCAACGCCTAGGTTATTTAATAAAATATTTTGATTTATTTTATTGGTTTTATTTAATTACCTTTTTATTTTTTTGTTTAAGTAATTTTATTTGACACAAAATATTAATGTTTTATAGGACAAAGGAAAAATAAAAACCCAAAACCATAACACCTGCCGGGGTTTGATCTTACGACACGAGGCTTATCTATGCCAAGTGCTTCCACCAACCGGCTATCTAGTCCTTATTTATAAGGTTGAAATTTATTGCACTTCATTCAATTAAAATTGGTATACGTGGGTATATCATACACACACAAACAGTTTAACTTCATAACCGACCAACCGACTAGTTCATTTACACACACAGTGACAATATCCCGTATGTGTGGCCTGTAAATCAATTACGTTGGCCGAGTGTACCTACCTAATTTGGAAGAGCAACTTGATTTGAATATTTTGATTACCTTTTTGACGTGTCAAAAATGTGTTGTGTTGTGTGCGCCCAAATATGGCCCAAATGTCAAAAATTGACACTATTGACGCTGTCTGTCAATGAAATGGAAATGTCACTCATTCATTACAAATAATTTGAATTTTGAAATGCTAAATAGTCCTGAATGTATTATTAATATTTATCTCAACTTCGCAACAAGATATCAAGAACAAGATAAAGATAATTTTTTATTGTTGTTTTGGACTTGGTGAAGTCAGTCTTATATAATACTACATTCGAAAGGAATAGTTTTTATTTTTTTGTGAATTGAATTAATTTGAACTTACAAGTTACATTAGCTATCAAGGATGGCTGAAAAATACGGCGATGATGAAATAAAAATCCGTGCTGCAAAGAGAGAGGACATGTTGGCAGTGTCTGAAATGATTCAGGTCTTACAAACTTCCTAATAAATTAGCAATTATGTAGTGTACATTTTAATTATAATATGTACCTACCTGTGGTTACCTACTTACTATGTTTAAATTAGTCTCTATTTATGTATTGTTTATCAGGAGCTTGCTGATTTCGAGAAAATGCCTAAAGGACCTAAAATGACTGTTGAAGGTATGTTATAAAATCTAAATAGTGTTTATCAAAATACAAGCAAGGATAGCTAAGTCTGTGACTAGCTGCTAGATGCGATCACATCGACACAGCTATGACATTTCAGATCTACAACGCGACGGCTTTGAGAAGCAGCCTCCTTTATTCCGCTGTAAGGTGGCAGAGGTAAACCGTCCTGGCATCCAGCCCATAGTGGGCTTCGCGCTATACTTCCCTATTTATTCCACCTGGGAGGGAAGCTCCATGATGCTAGAGGATCTGTATGTACGCTCCAGTCAGAGAAGCAAGGGAGTGGGCCAGAGACTGTTCAAAGCAGTTGCTCAGGTAAACTCAATTCATTCTTAGGTATTCTAGCTACCTACTTAACCCTTTAACGCACACCCTAACTTTTTTTTTAATTCTTAATATTTTGTGATAAATATATATTCTGTGCCGTAAATCATAATGACATGTTCTTGAAAAAAGACCTGAAAATCTCTGTTTTTCGAGAAAATCATGAAAATCATACGGCCAGTAAACTGGCCATTGAACGTTCTGCGTCACTAACCATCACAGCAATATCACTGGCCAGTAAAATGGACACTAATGAAATCTATTTTATTTTTAGGAAAAGGCGATAATAATAATAAAAAAAATTATTTCCTAATCAGCCTTTAATAATAATAGAATTAACATAACATATTTTTTCATATTTCTTATGATTGCTCTCTTCATTTTCTCGAAAAGGAAGCAAAGGTTTTTTCGTCTCTTCTATAAGCTCATCAGCCAGTTTACTCCTAAACATCAAGGATGAGCCTTCGCCCAGGTATCCTTATAAATAATGTAGGAATTAACGATCGCAGCTTCTATCAAATAAAACAAAATCAAATCAAATCAAATATATATATATATATATATATAAAATTAATATATATATTATTATATTATATTATTATATATATTATTATTATATATATATATATATATATTCATATCAAATTACAATTACAATGTGTAACTATTATATTACGAATTTCATAAGTACCAAGCAAAAAAACCACCAAAAAAAACCCCAAACGTACATAATAATAGGTTATAACTACCGAACAAGATTGTTTATCGCAAATTTATTACAATATCATAACACATGCTTATATACCTGTTGTAAAACAATATGGTTCATAGGGATTACTCGAAAATAAATACTCAATACAACATCTCAAAGTTAGGTAGGCAATTCTTATGTTATATTTTTTCAACACACCTGTTTGTATTCAATCGCAAATAATATATGTTTTTCTTATTATCCTGGATTACATTTGCACATAACATCGAAGTATATACTATAAAGGAATAGTTTCACTTACCTTTTCCAAGAAGACATGATTTTTGTTCACCATAAAACTTGTAAACACGTAACGTACACGCGCGATGACAACAAATGTTCCTGCGCGGGTGCACGGTGGCCAGTTCACAGGCCATCTTGAAAAAAGGCGCGAATCTAAAATGTCGCGCGGCGAACTTGAACGCTGGCTAGTTGACGGGCCAGTGTGCTCTAACGCGGGTCGTAAATGTTCATAAGGTTCAATATATAAATAAAAATCTATGAGATAACGACCTTGAAGTGAGTGTCCAGTTTACTGGCCACTTTGTATGAGCCGTCCTATAAAGGGTTAAAATAAATTAACAACAAATAACATGAACATGTTATAATTTTTTAGGAAGCTGACTCTAATGATTGCAGCCGTCTTGACTTTCATGTCCTAGAATGGAACCCAGCACGCAGTTTTTATGAGGGCAAAGGTGCGGTGAACCTGACCAACAAAGAACAGTGGTGCTACTACAGGCTCGGGGGTGAAGCACTGAAGAAGCTATCACTGGAGGCTGCAGACTAACAGGGTGTGAACAGAAACATGGTGCTGTGTGCTCACTTATATATTTCATAATACATATAATATTATAATACTATACTATACAACAGCCTGAACAGACTTCACTTTTGTACATAATATTTCTAGTTCATATTTATTTAAAAACTTGAGACTTGTTATCAAAAAATGTTAGAAGCTTCTATATATTTTTTTTATTAGTTACCAATATTTCAATTTCATTTTCTTTTTGTTGATAATAAGGCTGAAGTGTTACTGTATTCCATATGTACTGTGATACAAATTGTGCTGAACCATACAAAATAAACAGCTGTAATAGTAAATTTGATTATTTCATTTCTAACTAGGTAGTATATATACAAGTATAATAAATGCCATTTATTCAAACTAATTTATTTAGACTAACTCACGTTATTGTGTCCGTTGCCTCGCATGCTCACTGTTTACATTGCTATTACTTTTTAGATTAGCTATGTGTATTTTAGTTTGGACACAAAATTGTACATGCAAATTATGAAGTTGTAGAGTTACTTGGAGTGTCCCAATATGTATAAGTATTACATTCATATGCATTTGCACAATTAAAAATACATTTAAAGTAACAGTCAACAGCAGTGATATTCTATAAAAATGTGAATGAATGGCTTTGAGTTTGACTTTGAGCCGTCCATCCCTAGCATATGGCAGGAAGACAGGTTCTTTCATCCAAATTCTCTGAGGGAGATTTTTACAGAAAAGCACTGCAAGCTGTTGTTATGCTAGTTTTTAAGGGTTAGGTATTTTCGGTCGTCCCCGCCTCGTCGTCCCAACTGGGGCAACTGGGGACGAGTGGGAAAAAAAGTTTCGTTCCTCCTTTGAGAGAACTATTGTAAATTCGTTGATTACATGTGATTCACAAATACTGTACTAAAATAATTGCCTCAGTCTATATTTTTAATCAAAAACATTGTTCACTCTTGCTCAGAAAGTCGTAATTAAAACATTTTAACAATCCGTGAAATCTCTGAAATCTCCATTATTGCATTTTGACTCGCAGTCTTGACATGATTGGCGAAACGAGTGGGAAATAAAAAGTTCTAATCGTCACCACTGGGGAGGAACGAAACTTTTTTCCCCCACTCGTCCCCAGTGGGGACGACGGGGCGGGGCGGACCGGGAATAACCCGTTTTTACACTAACGCTAGGCAACACCTAAGATGTAATAACTAGTATAGGTATATTATATAAAAGTATTATACATTTTTAGCGGTCGGCTGGGCTCCGCTCAACGCAACTTATTTAGACATTACATTTAAGTGTCGCCTAGTCTTAGTGTGAAAAAAGACAGAACAGAGGGTAAGTGTCAGAAATAATAATTAAATATTAATCTATTTATCACGATAATTAAAAAATAGTAAAAGACTTCCTACTTGTTTGTTCCTGCTACTGATTAGTAGCTCTCAAATGTTTGCTGCAGGCATCGGCACGGTGGCAGTGGAATTACCGATGCGTGGTGTACATACATGTTCAGGTGGTATATTGTGAATACTGTTTCATTTAATTCAACAATTACATAGTGCCTTTATTACATAAGATCACTCTCAGACAAGCGTGGTGCAGCGAGAAACTCCTCTAACTCACAGAAATGGCTAGACGCTGTCCTGCGCTTACTGGACGGTTCGCCAGTCTGAAAGCCATCTTATATCATCATAATATTATTCCATCCTCAAATCTTAAAAACATTTCTAATAAGGAATCATTAGACTAGTTTTTTTGAGATTATAATTTTCATGGAACGTTAAAATATTTATACTTAGATAATACTTGCGTTACCATTGTGTGTCAGTCATTATGGCAAGGTGCCCTCAGAGCGACTAGGTACAGCCTACGATGCATCGCTACCTACCTACATGTCCTTAATAATTATAATAATTATTATAATACAACACTATCAATTTTCAAAATGTTACAACTTAATAACTAGTTATTTACATTCAATTGATCAGAACACTAAATTACAATCTACACAGTACCTACCTATAATGTATTGAATTTTTGACGATTACCTAAGTATCTGATAACTAATGGAAGTCGAAATGTAGTATCGATAAATACGAATACTAGGAGCTGGCTTGCTCGCGTTGTGTCACTTAGATACCAAATTGTCGCAAATCGTAGACTCCCACGCTCCTGCTGTGACTCACGGTGAGTCGTATTTAAGGAGCCTGCACTCTAGGGTTCGTAGTCGTCACATTCGCAAAACGAACAGTTTGTTCGTAACTTAGTCCTTGTCGGTTCACTGTGAAGCCGCATCGTCTCGGAGCGCGCGCGACGTGTGGTGACGTCACGTGTTCAGCTGCTACGTGGACGCCATCAGCTTGGCGTGCGCAGTGACGTTGCGCTGGTGCAGGAAGCCACTGCCTTCCTCCTCCTCACCATTGCCCAGACCGTACTGAAAACAAAGCATTTCCTTGAAATTATGATCAGAGTAAATAGGGTTAGCAGGTATTTATGTACGCATGTCGGTATACAGGGTGCTTTATTTAGATGGGTCAGTGCGGAAAAGAAAGGTTAAAAGAATCATATCAGCCCAAACGCGGTCCCCGCTCTAAAGCGTGTCTGCTCTATCTGCCATCTGCAGACGTGGCCGGCCCACTTCCACTTCAGCGTGCTTATTCGACGAGCAATGTCGGTGAGTTTAGTTCTCTGGCGAATGACTTCATTACTAATTCTATCTACCAGAGAAACCCAGAGCATCGCTCTCTCGATAGCACGCTGAGCAACCTTGAATTTGTGGACCAGGCCCACGGTGAGTGTCCATGTTTCGGCTGTAAGTCGTTACGGGTAGGACGCACTGGTTAAAGATCTTAGCTTTACGGGATTGTGATTGTTGATCGACGATTGAAAGATGTCACGTAGCTTCCCGAATGCCGCCCAGTCCAAGCGTAGGTATCCTCCTGTTCGCCTCCATCTCGAAGTTGTGCCGCTCCCAGTTGTATATTCTGGCCAAGATAGGTACGACTACGGGTCTCGGGAAGACATGACCATTGTACATGATTTTGGTCTTATCCAGGTTCATGCCGAGGCCCACGCGTCTTGAAGAATCGCTTAGGCCGTTTAGCATCACTTCCAGCTTCTGCAGAAACTCTGCCATGATGACAATGTCATCCGCAAATCGTAAGTTCGAGATGTACTGACCGTTGATGTTTATGCCCTGTCCGTTCCAGTTAAGCGTCTTGAAAACGTCCTCCTGCGCGTTTGTAAACAGTTTCGGAGAGATTACGTCTCCCTGTCTTACCCCTCGACTCAGTGAGTTGGTTTTATGCTTCGTTCTTTGTACTTGGACGGTCATTGCTACGGCCTTATATAGACACCTCAGCATCTCGATGTATCGGCAGTCGACGAGGTATCTCTGCATGCACAGCCCAGATCTCGCCGGTTTCGAAGGCTTTCTCGTAGTTCACATAGGCAAGGCACAGAGGCTGGTTGTATTTCTCAGTTCTTTGAATAATTAATTGCCTGAGGGTATATATGTGGTCTACGAGCTGTAGCCTTTTCGAAACCCAGCCTGCTCCGGCGGTTGGAATTCATCGAACTTTTTAGCGAGTTGATTCGAGGTAAACATAGCTCAGGCAGGACCGACATGGGGCGGTAGTTTTTAAGGAGCGTGTTATCTCCTTTATTATCTTTATTATCATGATTACTGCAGAGCAGCCAACGAATTTGCTATAAGAAATACCTACATTTAGGAATTAAACATGATGTAGGTATCTAAGTAGCAATAATTATCGTGTAATTATTATTTATTCTGCTTGCCAATATTTCGGGAAATGAACAAAAATTAGGAGTGAGTAGTCGCTGCTGACCTGTAGCGCGTGCAGGTAGTGTTGCTGCGAGTGGTAGTGCGGCCCGGAGTGCGCCGGGTACGAGTCGTAGCCGGCCGCGTTGCTGGGCTCGCTCTTGATGTTGAACAGCGAGGGGTTGGACAGGAAGGGCGCGGCGGGCAGGCCCAGCGAGTACTGCGCGTGCGCGTGCTGGCTGGCCTGCGCGTGTGCGTGGCTCTGCGCGTGTCCGAGCGCGTGTGCGTGCGTGTGTGCGTGCGGCGACGTGTCCGGCGCCACGTGCTCGCGGCTCTTGGACGCGCCGTGACTAGACATGGACTGTGTCAGCGGCAGTGGCACCTCCGGAAGACTCTGCTTACTGTCTGTAATAACACCAAGTGGTTTCGATAAATGACGTGCACTTGTGAACAATTTAAAAATAATCAGTAATTATTGCAAAAGACGGTTAAAGATATGAGGCTCGTACCGTCCATTCCAGGAGAGCTGTGCTCGTCTTTCTTATTGGCGTCGTTTGGCGGCTTGGCTCCGTTGCCAGATTTCTTTGGCTTACGTTTCCGCGTCTGTATGCCATCCTTCCTCATTGCTAGAGGCCTGATAAATTGAATAAGAATATAAAGTAGGCTATTTTGCAGTTAGTAGTGATATGCTAGCTACAACAAAGAATGTATAGGTGTTTTTGCTTTCACTAAGCAGCTTTGGGAGTCAGCGGTTGAGGAGAAGAACTGGTTGAGTGACTGGGCTGTGGCGAACTGGCGATGCATAGGCATTCATCCTCTGCAGGAGTGGATTAATGATGATGATAAAGTTGTGTGTTTTGGTTACGTACCGGTTGATGCCGTGCAGCTTGTAGTAGAGGCCGCACGCGTTGCAGACGGGCTCGCCATCGTTGTTGCGCCGCCACAGCGTGGTGTTGCGCGAGCCGCAGTTGGTGCAGCACTGGCCGTGACGCCGCGCCGCGGACTGTGGGAGGGACGGTGTCATGTGATGCTGCGAGTGCTACCCACATCAGTGTGGGGAGCACAAGGGTAAGGAAGCGTTACGTACAGTCGCCATCACCGATACAAAATAACACCCACTGGGAACTGGAGAGGCTTTCGTGACAATTATCCTTTAATTGTGAGCATAGGTAGATCTAGGATATTGACGTTTGTCTTTTACTCAGCTATTATGTCACATTGTTGGCGTACAATGCAAAGGAAATTGCCAGAAACTCAATATAACTTTGTCCCACTCAAATAAGAGGCATGTACAAGCTTGCAATATATAGCATCTTACTGTTTATTCATTGTTAATAACTAAACATTAGTCTTAATGACTGCAGAGCTTGCCGTTTCTGTTTAAATCAAAAAACTGTATTTGAATTCCTTTTACCATTTATTTTTATAATCCGCAAGTAAAAATAATAAGTTGTTCATTTGCCAATAAAAAAAGTTCTTTACATTTCCATATAGTCTACAATAGTCTATCAAATAGGTTCTCAAAAAAGAAAAAAAAAGTAACAAGCATTTTGCTAATGAACTCCACACAACTTCCGAGTTTCCACGAGACAGGCTCGAGTGTGGAAACCAACCAAGAACGAAAGTTCGCAAGTTCTAAAGCAAAACTGTTTATTGTAATAAGGTACATATGTATTTTGATGATTACAATTATTTTATTAAATGACATTTTCTGTAAATGGGTGGGGCAGGATCTGGCATTGTCATTTTATATTAATAATAACCAAGTGTTTAATAAAATAGTAGAGCCTACTTACCATAGCTAAACCAAGATATAGTTTTCTCAAAATTTGCACTCTACTCTTATTCTATCTAGGCAAGAAAAATTGAGAATTGTGACAGGATCGAGCCTGAGAGCATTATTAATGAGCACTTTAGTCAGGCATATCGATCGGCCGTAGTAAGTAGGAAACTTATCAAGGTGATGCTACTCAAAGACCTTGTTAGTTTAGTTTTCCAAACATTTGACTGTCGACGTTTAACCAATTTATGTCTGTCATTAGGTTAGATAGTCTGAATGTAGGTAGCAGAAAACATTACAAATACCTACCTACTGTTGATAAGTATAGTGACATTTTTAATTTGTAGTGTTTTTGTTGAATTTCTAAATAAATAGGCAGGTACCTATGGCTCTAGTTCAGATATTTGTAGATTATTATTGAAGTCTGCTTTTCAAGTGTTTTAGTTAAAGATATAATTTAACATGCTAAAAATAAACTGGTACATAAATGAAGAAGTAGGTAGGTAGGTGAAAGAAGCGTGCTAAACTAAGTAAACGTACTAAGGAGAGCACCACAACCAAAGGAACAACAAACATGACCAAGCGTCTCACATGCACATACGTTACAAAATCCACCACCAGTTACGTCACATAGACAGACACACGAGACAGCACACGTCCAGTGAGCGCAGTGTCCCACCAGTACGCCTTCGTATTACCGTATCTATACTATATCCACTGTGACACTACCGCTCGCCATCGCCATCTTGTAACGCATCACATAGAATTACGCGCATGCGCTACAACTACTACAAGTTGCATTGTCCGAGGAGTGCGTGAGCGCGCGCAGGCGGGGCCGCTTCTCATTGGACGATACCTGTCCCTATCTGTGCGCGTATGTGTGCGACGCGCCGAGATAACTAGCCGCCACTCTTGTGACCGATCGATAAAGTCCAATATGCGCGGCGTTATTAGCAGCAAGGCGCGGCTGCCTGCCCGCTATGGCCGCTATCTGCGGCCTATCTACTGGTGAATACGAGCAACTCGTTACCACATGATGTCACTGTGTAACACCGGCTGCGCCCGCGCACCGCCGACATGCTCACTAACGTGTAATTACCGATCGATTAGTTATCTCGGCGCGATGCGTTTATCTAATTTCATCGTCAATAACGGAAGGTTGCGGTGATCGATTCGGGAGGTGATGTTATCGGGTGGGTATAGTTTGTAACGGTGCAAGCGGAGTGCTACAAAGCGGCGCACTCGAAGTAGGGAGCGGTAGCGTGTAGTTTCCTAACACTCGCCAAAGCCCGAAAAGTAAGGATATCTACAGGAACCGCGTGCGTGCTCTGTCGCGCGGGGCGACGCGGGGCGGTAGGATGCATGCACTAGGCTACACGCCACCGACTCACCTTCTTCATGCCCCTGGCCATGCCCTCCACACTCATCCATCTCTGCACGGTGCCCTCCTTATAGAAGCGGGTGAGTAGGTCTGCGTCGGCACCTGTTCGCAAACAGAGCGCGTTACTATGACAGTCGGGGGACACTCACCAGCCGCTTGCTCGGCTTCACGAGCGGGCGGTTGACGCCGTTGATCTTGTGGTAGAGGCCGCACGCGTTGCACAGGTAGTGGCCCGTGGCGTCGCGGCGCCACAGCGGCGTGTTGTTGGCGCCGCAGTTCACGCACTCGCGGCCCTCCTCGTACATCTCCAGCACGCCATCTGTTCGCACGCTCATGTCAGTGTGGCATAGCAGACGCCTGCTCAGACAGGACGATGCCTAATAGACCTTAATACCTACTGAATAAAGCTTGGGGCACGACGAAAGCAGGGTTAATCTAACAATGAAGCGAATGAAGCTGTAAAATTATAGGTAATACTCGTAACTAGGTACGTACTGTAAGTACAGGACCAGACAATGATAGCCGTTTTATCAAACGCTATCAGTTCCCATAGCCAGAGATCACACAGTGGCACACGCACGACCCTAGCGGGCGCTATGTTGACAACAATGTTGGACATCGCGGCTTCCGAGAAGGTGGAACAATAACAATAGCGATAGCGAGCGATATGGTGCAGTGTACACACTACACGGAGTGTACAGTAACTGACTGTCCAATTATAGTGGGTAGGTATTTGAAATGTAGCCTAATCTTACAGCGTTGAAAGTGTAGATAATTCCGTATAGGTTACGCCTAGCATATTTTGATTATTATAATATAGAGATACGCCGATTATGACTCTTGCCGACTGGCCGATTAGTCGGTTGTAAAGAAGCCGACTAGTAAGTCTATCACGGTTTCGGGGATTTCCGTGACGCTTCGCGCGCAAGTTGCAACCGCCGCCTGTGAGAGTGACGGATTTGTATTAGAGAGTTACAAGCAAGTAGTTTCTGTAGAGAAGATTACTAGCAAGTAATTTTAGAAACTGATTAGCAAAGGAAAAGCTGCTTTGTTTTACATTTCAAATTGTATAAGACTGATATGCAATAAAAATATTAAGAAATACATAAAAATTAAGAAGCCGGATAGTCGGCGCTCTTTGCGGAATAGTCACCGACTACAATAGTGGCCGTATAGTCGGCTTTACCGACTAGTCGGCACATCTCTAGTATTATAAGATGTTGTAACAGTTTACAACAAAAGCATTTAGAAAGCGAAGCTTCAAATGTATCTCTCCTATTGCTTGTGGTTCGAGGCACGCGCGTACGCAGGGCGGCGGGCGATTGAGCTTGAATCCAGTACCTACAGTTTTTAGGCGACTCCGCACAGCCGCGAATATCGGCGTTATCATTATCCGGTGATAAGGCCTGCGTCACATCTGTGCGCTAACCCCGATACATTCGTTTACTGAGCTACACTAATTGAACGCACCGCATGTAATTGCTCGATAAACTATTACCATTCAAGCTTGCTAGTTAAAGACAACTCAACGCCTTAAAGACTGGCATTTGTACGTACTTCAAATAGTAAGTTATTACATTTGTATACTCACAGTGACTCTGTGAAAATATTAACTTTAAAAAATTAAAGAATGGAAATGCTCTAGACTCTAGGACGCCTACAATAAAAATATCAATACCTAAGTACCAAAAACCTACTTATCAGTATTTTGAATGTGACTTGTGGTTAGGTAGGTACCCAACCGCTTGTACCTCGGAGTTTGTGTGTTGAGTACCTTTAAATAAGTAGCTCCAGCCATATATTATCTACTTATATTGTAGGTTCCTATTAGGCTATCCCGACAATCAATAACCAAATATATAAACAGGATAGGAAACTATAACATTATAAATCCTTTTTGGACTATCCAACAATAAATAATACCTATTGTTTGGGGTTAATTACGATAAAATTATGAGGATAATAAAATGAGGTACCTACCTACACCGACTGTGCCTAAATTCTAATAACTAGGTAGGCATATGAACTCATGTTTTCTTCAAATAGCGCTCGCTAGATAGCGTTCTGATGCTATGTACAGGTAGGTACCTATAGTCGGTTTTCAAAAACAAAACAACATTGGATGTGCATGACTGCATGTAGGTGCATATATATACATAGGGACTGATCATACAATGGTTGGTTTATTATTATAATTACCGGCACGTAAATTGGCAAGAGATTTTGTAGTGGGGAAAGTTCGTGCATGTAAAACTATATGAAATTGTTCGTGCGCGATCTTCCCCCACTACAAAATCTCTTGCCAACTTACGTGCCGGTAACTATACCATAATGTTTATATTACTGTTGACTTCATATTTTTGCCACTTCACTATCTTACACAAAATACTTGTCATGGTTCAAATGCACAGCATTTTGTAACCTTAGTAGGTAGTACTTAGCTTACAAAATGCTTTGCACTGTACCTACCATGTACAGTTGGCGAAGTTGAGTCAGTAAGAAAATCAGTCGCATAAAAGTTTTAATTGAAATATTTATGATGTGACATCATCATCATATCAGGCTATTGCCGTCCACTGCTTAACGTAGGCCTCCCCCAGAAATCCAACCAACCTTATTATGATATAATTGGTATTTATGATTTAAGTATAACTCTACTTAGATTGCGGAGAAATCAGTGTGACTTTACAGGCAATGATGACTTCACAGCATTGTGTCAGTGTGAGTTGGACAAAGCTCCAAAGTTTTGCAGAGGGTAACAACAGCTAAGATCCTATGGAAGTTTATCTGTATCTGAAGCTAATAAAAATATACAACAAAAAAGGAGCAACTTAAACCATTGATGCGAAAAGACGAAGTGTGTGATAAGAAAGTATTAAGATGTTAAAAAGAAGTGTGAGGCTGCTGTAGTTTCAGTCAAGCACACGGAAGCCATCGACAATGTGTAATAGATGGCCACGTAGGTACTGACTGGTATTTATTCACACTAAGAGCGACCCTGAAGACACACACGATGCACGATACAGGACGAGTATAAAACAGTTTCATTTCTGCTGTAACGAGACAAGTTACCTAGGTATATTGAAACTTATCCTTTCCGCGAGTTCATGAATCAGCTCGCTATCGGTTTTGTCTGACGTCAACCACTGTGTTATTGTCTTCTGCGATGAACAATACTGATCGTAATTGTTTAATATATACTCTTTGTAATCATTGTCTGACACCAAAGCAAGTTTCTACAGCGACCAAGGCATGGGTAGGTTAAGAATATATAAGGAAAAAAATGGGACGATTGATTTTATAAATTAACTTTTGGATTGAACTAGAGATAATTTTGCATCTCGAACTAATGAAAGTCGTGGGTACAAAGAGAGGAGAACGAGAACGCGACACCTGCGTACATCGTAAGCTGTTGTATTTGCTATAAGCTAGACAGATTTGTCCTCAGCCAATCAAATGTTACAATTTCCTCAATGCTTCAACAATTTCTGTTCGTATCTAGGTATGCACCTATTTAGAGGACCGAGAATGGGAGGCTCCAGTTCAATCCAAAATATACTTTAAATAGCAATGAATATAATTGTAATTTATGGTATTGTTTCATAAGCGCGACACGCTAATCAATGTATATTACCTACCTGCCAGCTATTGATAACATTATATATAGAAAAAATACATATAGAAAAAATAAGCAGTTAATTAAGTAATCACAAGACTTAATTGTGAGGGTGAGACGAGGAGCTGTATTAGAGAGGTGCACATGAAATTATGTTAACTAGTATTAACTATTTTGTAATTATTCTAAACCGTATCGTTTTTGAATTTTCTTGCTAAGCTTTAGACGTTTGTCTTAAGAATTTGTTCGGGCCACTCGGGGAAACGGTCTTTATTTCATTAGAATGTACCATAACGTAAGCGTCGGGCATGCTTGGGTGTACATATCTATAAAACAAAATGACAGATACCTATGTATACTTCAGCAGCAAGGTATGAATAAAAAAATACTTTAAACCTGAACATTGATCAGTTATTGATTATCCATGAATTGACATTGACAACACACAAAGAGACTGAAGTACCCATAATGTATTACCCCGTACAAAATGTATTTTTATCTTTTATTAATGTATGCTATACCAGATGAAATTGTAGTTTATATAATACATAAGAAATTAATTAATTACCTGGTGTGTAACCGTGGTAATTAATAATCAATAAATAAATAAATAAATAATGTATTATGAATGCAACGCTAATTACACAAATCTCAGTTAAAGTAGAATGACAAGCATTAAGGATATTAGAAATGGGGTTTCAGTAAGAATTATTGGTGCAGAGTTATAACTAGCTACAGTCGATGGTAATGATCAAATGTTTAGCTAAAATGGAAGACACATTTATTATGGTTAAGCCTTACGGCGATTTACAGGGATTTTGAAAAATATTTTAGTAGATATTGCACAAAACCGACCGCTCGGTTTTGTGCAATATCTACTAAAATATTTTTATTATTAAAACAATATAATCATATGTATGTAATGAAGACATGAGACTGAACCTGTGGACAAAGTGGTCTCAATATACGCACCCACAGTTAATGGGATACAAAATGCGACAAGCGTGTTTCAATCTTATAAATTGACTTCTCTGTTGAGCCATGTCCTTTTCCACAGATTTAGTCCTCAGTTCGTCCTTAAGCCCGTTTACACGATGAGAACATGAGAGTATGATGAATGTCCCGTATGAGTCTTGCATGAACATTATATAGCCTCTCGATGGTTGGGACACTCCCTTCGTGTAAACGAGGTTAAATTATCAGATAGCAGTAGTAAAGTGAAGGTTACCGTAAGCGGTGGGCCTCTGCAGCGCATCGTAGGGGGCGCACCAGGAGCCCATCACCATGTTCTGCGAGTACAGCCCCCCCGCCACCCCGCCCACGCCGCTCACTCCGCCGCCGCCTGCTGCACACAACACCACAAAACAGTTACACAACATGACAACAAACAACAAGGCAATAGGAACTATACAACACACAATTCACAAAGGACAGTTTAAACTTTGGGTGTATGAAGCACTTCCATTTCCAAAAGCTTTTATTAACTAGTAAGAAGTATTGGATGTCAACAAGTCAGAGGTGCTTCAGATGAGACCGTAGAAAGTTGTTCCGAAAATTGGGTGCGCAATAGTTGCAATGTGTTTTAAAATTAGAAGTTGCAGCGAATACATAAGCTGAGCAATTGTTGTTGTTTGTAACTTCAACTAAAAACCATGTCAACAAAACATTAAGAAGTCACGTGGATTAGTGTACTCTAGTATTTATAAATAGCTCTAGTTCATCTGGACCACCCAAGTAAATATTGACAAGTGTACGACCACTGACTATCCGCCATCAATAAAAGTTAAATTTCATAGAGATTAATACAGATACGATTTTATACGACGGACCTGCAAGCAGCGCCATGTTTTGCAACCAACTCGCGGGCAGTTGCATCGCGTCCATTGTCAGTCGATCAGATCCGTGTCGTTACTCGAAGATAGCACTTGATTAGGTACTTATTAGTTTTGTTTACAGCGAGGTTGATGTCGCGACCCGCGCGGTCAGAGATCACGCTAGGACTGACCGTAGCGGCGCGCGCGCTGCCGCGAGCCGCTCGCGCTTATCGCCGCTGATTCACGACAGCCTTCTGCTGTTACGACGGCAGTGTAATTCAAAAACTTTGAGCCTGAATGTTTATAATAAACGTAGGAACGTAGTACACAACTGCATTCTGGGGCTTAAATAAATCAGCCCAAAGAACAAGCGTGCTTCCGCTTGTTCTTTGGGTTGGTTACTATCTAGCTTTTTAGTCAAGAGGTGTAATAAAATTTTGCTGAACACTTTGTACGAGTTCGGCATCAAGCTGATGGGTCTATACTTTATAGTTGTTAATTTCACTTTTATCTCCTTTTTATATAGAAGAATAATTCTTCTATATGTTGACGATGTCCATTGGGAAGGAATTTGTTCAGTTTCCAAAATTTCATTGCAAATATGTGTTAATGGTTGTGTTATCTCTTCCATGGTAAGTTTTAGTAATTCTGGGACTTAGGTACAGGTAAAAGTAAAGCCAGTAAAATTAATGTATCTAGGTCACCGAAACGCAAGCGCATTGTGCGTCGATGATACATTTCGGTTGATAGTCAAATTGAACACCCAGATGTCACGTTACCTTCACGAAAAATTTCATAAAATAAGTAGGCAGTACTTAGTAGAATTAAGAAATTCCATCTGTGGATTATATTCAAATTAAAAGAAGTCAATTCAATAACTTGTATAGCACACAATACTTAAAGTATTGTGTTCATAGAGATTGATGTAATAATGCAGAGGAAAAATGATTAATTTTAGTCGATATCATTAAAATTTGGTACTACTGTGGCATGTGGTCAATGCTTGCCTTATTGAGTGTTATTGACTGATTTTCCTCGCTTTCTCGCACTATGTTGTGTGACTATCTAGTACATTTGTACAACCCGCTATCGCCCCTCACTTACAGTACCTGCTCTTCTCCCAATCAAACAAAAACAAGTAATTTATCCTGCTTAAGGGAAAAATCATATCGACTGGGAATTGGCTCACGATACTGAATCATCTGCGGTTACAGCCTTCGAGTAAATACTGATAGAGACCGACGCACGCGCCTCCTTCCTCTAACCAGGGCGCGACCGCATGATCAGGGGAACTATATGCTCATCGACCAAATGTTTAGTGGAACTGATGGATTTAGTAGTATGACAACCAGGTTCATGATTGTCACAATGATTTAAGTTCAACATATGTACTAAGTCTAAACTTATATACTCAATATCAAACTTATTTATAATCGCGTAAGGTCTGTATTTATTAAATACACAAAACCCTGACTGGAGCCACGAATCCACGATAAGATAGCCAACTCACAATTATGTTAAATAATGAGTGATAACAAAACTATCTGACAATGCACCGTTATCAAATACTTTGTAATTAACATGTTATCTCGGTTCGTATTTAGTTTATTCATTCGTTAACTTATTCATATCGGATGTACAGCCAAACAATTTACAACTTTTCTATAAGAAAAAGAAAGAAATAATTTAGTAGATATCATAATTATCTGATAACTAATAGGTAGTTCTTCAATATAATATTCGTCACTGTAAAGCGAATCCTTCCATTGACACTACACAGTAGTGGTGGTCGCTCGCTCATGATTCAGTGACCCAGTTGAGTGTCAGTTCTTTAAGTATTCTCCCGGTCCCAAGCCGGCTAGCGGGCGCGGAGCGTGGCTAGTGGCTACGTGCCACACAGCCCCTTCACTACTTCTGTAGTCGGGTAAATCCCATCTTAGTTCACTCATAACATTATCCTCCCACGTCAATCGCCCGCTAGTTACGAGTTAATAACTTTAATAATAGATTTTCAGTTACCTATTGTTAACTTTGTGATACGGATAATTCTTGGTAGTTATTATTAGGTTTTTTCCTATAACGTTTTATATGAATTAGAACTAGGCTGGTAATTTTGCTGTGTCATCTAAGTGGGTAGCCATTGTTTACTCTTTTAGCGCGTTCAACTTTCTTCCTGCTAGTCCCATTCATAAAGTGCCGCGATTTCATTCATGTGGATGGTTTGCTCCTGTTTTGTTGTGTGGGGTTAACCCAACTATTAATACGTTTTATTAGAGTTCTATACCCGCTTTGGAAATAGTGACATTCTGTCATTGTCCTACTAATTCTAGCGTTGTATTAATTATTCTGTGCGTGTAGTACATTCATTGACCGCTTGTTGTTTAAAAAAACCCATGTGTTTAATGGCATTCATCGTACGAATATTATTTTTATACGTAGTAATTGATGACATACCTAAGTATAAAATTAACCGTAGCATCATAGCATGGAGTATCGGGTGCGTGCTACGGTGCTGGGTGTATCAGCGCAGAGACAAAGGCGGCGCGCGTCGTGCGAATTCCTCTGTTATCTGTGTTCGATAGGCTGACGACTGACTCATCATAGTTAACTTGTTATTAATAACTTGTGAGCTTATCAACACATCTGCATCGCTGTATTTGTCTGTAGGTACTAATTGTCTGTTGTTGTTAATTAACCCCACGTGTTCTGTTTAGAAAGAAATGAGCATACAAGCTAATCATCCTCTGATTCTTAGAGCTATGGTCATTAGTTTCTACAACTTCATGTAAATGGATCAATTTATTCATCTATTTAAGTATTGCAGGGATCCGGATAGCACTTTAGAAATGTGGTAGGTTACCTATCGAGAATTATTATTTTATCCTAGCGAGATCCAGATATTCCGTGATCGTCGCGTAGCTATGGATGTAATAAGTGAAGCCATCGCCTGCTGTCTGTCAAATCCGATCCAGCCTATCCCTTTGCTGTCCTCCCCCAGCGACGCCATTAGCCGAGGTCCGTATTCCACAGGGGGTGTAGACGCTCAAATTATAAGTTTTTTGCCCAGACTGGAGGCCTTAAATTCAGTTTAAGGCACCACAAGAAAATCTAGGCTGACCTGCGAGATGCCATTAGGTGTGTGTGTGTGTGTGTGTTTTTTTTATATTGTTATAGGCTTGCGTTTGGCCGTATCTCACCTGATCTTGTGTGAGTGGTGGTGCGGCATAAGGTGGAGCACGCTTGACTAGGATAAACCGGTTCACTCGTGCCTTGAAGATACCCAGATTATATGTATCGGGGAATAGAGAGGCGGGCAGCGAATTCGACAGTCTGGCAGTTCGCACAGTAAATATGGACGCAAAGCGCTTGGATCGAGACCGTGGAACTTCAACCGTATAGCGGTGACGCTTCGCCGTATCCCTGCTCTTCCGGTGATGGAATGGGGGTGAGGGAATTAAGTTGTACAATTCCAAAGCACACTCTCCGAAATGTACCGGTGTATAAAAGACCGATAGGCTGGCAACGGTGCGGTGATGTTCAAGGCCTTAAAGGTGTGCACTCACCATAGGAGTCGTGGTGCGTGGGGTGGTGATGGTGCCACACGTTCTGGTGCGGCGCGAAGTGCGCGGCGTACTGCTGCAGACGGCCGCCGCCGGCCACGTAGCCGAGCCCGTAGCCGTCCGCGCAGTCGCCGCCGCCGCCGTTGTAGCCCGCGCCCGCGCCCGCGCCGCCGAACATGCTGCTGAGCCGCTCAGTGACCGCGCATCACACGCACACCTGACACACAAAAATCACATATTACAATTGACATACTTACTTATCTGTAACTAATGCTAAAGGACAAGACGACACGGTTGGCGCAGTAGTTGAGCGGTTGACTGCTGATCAGCGTGTTGCGGGTTCGGTAATTTGATTCCCGCCCAGGGCAAATATTTATGTGATGAGCACTTGTGTTTGCCTTGTGTCTGGGTGTTGTTTATCTATATATGTATGTATTTAAAATATATTTGTGTATGTACTTATATCAACTGTCTGACACCCATAGTACAGCGTCTCCCTAGTTTGGGGTCAGGTGGCCATGTAATAATGTCCCCACATAATATTATTATTATTATAATAAGTAGTACATCACTTTGTGAAGGAGTTCGCCGGGTGAAGTACAACCGTAGTAACTATTTCTATCGCTATGTAGCGTTGCTGTGTTCCTTTTCTGTAGTTTGACAGGTATAACAGTGAGTGACATGAATAACTTCAACTTTGTTTTTAAGATGCCTGTGGTATTGCCAATGTATTTGTGCTGACTTGACCAATTATTGGGCTTATTCTGCTGTTGTTATCAAATGATACTTAGATTAGTTGTGAAGTTCGCTTAGGAGGTATGATTCTTATCAAACATAACATCCTCTTGAATGTTACTGGTAGCGGTAGATACAGCTATTCAAGTTTATGAAACATGTTATTTGTTCTGCTTTAAGGAAAACCATACTGTGGAATATATTTAGAAGCATTTTATGTAATGCAGATGGTTTGTAGGAAAGAAATGACGTATATATAGCACACATACGTCGGTAAAGTTTTTCAAACAATTTACTACTTTAGCAGATAACGGGTTTAATCAACTTTTTGGTTAAATTCATATCGTTTAGGTATAAAATTACATTCATAGTTGAACTGGATTTTAATCCGAACCGACCAGTGATATCTATAGCTCTTAACTTAAGTATGTAGGTACGCGTTCTGCTGAGGATATAATTGAGGTAAACGCTCAATTAACGTACTATCTCATGGTTATGTGTTAAACCGCGAAGAAAACAATTAATTAACTAATTAATATGTATTGAAACAACAAGAGTTTGACGTCAACTTATCATATCGCGAGCGAGTTGACGCAGATCTGTGTGAGTGTGTGTGTACACGTCGTGAGCTTAGCATCATGTTGCATCACAACTCATCAGGTAAACGGAAAGCTGTCAAAATCATTCTGTCGGTCATCGACTACTTAATAATCGCTGGTGGAAACATGAAGGTGCATTTTATCGATTAATTTCCTGCTCTACCGATTGGTACATTTTAAATCTCGATATCTTGAAAAACCGTACCGTCAACACAAATTACTGCAATATTTGGGATTTTTTAGTTTTGTCTCATACATTAGTGTTTCCTGAGCAGGTAAAAATAGCATGTCCCTTACGTTATTTGTGAGTCACATTATCAGTCACATTGACCCTTGCGTTAAATTGTCAGCCTCGAAAATAATTGACATCTGTGCTGTGCCTTACATCAGTTACATCACAACCATGCACTCAAAGGAAATATTGTTTGATAGTGACACCAATATATAAAATAATAACTGTAAAATTTATCGTAGGTAATGATTATTTCTTGGATTAGGCAGATCGATAACTCTCGGGGTAAGTTGACTAAGAGTGACATCTCATCAGAGTGAGAAGAAATCATTGTGGGACCCAGAACTTGGGTGGTCTGAGCCATTGAAACCATTCCGTGGAACAGAGCTCCGACAGTTCTAATTTATTTATTTATTATTTATTTATATTATTTACACAATTTTTTTGTTCTTAATGGTTTTGAGCGAAAAATGGCTACTGAGCTACAAGCTGGTCTGAATACATTTGCACCGTATTGGCTGCACTGGATGTGCGATAGCTGTTGGTCTTCAGGGGGCAAGTTGGTAAATCGAGGATAGGAAATGTATGACTTCAAAGGCACATAAAGCTTTTAAAATCTCTAGGGAGAGGGCAACTGCCCTTCCCTGCCCCCCTTGGCGACGCCCTTGACTGGGTGCACTCCATGCGCCCCCGCGATGTGGATGAGATAGAAGATGCAGCAGTCGGTTGGTGAATTAGAAAAATGGTCAATTGCATCATACGTGGCGTGTATGTTTGTTAGTATTTATCTACTTAAGACTGACGAATAAATCCGATGTTCGTCTCGAATTTCATTACTATGAGGGGTGTTGCAGGTGTTCTACACAGACGGTAGCTTTGTTTCACAGCAGAGGTGGCGCCGTAGCAGGCAATGGGAGTAACGTTGGTGATCTACTAATACGAACATCCAAGGGCGTCGCCAGGACTCGCCGTTGAATGTTAAACGTTGAAAGTTGAACGTTGAAAGTTGAGTTGAATAGGAATTGTATTAAATACTGTCAAATGCACATGAAGCTATTGGAATCTCTAGGGGGGGGGAGGGGGGGGGGGCAACTGCCCCTACCTACCCCCCTTGGCGACGCTCTTGTGAACATCAGTCTAGCAGTGTTAGTAACTTTTTACAGATAGTTGCATGCAAGTGTTGCTCTAGATAGCAGGTGAAGTGTTTGTCAAGCATCACTTTATTACTATTGTCACGTTATCGGGTGTGTTTCACGAGACGATACAGTTGCCGCCCCTATCGCGCCGTGCAACTGCGTCGGTGCAACTACTGATACGACACGTAATTACTCACATCAACCGACACCTGCCATAAACATACAAATCGCGCCATTATACATCTTATTACAATGCACTATGAGTTTTGAAGCATTTAGTGTAACAGCAAATAATACAGTGTGGTAATAGTACCAATGTTGCCACAGTGACTTCGTTACCTAATATCGTGGAATTGAAACACTATCGTTGCGACAAAACTGTGTCAGTAATGACAATGGTTTTTAATTAACGATTGCATACAAATGAACGTGAAGACATGAGTTACGTGCGTCTGCTATCGCATCGGAATACGCGGAAAGTGTACAGCAGGCCCCTAATTGCTAAATAACATAATAATATTATTACAGTTTGGAAATTCCTGTGAAAAGATTATATTTTATGTTATCTCAAACAAACAAGGAAACTATTCTCAATGTTTTCGTCTATGAATTGTAACACACAGAATACCTTTTTTTCAGATAATTGTTATAGGTTCCAATATCCTGCTTAGTCATTGTATTTTGTAATTCAAATTAATTTATTTGCTAAAATGTAGGTTGACAATGAATGATCTTAATGGCTCCTTTGTACTTAAACTCCATTTACAATAGCATTAGACAGAAGTTGAAAAAGGTTATTTTTAATGCACACTTTGTAACAAAATTACACTACACAAGTTTACAGTCACGAGAGACGCTGAATTTATTACAATATATTTTTACAGCATCTGTCGCACATAATTGTAACCATTTTAATAATTTGTCTTATAAAATTAAGTGACTTTCATTTAGTTGTAGGTATTATTTAATTCCAATGTAAAATTACAGTGTCAATGCTAAAAACCTAAAGGAAGCAGGCATGAATTCGACGGTAAGAAAAATTTAATTAACATTGTTTTAACTTATCTTTGAAATAAAATGTTTTTCATTCCTGCTTTTTCGAACCTCTTTTTTCTAATGCTAAGTATTATAAATGGAGTATAGTATGAACAAATACACCTCCGTAACCAACTACTTTAACATAGATAACCAAAGGGCCTTGTGATTGTGGAGTAGTAACGATGTTTGTTTTTATTGAACACCTAATAGTGGAGTAGGTGATAGTTGATCTGTTAGCGTTCTGCACAAGTGTTCGCATTACTAGCCCGTCCTACGCGGTCTCAGGTTATCGTCAATAACATAAAGTGCGCTACATACGGCCATTTTTAGCGTGTTCGCTAACGTCATAAGGTCGGGGTTGTGATGCGTTTTGCATGTTAAGGGCGAGGCGCGCGCGCCGTCTGTCGCGCACTTTATTGCGACATACTACACGCTTGCACAGAAGGTCATCTACATAAATTAACGAATACATATGTACTTATGTGTATCTGTAGAGTTGTAATGAATTTACATGGCGGCTAACTTGTTACTTTACTACTTTCAAACAATGTTTCGAGTGTGCTGAGTAGTCAAGACATCACTCTTACAAGTGTGCTTGAAGTGTAAAAAGTTGATACAAACACAATTAAAGTTAATATTGGCACTATTGGCAGTGTAGTGGAAAGATAAATATTGTTGCTTGTATATCAAACTTTCTGTTGTCGGTTACCGTCTAAGATACAATATTTAGTTAAGGTATTAGGTTACGCGGTAAGTAACCGCGGAGAGTTTACGTCACCCGACGTTCAAGTAACATTAAATAGTTATTATGTATTCTGAGCTAACTTTTAGTATGCAGTGTATGTGAAAAAGCCACTGTCTACGGGACACACAATTGGATTATGTCTCGGCCCTCACCTAGTGAGTCAGCCTCACGTCTGTAATTAAGTGATAACAATTTGTTTGACATTGACAGCGCCCTGGTTTTTGAATGTGTGCCGGAGTGGTTCAAAACTCTTAACGTGCGGTTGAATGTTGTACGATGAGAGGAGTTGGCCTTCTGTTGGTTTTTTGGTCTACATTTAGTTGTGCGGCGGTGGTGGAAGTCGCCGGCGCGCGCGCATCTTGGATGGATCATATTTTACCAGTTTATGCGATGTGGAGCTCGTAACAAGCACTATCGGATTGTGCTGCACTGGTGGACTGGTTCACAACGCCAATGTCCTACGCGAGGTCTTTAACTAACTTACTTGCTTTAAGATTTTTATATTAAATACCAAGTTATTCCAATCTGATTCCCTAATTTTATCTATACAGAGAATTTCATTAGTGTATTAATTCATTGATCATCACACTAATGAAATTCTCCAAAGAGCAAATGATATTATTTTTGGATGAACGTCGTGATGCTCCAGTGGGTAATGTATCCGCCTCTCATACAAGAGGTTGTGGGTTCGAATCTGGGCAAGTACTAATATGAGTTTTTCAATTCATATGTACTTTCTTATAAGTTTATCTTGGATATCATTGACATCGGTGAAGGAAGGGAAGGAATACTCGTGTCTTCTGTGTATGAGAAGAGGCGTTTGCTCAGCAGAGGACAGTAATAGGCTGGTATTATTATTCTCGAATGATGACTATTCCGTACAAGATGAAACTATACAGTCTCCATTGTAACGAACGTACTCGTACGTCCCAACGTGTTGATGTAATGAAACCTTACAAGTTGTATGATGAACGACCATGTTGTGCACATATTAAGAGTATCTGAGAGCTATATTTCTCTAAGCAGTGTCAAGCTCGTCTCACATTTCCCTATTCATGTTCATTATGACAAATTGCGGGTAATTAACGCGCGTGTGATATTTGGGCCGGCGTTCCACATGTCGGCTCGGGTTGCATTAGCTGCGCCGGAGCAGATTTATGTGCGGTCGGGCGGCGGGATCCACTCGTGCGCAATTTATAGCGGTCGTCGGCAATTAGGCGCACCATACACAGGACCACTCCGCCTGTAACTCAGTGCTGCTAAGTATTACTATTTGCGTCAGATTACGTGTTCGAGTGCATGCCAACACACTTCATAGCACGCAAAACTCTTGTACTACTTATCAACATCGAGTTCGTAAAAACATTGAATTCCTGTGTCCCTGTGTATATATAGTATGGACAGGTTTTGTATTTGGATCATATTTAAGTGCAATAGCGTATACCTACGTGTTAAACTTGTAAAAGGGTTCGCAAAGTATTGGGAATCGCGGGTGTTAAACAATATTTATGGCTCAATCGGGCCATGAAGTTGTAGCTGCCATGTAGCGGGGGCTCCGCGGCACTGCTCCGACATAAACTGCGCGGACGCGGCGCGGCAGCTGCGTGACGCCCACGCCACACGCCAGCATTCCTACCACGTTTAGTGGCCACATGTGCCATAAAATAACACACTATGCCGATTAAAGTTCTCAACATTTCGATTCCAACGCTCATCGAATTTGAACGAGGAAGTAAGAGAACGCCTCAGATTATCAAATAAAAGGCAGATAGACCATGCGGAACACTGCGAGTGAAGCCACGAAAGCAAATACAAATTCAATAACGAATATCTACAATCTCGTGATTGTATTCGCTTTTGAATTTTTATTTGTACTTATGTTTGTTTTTTTTTTAACAAAGCTTCGCTTCGTGCTGTCGGAACTATTAGTTAATCTGTGGTTCTGACTCGTGTCAGTACAGCGCGAAACGGATTGTAGGTATTCGTTTTTGAATTTGTATTTGCTTTTGTGGCTTCACTTTCAGTGTTCGCACGGTCTATCTGAATTTTGGTTCATAATCTGAGGAGAAGGTAATCTGAAGAATTCCGTGTAATAGAGTTCTGGTTATGTGTGCGTGCTCTGGCTATGCTGGTGGTGGTGTATCAGCTAGATGTAGATGTGTGCAACATACAGGTGGTGAGTGTGTAAATCACTGTGGCACGCGCCCCTGCGCCGGCGCCGCTCGGCACATTCTCGGTATGCCGCGCGCGCGCCGCATGTGTTGCGTTTGTGACGCGCAGTTAACCCGCTCCTAACAAGGTAGCAAGGTTACAGGAATGCGGGGTTAACCGACATCTCCGTCTTAAATCACCACTCTTTCAAAGTTCTCCACACTATCATTAATTATAATGTATGGCACGGGAACTTCAATATATAGTTACACTTCTGTAGTTTCATATATGCATTATGTTGAAATTAAAAAAAAATCCGTTGTAGTTTTATGAGACTTTCGATGACAAACTTACACTAAAAAGATAAACCAATATGAAACGTTTAATAAATGAGACCTCGACACTAGTCGACAATTAAATAGCTGTCACAAGTGTACTTAACCGCTGTAACAACATGTCATCGCAGCTAATGTCACCATCACTCGGTGACACTATCATTCATACATTTTCCTCGGAGACCTTTGTGTGACGAGATAAGTGCCTGACGCGATAATTACAGACCAAGCCCTACTCGCGAACTTTTAATAATTAATTTCAACAGAACCAGGAGCGGTTGTATCTGCAGGTATTTTGTAAACGAAATAAAATGTTGGAATTTAATGAAAGATTAGCTGTGACATATTTCTCGGATGGCTGATATCCTTGTAGCCGATATAAAATAATAAAATGTGTTACGTCCGTCGCTCCCGTATTCATGATCCCTCCGATGTTCGTCATAGACACGAACAACCTCCGCGAGAGCCATTGCCCTTGAACGTTACTACGAATGTTCTGAGCTAAACTAATTATTTTACCAGGTGCGCACTGATATTACACCTTGTTTCATGGCAGTAAGGGCGACATTGCATTGCCCGCGGTGTAGAGCGTGGTCGGTCGGCTCGGCGCTGATTTACGCGATACATTAGCGTCCGCCGGACGGACGACCGCGCGCTATATTCGCGTCGATTTATAGCCGACTCTGAAAAATTATGCATCGAATTTATATTGCATTTTCCCGCGGTCCGGCTGTGAGGCCGAAGGGCGGCGCCTGCGCAGCGCGGGGCGTGCCGGCCCGGCGCGCTCCTACTTACTGCTGCTGCACTAAATATCCCGTTGCCTAGGCGACTGCCACCTCATGGACGTCTATACTTATTCAGTTTAGCAATCATTACTACATCGGTCGGAGAGATAACTTTTAGCAACAAAAGTGGAGTCGATCAAATAGTAAAAAAAATTAACAAGTGCGAGTCGGCTCATCGAGGGTTCCGTACAAATTTGTAGGTAGATAATCCATATTAATATTATAAATAAGAAAGTAACTCTGTCTGTTACGTTTCCACGATGAAACGGCTGAACTGATTTTGATGAAATTTGGTATGAAAATAGCTTGAACCCTGGGAAGGCACATAGGGTACTTTTTAATCCGAGACTTCGTCTGCATCCGTGATAACCGACATCACACAGACCAAATCGCGGACAAAAGCTCGGTATAAAAATATTATTTAAAGAACTAGCGATCCGACCCGGCTTCGCATGGGCCTTCCTAGATAAATGGACTATCCAAAACAAAAATATTTTTTCAATTCGAGCCAGTAGATCCTGAGATTAGCGCGTTCAACCAAACAAACAAACAAACTCTTCAGCTTTATAATATTAGTATAGATATATTTTTTTATGAGTTATTTACAAATGTATAGTTTTCAGACTTTTCCCTGTATTCATAGTATAAGATATTACTTGGCAAATTTCATAGTTCTAGATCAACGGCAAGTACCCTATTTTTGATTCTCTTGAGAGTGTCGAAATGTACGTTTTTTGCGACATGAACGGCCGTACCTTTTTTCACATTAACTTAGAAGTTAAATTTTTTTACAGCTTCAAGGGACCATGAACTTAAGTAATGGTTTTAATTTCAACTCGATACCTCGACGCGTTCCCAAGATAAAGGGTCTTGACAGACAAAAAGGGATCCTGTAAGGGTTCCGTTTTTTCCTTCTGAGGAACGGAACCCTAAAAACGAATGGCGCCAATCTTCTTTTACGGCATATGTACTCCCATAGTCTACGCACTAACTACATGCAATCAGTATATTTTTTTAAACGTACCTAATGTTCATAGTTTCTTCTGCATCGTGGATGCATTTAAAAATATATTTATATAAAATGTTTGTTCCGAATTGGCATTGAACCTGCGACACGCCGCAGCAGTCAATAGCTCACTCATTGCGCCAACCGTGTCGTCTCTATTTTTTAATCTCTCTCTTAATTTCGCTCGAAAATATAAAAACCTACCTATTTAAGTCTTGTTTGTGTACATACGTCGATTAGAGTGGTTTAATGTGAGTGAAGTCAATAATATATTTTATTTATGGAGGTAATTACAGAAGTGGTCAGTTATATATTTTTATTCGACGGCACTGATACTGATTTAATGACGACGACACTCTTGACCTCTGAGTCAAAGCCTTAAAGGACAGCATTTAAAAGACTTGCAAGAGGAGAGACGGTAAACAACTCGGACTGTCGCTGTAGTATGTCGCTGAATGTTGCACCGCTTAATAATATATAGGAGGGACAGTCAATGATCATCACAACACTATAAAATAAAAACGTTTAAGCAAAAAAATGGTTTTTATTTTCCGCTTTTAGGACCTCCTTCTCATCCAAATCTATTAAAAAACGGCAACATGGTTAAAACAGAGATTGTAAGTTTGACTCTAAAGATTGAAGAAACTAAAACGTCGTCTGTGTACAATTTTTGGATATTCGTTGATTTTTCAAAAAGTGCTTAAAAAAATTCTATAAAATTTGTATAAAATGTACACTTGAGGCATACCCTCTCCATAAAAAAAAGAATTTTCAAAATCGGTTTACATTTGCCGGAGAAATCGCGTAACAAATCGGGCACATACTTAATACAAATTTAAGACTCATATGGTTTTCTCTTGGATGCCATTGTCAGAACTGGACCAAATTGAAATGGGACTACACTGGAAGCACCAGCTTTCAAATAAAAAAGAAAGAAGAATCATCAAAATCGGTTCACCGCGTCGAAAGTTCTTAAAATAAACAAAAAATACAGACGAATTGATAACCACCTCCTTTTTTGAAGTCGGTTGAAAAGACGACCGCCTTCTAAAACGAATAGGTAATATTTAATAACTTTAGCCCAGAACAAAGACTTTGGTTTCGGAAGTCGGTGGCTTATGTTGTGTTTGTTGTTTCGTACCTATTGCCACCGACTTCATTGATGGCATCTTGCATTGATCCCTAAGTTGTTGTAAATTAAGTTAGTTAAAAAAGGATGGTTCCAATTGGATTAATAGTTTCGGAGAAATGCGTGGACAATCATACGTACATTCACACATAAAACTTTGCCTATATTTGTTTAGAAACCCTAATAGATTATCATATTATTATTGAATATATATATATATCTAGTAGTTCCAATAATATTATTTGCATACGTGTGAAATTGATAACCTCGGTTAAAAAGTAATAAGGTTCCTATACAACCATTCAGCACAAACTAGATTTTAGAGCCGCGGCAACGAGAAATTGTATTTAAAATACCTGAAGATGTTATATTTCCGTAATGAGTTAAGTTTGAAGCTCCTGAACAACGTAGGAGCAACGATGAGCTCCTGCAGCATCTTACAGCTATAACTGTATAGTGTGCTATGTATAGATATACAGAAGCATCTGCGTCTATGTATAGACAAGTGCATGAATCTGACGCTCTGCACATTAAGAGCGAGAGCAAAGGTCACGCAATAGAAATGATAACTGAAGGTATTTCGGAAATGTGCTGTAACTACGCAGAGCCGACGGATTAGCTACTTCTTCAACGGAGTAGTCCACTGCTGTGTATGCAGTACGTAACGTGGGGGGTGGCCGAAGACCGTAACTATTATTATATTAAAAGTTCACTTACACCAGGGATGAATTTGAAGTGGTCAGAATCATAAACTAAGTAAGTAGTGTCACATTCAATGAGCAGTTAAAAATCTTTACTCTATCACGACTTATTTACGACTCAATTCTGTCACACTTTACAAATGAATGTATCTTACAACTTCTTGAGGAGTTAACCACCCAACGAAACTCACCAACATTGTGGTGAATTGACATAGTATAACTTTTTGTAATTTTATATGGAAACAAAAATTCTATTCTATTCTATAGTAAGCACTTTGCCATTTGGCCATGCAAAGGTACATAGGGCCACGTAAGTATCAGGAGACCAGATTACCCACGACTGCTTCCGCGTGAATTTCCTCAAGGATCCGTATTTTTTTTGATAATTAATATAGCCTATATCACTCAGGGATAATGTAGGTTCCTAATGGTGAAAGATTTTTTGAAATCGGATGCATACAAACTTACAAACAAATACCTCTTTATAATATTAGTATAGATAAACCCAAAGTCGCCTGTCCCACTGTAGATACGCTTAGGTCTTTTAAACTACGCAACAGGTTTTCAACAATAGATGGAGTGAGGAAGGCTTATACACGGTATAGTTTGATCTACATTGCACACGAAGCTGGGCGGGTCGCTAATATCTAATAAATAATGTACAGTTCTGTCATCTCAAAACCAGTAAGCCTCACATTATCTGAAGTTCGATCAAATTTAACCAAATTTAAAAAATAAGTCAAAGATTATACTGATAGACGACGACATCACAAGGTCGCGAACACTAATATCTTGATCTCTATGTATGTAGGTAATATTATTGTTGAAGTAGATATCATTGGAGATGGCAACGCGCCCAGTACACCACAATCAAACTGTAAAGGTTTTCAAGGTGTAATGCAATGTTATAATTTGTCAATGAGCCAGCGGCGAGTGGCCAGATGTTAAGATATCGCGGTATTTGCATCCCACATGATTCGTACAGGAGCATCAGGATGCTATATTATTATGCCTATATAATAATGTGAACATGTTGTGCGGAGCATCGCGCCGAGATCAGTTAGAGATCTGCTTGATGTCCGACCTAGGCCAACCGCCGCCTGCTGCACGTTTATAGAACCACTTGAGTCGTCTGGCGCCACCGCGCACTGCGCGCCACGCAGCCGCCCCGCAGCCGCCACGCCGCCGCCACGCCGACGCCACGCACCATAGCACTCGATGATCAATCAATGTTCATTACGTGGCTATTAGCCGCCTCCCCCACCCCCTCCCCCCTCCACTACACGTTACATCTGGTTTGTTTATTTGTGTAACTGTGAATGCATTGGTCTATTTGCGTTTGATGTATCGCTAAGTAATTTATAGAGTAATGCGTTATTGTTTTGATCTCTACGAAGTAGTTCGGCCGCGGAACAGACGCGGGCCTACTTTGGCACAACCTTGAGTATTGAGCTAACAGATATTCATAGAAATTGTAATATCATCATTAACATAGTAATCTTACTATTAAGTTCGATATCTACATAAGATCAGATAAAACTCATAAAACTTACGACACTGATACGAAAGGCTGAACGAAAATAGGTACTTGAATTTAATGAGCATTTAATTTTGATTAAGTGCCAATCAACCTTGTCTGGTGATACGCAATGCCTGGTACGTAAGCGTCATGGAGAATTTAGTCCAGAAATACCTAACTATACCAAGTCAAAATGTAGTAGAATTAAAAACTCTCCTTTTAAGGAACCTAGTAACTAAAATATTATTAATAAAAACAGCCATTCTAAAAACGATGACATAAATATGTGAACTTGACATCACAAGCGCATGGTGTTCGTATAACTGTGTCTGAAGAGAAGGACAAGTGTACAAAAAGTGTGCCATCACCATATATCACAGAGCGGCTCTGAGAGAGTGGCGCGCGGTTGTGTCGCGGGTTCCCACCGACATGTGGCCTCAAGTGGCCGCAAGTGGCCGCACCTGCACACACTCAAGCCCATGCTTTTTACATGGACCACAAAAAAACGCATCGAGCATGCCATGTGCAGAATATTGCAGCGTTGTGTAAGCGTCGCGGCGCTGAGGAGACTTCACACGCAGCCGCTATGTGCAGCTCCACGCGCATCGGCAGCTCAACCAGTGTCTCAACGCAGAGTTATCAACTATTGAGATAATAGTCATCAAACAAAACCTGCGAAGACTATCCTCAGGCAACCTATGCTGCCTTGTCGAATAAGTACAGCCTAGCCCATGGATTTAGGATACAATTAAATGACAATTAGATGTAGAAGATTAATATCATTACTTCTTATAGAGAGGACGCTCTACTCCGCTCTCATTCAGGAATCAAGCAAGAGGATAATCCTCTTGCTTGTACAATCATTGTACAAACATTAAATTTTTCTTTCTTTTTAAGTAGTAAATAAATGGAGCACGGTATCTGGAGTATATTTTAAAGTGGTTCATAATTTTTATTTTTCATAAATGTTTGTTTATTTTATTTTCCCAATTGAGTAGAAAAAATTAAAAAAAAAAGTAGAGGGTAGAAAATATTTTTTTTTTTCTGTTGAAAATGTCGTATGAAACATGTGAGCAATTTATCATTAGACTTTCAGCTCCATTACGACCTCGCTTTCAGCTCGGGCTGCAATCCAGCCTCGACTGTTACCTCACTAGTATTCATAATGTATTATTATTAACCGACTTCAAAAAGTAGGAGGTTTCTATTCGTCCCGTTCGATAGATGAAATTCATTTACTGTTACCGGTTCTTAATGAGATCGGATGATTATGAAGTACCTACTCGTAGATACAGCAAAAAAAAAAGAGAAACTATAAATGTTTAAAAAAAATACAAACTTTTATTTTAGTTCCGGAAGTCGGTGTAAATACAATATCTACTACTTATACTCGTATTATAAGTATATAAATATAATATTTGTTAACGTAACCACGGTACAGGAGAAAATCCCTAGTGTGGGGCAACGTTTTTATTTTAATAATGATAAGAAATATTTACCTACTTTCAGTACCTACCTCAGCTAGATTTTGAACTATTAAAAGTCCTTTCAGGATTGGCATAGCACTGCTGCGAGCGCTACGCCTAGGACTGCTACGAGCGCTACGTCTAGGACTGCTACGAGCGCTACGCCTAGGACTGCTACGAGTGCTACGCGAACTATAATACGTTGAGATCGTCCTCAGGATTTCAAAACAGGGTACCTTAGGGTTTTAATTTTGGTTTAATTTCGATTTTAATCTAGAATTTGGTCGAAAACATGCTTAAACTCAAACTCAAAATCATTTATTTCAAATAAACCATTTACAGGTACTTTTGAATTGTCAGAGTCAGTCAGTCACAAAGTTGAAGCTAGTTGCTCGTTCCAAACAGTAGGTTTCTATGGAGAAGAACGAGCAAGAAACTCCATGAACAACAATCTTTTAAAATCAATAATATGTTACAAATTTCGGTTACATCATTCATATTGAATCTAGGGTACAATGTGAGAACAATGTAACAAGTCGTGTACGTTAAAAGAGGGTTAGATGAAAATATAATCTTATATTCGGTTAGTATAAGAACTCATCTAATTTTAAATAAATATAGGCGCCCAATATCAATTCACGAATTAGTAATGCATGATGTGCTTATCTGTAAGAAATTGGTACACTAGTCTAGGCGTATTGGATGTATCTCATATCTATGTATCAATGTAATTGTTCGTGACTCAAATAAATATAAATAAACAACTGACTAATGTTCGACACTGGGGCACTAAACCAATTCGATGTTTATAAGAGGGTTGTAAATGTGCAGCACTTTCAAGAAATACAACATTAGTCGTCGGTACAACAGACGCTCGTCCATTCGGCGACATGAGGTCGGCGTCACCGTCCGGATTAAACTTTAGGAACTGGGACACCAAATAATTAGGACACAATTATCTATTGACACCCGCTTATCTGCACATCGGAGCCTCGTGATACACCCATTAATAGTTGGTGGCAAAAAGTGCGGCGGCGCGTGCGCAGCGGGGCCGTCATTAGCGACATCTGTCTGAGGTGCGGCGGTGGGGGGGGGGGGGGGGGGAGCATCCCTCAGCTCGAGATTAGATAACGTACTGAAATATAGGCGAGCGGTGCGCGGGCGCATACGGGCTCCGGCGACGCTACCTCTATCTGCTGGTGACACAATTCATCGTTCCACATTCACTAACGACTTCATTAAATTGACGAGCGATGTCGCTATTGATTTTATCGCGACTTTGTTTTAATGGGTGAGAGTCTAATGATGTGAATAGATAACCAACAAACTACTTCTCCTTAATAAAATGCTTTTTACTGTGACTTCAGATCCACTTAGCCACAAGAGCTTTATGGTTCACCGGACATTCCACACAATAGGTTTACAGTTGTTCATACAAACACCTTGCTTAGTATACTTAATCTAGCCACAGTACCTAGTGTTACTATCTTGGGCTAGAACTGGCTCATTAACCAATACCTAATTCCGATACAGAACTTCTAAGAAAACCCACTTGATTTCAGACAATTGAGTTGGCAAACGGCTAACTAGAAGTGACGTCATAAGTATAAATGGCCATACAATATCGCGTTTTGACAGCATGAAAAATGGCATATTTTGGTAGGGAGCTCTGTACAGAGACAGCTGGTGCTCGGAGCAGGGTGACTGTCGGGGTTCAGTATTTACTAGTTCTGTACTCCAAGGCTACCTACCTAACTTGGGTTGTGGATTGGTAATCAATCAATCAATCAATCATTTTATTTAAGATAAAAATCCATATTAAACGAACATGATATGTCGTAGTTAATAAAATCTCAAAATTCTAAAATCAAAATTAAAAAGAAATAAATATTACAGAGTTCATAAATAAACAAATTGAATAAAAAATAAAACGAAACAAATGAAACAAAATCATTAACATAAATAATTGGAATACAATTAAAGTGATTTAAAATTAAATTACAAAATATATAACAAAATAAAGAAAATGATGGAATGAATATTCAATCAATACGATTTACTTCAAAATATGGATAGTTTGCAAAGTGCCTGTAACAACTCAATGTCCAGCAAATATTTGTCTATGTCATTTATTTGGATCGAAAGCAAGAAAAACCCGACCACATCCAGCTGACCTACTCTTCTTCTTTCTACCCTTATCTCACGTTACTTGTGGTCGGTGCAACATGTTTTCTTCTTCCATTCCGTCCTGTCCAACGTCATGCTTTCACTGACTCCGTTTTCATTCATATCATTCTTCACACAATCCATCTATCTTTTCTTTGGCCTTCCTCTCCCTTTCCATCCATCCACACTTTTTATCCATAACTCTTTTGGTCACATGCGTTTCATCCCTTCTCTACAAATGCCCATACCAAGACAAACGATTCCCTTTCAACTTTTCTGTCACTGGCGCCACTTTCAAACTTCCTTTAAAATATTCATTTCTCACCTTATCCATTCTAGTAACTCCGTACATCCATCTTAACATTCTCATCTCCGCTACGTGCAATCTTTTTTCATACATCTTTTCCACGGCCCAACATTCCGATCCATACAGTACGATAGGTCTTATCACGTACTTGTAGATTTTCCCCTTTAACTTGAGGGGCATCCGCGGGTCACAAATTGTTCCAGTGACCTGTCGCCATTTCATCCATCCTGCGTTGAACCGGTGCGTTACGTCTCGGTCTACTTCACTATCCCCTTGAACAAGCGGCCCGAAGTACCGAAAGTCGGAGCAGGTCGGTATAGGCGTTGCGTCTAGAGACATGGGCACAGGACTAGAGCTATGCAGCAGACCTACAATTTTGATGCCAAATAAGGTGTCAATAACTGTCATTGTCCGTTCCCTAATAAAGGTTCCGGTAGGAATCCGAGCGAAACACTATGAAACGGTTTTCATATCAACCTATGATATAGGGCATTATCACTCTTATTAAAATGAACAACACTGCAGTTAGCTGCAGGGGGTCGTTGCTATTGTCACTTCATTTGGCTCACACTATAATGATAAACTAAATGTGATTATGCTCGCGCGACAGAACCTCACGAAACTGATATTATTAAGGATTTGATCAAATTCCTAATTTCCCTGCGGAGGTGCGGTACGGTAGTGCTAAACGACTTCTAGGTGACCACTACGTCGCGTCGTATACTTTGTGACGAGTTCTGTAAGTAACTTGTGGTGTGGGCTATACTTTCAGTAAGATAACCTACCTGCACTATCTTCACCAACTACTCGTATATTTTAATTATATCTTCAATAACTTCGAGGTTTATTTTTTAATAATTTAATACTTAAATAAAAAATTCTGAACAACTTTTCTCTGAATCAAAGAGTCAAATGTGGAATAATTTCGAAAGCAGTAAAATTATAAAAGCGGCCGCCGCTCTGTCGGCTTCTAGCTATGATCAAGTCATCACCGTGTCTTGACCACTGCACTATAGTTTATTAACATAAAAAGCTAATTGTTCTCGAGCGCGCTTGCTTTACGAGCGCTCCTCGTGATGCTTACACCGTGCACCGACTGTTCCGGCGTGTTCACACGCTTTACGACACTCTTCATCGTAAAACCGTCGCCGCCGCGTCCAACTAACGCGCTCTTAACGCACCTATTATTTTAAGCTAATTACTTAAATAATTGTAGGATTTTTACGTGACAAGCGGTTTGATTTATCGTCGAATGCAGGCTCATAGTAATTAACGAGCATTCCCGGCGAGCGGTGGAGTGCTGATACTGTGATAGAGGCCGAGGACGGTGAACACGCTCGTGTGAGAACGTATGATGGACACAGTATGTACAGTCAGCAAAAGAGATAGGTATGCAGCTCGTCGGAAATGGTTGAAGTTTACTTAGAGAGACTACATTAGCTAGATACTGTAGTGTCCATGCAGCCACATATGTACAGTCACCAAAAGAGATATGTATACATGTCGCCGGGAATAGTTAAAGTTTACTTAGAAACCAATAGAGGCTTTCAAATGAAATTTAATTAAATCACTGAACAGTTTATTCTCTATTAATTATACTTTATTTTATTCATAAACACCCATCGGTTTCTAAGTAAACTTCAACTATTCCCGGCGACATGGATACTTATCTCTTTTGGTGACCGTACCTATTTCTTGATTATTCCCATGCACCTACCTACTAGTCAGGCATGCTCGAGGTAGTATGACGGTAGGTATACATTTTCCGTTAAAATTTAAAACAATCAGGTGTTTTGCGTGCGAAGTGCACAGGTTGTGTTGTAGTGAAACCTTTAAAGTACATGACAATTAAATATTAACATAAAACATGGTGGACGCGGTTAACGACGGTGTTGTGCGCGCCCGACATTCAAGCTTACAATCATTACGACGACAGAATAAAACGTACAACTACTAAAAGCATCCCAAACGAGCAAAAGGAAAACGTGTTCGTGAGGCGGGACCCGCGCGCCACCGCCCTGCGGGAAATAGTGTACAGCCTGCGCCCCGCCCAGCGCCCCGCCCCTCGCGCAGGGGCCCGGGGGGGAGGGGGCAGGGGCCCGCGCGTGACCCGCCACTCCAACATATTTATGACCCGCGGGGTGACCACCACCGTCCACCGGCTCCATGAGTACTCGTAAACAAAAGTAACACGTTATTGATTCATGTTCGCGATTATACTTATAACATGCTGCGACTTATGATAACGTTAGTGTGACAGTATCATTACAGTACATACAGCACCGGTTTACAAAATTAAATATATTTGGAATGTGTACTTTAGTTCAGCTTTTTAATAATCAGAATCATAATACTAAGTTGTGTGGCTCGTAGCAACGTGCGACGATCCAAGTGCTTGTTGTGATAGTCTGTCTGCGTGTAATGTCGCGTCGCGCCACACAAGTAGTGCTGGCACAGTACGCGTGAGGGGACCGGTTCCTGCCCGCTAGTGCCGCATGCCGTGGCCCCTGGTCAGTGACTGCGCACGCGGCCAATGGCGGCCGCCGCCTGAGCCCCACGTTACGCAACCGTCCCCCAGCACGCCTGTGATTGGGCACCACGCGACCTTCTAATCACGAGACCATGACACAGCATTACCGAGACGCACTCTATTTGAATATTTGGAATAGCTTCTCATCTGAACCTAGTACCTGTAGGTACCTATCTACTATCATGTGAAACGAAGACAAGTTATGTCTGTCTGTAGCAGGTTTTGATTTCCATCCGTTGCGTTAGGACCGGATACGAGTCAGGCTTTATTTGAAGTAAACGATACGGACTGTTCTCATGTTCGTAGTTTAACGAACTTGTCCTTCGATGAAGTGTATAAAAACAAAAACATTGTTAGACGTGAGGCAGCGCGCGCGCCGCTCGACATGATTATGCGCATATTAACAAGCAGTCGTTGTGTTTGAGTGGCTGACGGAGACGCGGGACACTCCTACCGCACGATGACACCCAGACCATGAGGATGCCATTCAAACATGGCGGTCACTTGTTTCTTCCTAACGAACAAGAATAGTAACTTTGGTAGAAGTCTTTTGAGAGTTTGCCGATAGAATTTGTACAACTAAATCAAAATGACGGTAAACCAGGTTGAGTCTTTGTCTATGTCGCCTGCCGGACGTTACTAATCGGACTGAAGTGCGTTCACATGACGTCATTGAAGGTTCCCGCGCTTGTCGGCGCATGTTTATCGGCTGCATGCTATATACCCGAGCGTATAATGACAAGAACAAAGTGGAACTTGTCTTACAGAATTGTTATGTGGGGAAGAGAAGAATTGTTATTTTGGTAAATTTTCAGACTTGAGTCATAAGAAATGCCTACTCGATCACTTTGAAAAATCGAAATCTTTTTTGTTACGGTAGATTATATTGTGATTTCTTCTTCTTTTTAGATTCTTTATTTAAAAATATAGATTTAAACAACAATAAAACAGACCAATGGTTTACCATATAAAAAGACTTTCAGTTCTAGCTTACGCTCATTCAGAAATCTGATTTAGTCAATTTTAGTTTCATTTTGTTATTTTCTTATTTTTTTTTTAATAATAATAGCAATAATTTTAACGAATTTAAAATAGGTACTTTTTCGCGGATAGTTGTGATTGAAAAAATGGCAAGAGGATTATCAGAAGTTTTACGAGCAAAAATAGTAACTTTGAGGGAAGAAGGCACGCAGAGTAGCTATATCCCAATCCTGTGTCGTGACCACGTTGCAGAGGTACCACGGACCGACCTCGCAGTGGTCGCCCAACTGTTTTGACTGCTGCCCAAAAGCGGTATATAAGATTGCTGGCAGCCACCAGCCCGGCAAGGTCAACGACGGAGATCGCAGTGGGCTAGGCTTCGGCAAAATGAAGAAGAAAACATTTGGCAAAACTGTCTCTTCGTTGACGAATGGCGAATCAGTACTCATCCAGATAACCGACGTGTCCGTGTCGTCGGAACCGTCAGCTACGTCCTTAGACAGTGCCAGAGCTGAAGAAATGCTGGATAACTTGATTCTCAGCATGCCCTAGAGGCTCTTCGCATGAGTTCGAGCCAGGGGGACGAGTTATATTATATTGAATATAAACCTTTTATTAATAAATTGTTGTTTAAGTTTGGTTAAACAGTATTTTTCTTTCTATCAAATTTCTGTTACAATTTGTTACATTTTGATTAATTACTTACAAAAAATTTTTTTATATAAAAAAAATGTTTTATTTTTCAATTTCAAACAGGTAATAGGGTATTTTACTCTATACGAGAAAAAATCTATAAATATTTTATTGAGACAGTTTAGGCATAAAGCAGTCGGAAAATGTAAGTTTTAGTTCATAAAATAACAAAACAAATTTTTAAACTCAATTCAAAGTTTTCAGTATTTTTAATCTGTTATAAAACACCGTGAAATGGTAGCGGCCATGTTATTACGCCGTACGGCTGTGTAAACAAAAAATTGTCAACTGTCAGTCAACCGATTGGCGTAATATAGGCTTTGTACTTTTATTATTTTCCTAACCAACGTAATTTTTTCATTATTACACCTATTACAAAATATGCTTTTAATTATTTGTAAATGATATACAATTATCATATTTAATATGAGGTCATTTGATACAAAAGGAACTGACGTAATTTACGCTGAGCAATATGGCGTCCAGTAAGAGGCGTTTTCGTCAAACTACGCGCGAAATTTGAAAATTGAAAATTTAGATGCATTTTTATGGCACCTATCAATTGAATAAAATGTTGTGTTTTTTTTGGCGGCATATTAGCACTACAGAATTTCATTGAGACACTTTTCAAAAATGGGTGTAATACCCTATTTATCAATGTGTGTATGTAGGGTACGCAGCTGAGATGAGTGTGCTCAGAGGGATGTGTAGTTACTAGATTGGATACAGGAATGGCTATAGAAGACTAAAAGACATTGTGTGAAAATAGTAAATTATGTCAAAGTCAAAGTGAAATCATTTATTTCAATTAGACCATTTAAAGGCACTTTTGAACGTCAGATGAGAAAATTTGATTCTAGTCGCCCCTTTTAAAAGGTAGTTTTGTATGGAGAAGAATGGGCAAGAAACTCCATGTACTACGGTCAGGTGACGCGGAGGGATGAGGAGCGTCTGCGCGGCGTCAGGAGATTGTGTGTGTGCGACTTATAAGAGTAGGGGAATACCAGAGACACGATGGATGGACCATAGAGATTAAGCACAACAAGAAGTATGGAAGGAGACATGCTGCGAAACCAATCAATATGAGCAAAGAGCGGGAGGATGATGACTTTCCATCCAATGTTATTATTTGATACATTGGAATGTAGGCAGGTCTAAAAAATAATAAAATGTTTACATTCTTAAGAAGTGCATATTATTATTATATTATTATGCAGTACCTAGTTGCATAGATTACAACTTGGGTAAGTTAATGGCACATCTAGCTAATTAGATATCCAGTCAATTAGTATAAATAAATAAAGAACAGCAGCTTTTTATAGGAGCTTACCTACAGCTCATCAATATTGGAAACTCATTAGTGCTCTCTAACAGGGTGGTAGAGCAGTCGACCTAGCTCCCTTGCTGTTGTTAAACAAAATAAATACACAGGTAATGGTGACATTATGGCATAATAAATAACAAACAACGTGGTTTAATAGTACATTATGGTACAAGTGTGTAATGTTGGTGATTACCGCTGAGGCGCCATTGAGACCCGAGCCGTTAGGTGAGGGTCTTAAGAGAGCCGAGGACGGTAATCATTAATACACACGTGTATCATACGACGTTTTTCAACACACTTGTGAAGAAAATAATACTAAAAAAATATTTTCAACAGTGAAAACGAGTTGTGAAAATTTTTTCGTAATGGCGGGAAAAAATAATCAGTTCTTCTATGCGCGCGCATCAAATAATGGCGATCGGACATAGACTAAAAGAATGAGCTTTCTTTTTTTTTTGTCTTTTCGCGGATAGCGTTCTAGCCACGTACAAAATGGGAAATTCAAAGTTTTCTTTATTACAGAGAAAACAAAAGTTACATTTGAGTGAAAGTTTTATTTATTAAAAACGTACAAGTTGAAATTATCTATTTAAATACGAACTTGCATGAAATGAGCAAGCAATAGGTACATTAATTTATTTGTAAAACTTTTTTAAGAACAAAGCAACTCAACCAATAAAATAAAAAAAAACCCTAAGTATAACTCACTTGTGAATAATAGCAATGAAAAAGTCACAGTTTGATTACAGGTGTCATTATATGCCTAATTGCGGTGAAATTAGAGCCATTTTATGAGCAAGTGTGTTGAAAAAATTATTATCCGATCTGAAGTACCTACTGAGACATCATTGCCGACAGTGCTCGGATGTACTGGCGCGGGCGCAGACAATGCGTCCACACTATCGCGACACGTTGTCCGACATGTTGTCCGACAAGCGCGACATCTGTCGCTCACATATTTGCATTATCACGTGCGACTGCCCCCCTCCTCCTCCTCCCCCTACATCCCAGGGCTCAGTCATTAGTGATGCCTACATTACCTGAGCTTCAGCCATCTGCGGGACTCGCTAGCTTGCAATACTACTTGATTACTTCCATACATGAATGCTCGCCGGCACATGAGTACTAGGTCATCAAGTTATAAAACGCTAACTGGCCGAGCTCGCACCACCTCACCTACTAAGTGATAGCCTTCCCTTGTGACGGAACTTTAACCAGTTTACTGTGTACTCCTGTAGGTAATGGGTGCTCACTTGTTCACTAATGTTAACCAGTGTTATTTGGGGCCATTAATGGCAGGCTGTAAAACGAGAGCACATGTTATAAAATTCTTATCCCGCGCATCCGGAGCAGAGCGGTGGGACGGTGAGACGGCTGAGCGGAGCGGTGGGACGGTGCAGCGGTGGGACGGCTCTCAGCTCCGGAACTTAATGTGATGTCGATAGTGAAGTTCATTAGAAGGTTCACGTACTGGTGCGGCTAGAGGAGCGGCGATCGATAACTTGTATTTTATTATTCATATTGTGATAAGAGTGGTTAGTGAGGAGAGGACAGATATCCGAATGTGAGGCGATGGGACTGTCGCATAGTGCGCCGAGCACTTGCAGGCGCGCGGCGAGTGGCGCCTGTCCGCGCCCCCGCGCCCCCGCGCCCCCGCGCCCCCGCGCCCCCGCGCCCCCGCGCCCCCGCGCCGGGACCTCTCTCTGGCGCCGCCGCTCTTAAGCCGCGACAAGTTTCGTTTTTTTTGTGACTCTCGATGTAGAGGTAATTAATTAGGGCGCGGGCTCTCTGTGAGAAAGCGCTGCGGACACTCGCACACGCCGACACCACTCCGACAGATTTGCGAGCGACACTCGCGGCGCGGTCTGCGGGATATACTGCGCACCTACACAAATGTCTACACTACACTAAACCAACCACGTCTGCGCATACCAATACTGACAACGGTAGCTTACAGTACGGTCAACGTAACTTGGCGCGTCTGAAGTCAACCGAGTAGCTGCGCAGTAGACAATTTCGTTCCTAAAAGTTCCATTGCGCAGCCAAACAGCTAACTTCAGACGCGCCAAGTTACGTTGACCGTATTGTACGCCTCTGAAGCTTTTCTGAGATCGAGTAAACCTATTTGCCAATATCTATGAACTCTATTATTGCTACTATATCTAATAAGAACCCTTAATTAAAAGAAAGTGACTTCGATTGTAATACATTTATCTGTGGTCGTGGTCGTCCACGGCTAGCTGACAGCTAAAAGCTTTGTTATCACTCACCAGCTCCTCATTTGGAATGCTTATGTTACAAAGGTTTCGTTTAGTATTTGCGTCACTATGGTGTGTGTGTCAGCGGCGCGGTGCCCCACTGCGCATGCGCACCCATCCCTCACTAATGACTCACAGAGTCACAACTACTGGAGATGTGCCGATAAGCCTCCGAAGCCGACGCGTTACGCTGATCACACGAAGCCTCCCAAACCTCACTTGTCTTGCTTATTAATAATTCAAAATGATGACGTGTTGTTGTGTGAGTGTGGGTCGGTCGTGTCTGTCGCACGCGGCGCCGGTGCGTGTGAGCGGGACAGAGGACGTCTGTTTGTTGGCTATTAATAACAAAGAAACAAGGCGATCTGAGTGGATTAACACATTAACAGGTCGCGCGTCGCAGGAATAAAAGCATTCCCGCCGTGTGTCGGTAAGAAAAAATAGTGTGAGAGCGACGCAGGCGCAGCAATTAGTAGCTGATGTAGCACCGCGACCGGTGACCGCAGGACTGGCTTAACGATCAACACTAACATATTATTTAGTCGTCAGACTTATTAATTTCAATAACGACTAAGTTCTGTTAAGGGGCTTACAAGAGTCAACTAACGCCACCCATCTTTTTATTTCTATAACTCCTAAATCACTCAGTGACTTTCCATTGTTTTGTATTCCATAAATTAAATGAATCGTTGCTTTACGCTAAAAGTGGTCACTTTTGGCGTTAAGCAACGATTCTTTTTATGAAATACCTACAAAACAATGGAAAGTCACTCGAGAAATACTTCAGGTAATTTACTAGTTAAGTACAGTTTTAGATTTTTTAATTTTGATCTGATTTAGGAGTTATAGAAATAAAATGATGGGTGGGGCTAGTTAGCTCTTGTAAGCCCCTTAAGGTTGTACACATTTGGTTATGCAACTGGCGCCTTAAAGTATGGTATCGATAACACACTCTGGATGCTTCCAAAGATATAAGATATAAGTGTCATTCCAATACAACATGAATGAAGTAGAACATAGTCGTTTATATTATGACAGATTGGACTGACAAGACGGCCCTTTATGAGATAGGGTGTAGTCACAGAAAAGATATCTATATATCTTTACTGTGGTGTAGTATAGTTAGTTTATCTGCAATATAGTGAATAGTCTAATAGTCCTTCTTTGATTCATCGTAGTTAGTTCCCGTACACTAATACCTCCCACAGTTTACTACTTGTACGTTTGTTTAAGGCTTCACATAATTTCTATTTTTATGTAAATATACTCATATGTACCTATTGTATGTTTAGCAGACAGAACTACTATCTCAGAAGACTACTTAGTCATACTCATTACATCGTAAATTAGAATTAAATGATTTTGCTAAAAAAAGATAAAAACGTCTAGATACGTGGGTAGATAGATTTGCAATGGTAATGAAGTTAATTTTAAGTTAATTATCATTGCATCCTACGTGGATATGTTATTTCTGCTACTTAAACCTTAAAATGTTTCTAACATTAAGTACTAAGAATTATGACTACGTTCGCATTTAGTTTTCTTACGATTAAAAACGATAAAATAATAAAAAAAAAACAAGAAAAGCGGCCACGTGCGAGTCGGACTCGCCCATGAAGGGTTCGGTAGCAGCAAGTAAGGTAAATTGCGGTTTACGATTTATGACGTATTAAAAAAAAACTACTTACTAGATCTCGTTCAAACCAATTTTCGGTGGAAGTTTACATGGTAATGTACATCATATATTTTTTTTAGTTTTATCATTATCTTATTTTAGAAGTTACAGGGGGGGGGGACGCATTTTATCATTTTGGGACCCCACACGTATGGGTCTGATGAAAAAAAATTTTTTTGAGTTTTAGTTCTAAATATGGGGATTATTTTTGTTTTTTTTTTCTATTTTTGTGTGAAAATCTTAATGCGGTTCACAGAATACATCTACTTACCAAGTTTCAACAGTATAGTTCTTATAGTTTCGGAAAAAACTGGCTGTGACATACGGACGGACAGACAGACAGACAGACGTGACGAATCCATAAGGTTTCCGTTTTTTGCCATTTGGCTACGGAACCCTAAAAAAGGGCTAGCTTAAATCACACATCAAAATGGTCATGTTTTTTTTCAACTAATATAAAACATACAAAGTTTATAGGTATGAGCTATTATTTATCGTAAATACGAATTTATTGCACATCAAAATATGCACTTCAAAAGAAATCAATCTCGGCATTTATTTTTAACACCCTTGCTTGTAAAGTGGCTCTTATTACACCGCTTTTGGGGTCATAATATCGCATTAAGCGCGCGCGTGCTTTCTACATTATATTACCTCACTGGAGCGGTTAAGCTTTTTATGCCTAAATAGCTTGTGAATGAGAGTACCTACCTACTATTATGCGTCAAGCAGCACTATTACAGTTCTCGTATATACTTTTACTTGCATTGTAGCTTAAAATACTCTATTTGAGATGTATTTAATAACCTAAGTGTAACTATAGATACATAACACCACAGCTCGAAGCTGTGTATCAAGTGATTAACACATTAACAGCTGTCACTACGGCTAATCCATAATTCCATACGTATATTATTATAAATGCGAAAGTAACTGTATGTGGGTACGTTGTCACGACAAAACGGCTGCACCGATTTTGATTAAATTTGGTATGAACATAGCATGAACCCTGAGAAAGGCTGGTTACTTTTTAATCCGTGACTTCGTCTGCATCCGCGATAACCGACACCCACGCGGACGAAGTCGCCGGCAAAAGCTAGTCATATATATAATGGCACCAAGTTGTGCGAATCAATCTTTGCAAGTATTTCGCATGAAACAAGTGACTAACAATTTAATCAATATTACGAATATCAAAAGAAAGAGCTGGGGACAAGATAAAACTTTATCCGGCGCACAAATAGTGCCTAAGTGTCCATGGAAAGTGGCGTTTGACGAACTCCTGCTGCGGGGTATTTATTAGAACAATAAAAAGAAAAAGAAAGTAAGAAAAATACGATTAGATATTATTTTTGTGATATGCTCCGACTCAATGAACTGACTTAAGTTAGAATGGTCACTGTCACAGTTCGAACTTAAGTCTTCAAGTCACTTTACACGATGGATAAAGGACATTGAACAAAAACTACTCAAACCCATAACCCACGCTAATGATTAGTATCTATCTCAGTTTACAATTCAAATTCTTCAATATTTTTAAATTCTTTGACAATTTAAAAGTGCCTGTAATGGTTTAATTGAAATAAATGCTTTGACTTTGACTTTACCTATGGAGTAGTTGACTAGTAACTATTACTAGTACCTACTAATTATATACTATCACTATATCGCACTAACTAATGAGTGGAGGACATGATTCTTTTTCCAGGATAAGTTTGTAGACGTTTAATGTAAAAACGTATTCTGGATCAAAATACTAGGCATTATTTGTGTTAACACATAGAAACTTCATTTAACCTATAAATGAAACAGAAAGTAACGTTACAGAGATATGAAAAAAAAAAACAAAATCTAGCCGACGAGGGTGGTCCAATTCTCCATAGTCATGCCTATGTCTAGGCCAAACTTGCTAATAAATAACACTTAGGTATTAGGTAGGTACATGTGCGCATCTTAATAGCCTAATGTCCGTTTACCATCTACAGCTACCATAATAACGCAAACAAAACATAGCACACGCTTGTACAACCTATTGTTATTAGTAATCACGAAAATAAATAACTTGTTCAGTTTAGAAAAAAATATGGTTGAACACCTAGTAAACTACTTTGGGCAAAAAAAAGATATGTGCACATAATAGAGCGATGGGGATGGCTTAAAAAAATTACTATTATACAATTATTTAGTCATTTTTTTAGTAATTTTTTTAGTAATTTTTTTAGTAATTTTTTAGTCATTTAGTCATTTATTCATTAACAAGAAGTGTGTATCTGAATTTACATTACACAATTGCAGAATATACAATAAAATAATTAATTACAATAAAATATTAGTTATAATTGTAGACTACACTATTCATATTCTAACGTTTGAGATACAAAGCCGAATTTGGGATTTTTATCTACGCAGCCTAGATCATCTCTTTTGTTGTTAATTTGTTGAAGTAAACATGAATCATGTTGAGAAATTTAAGAAATGCTTTAAAGAAAAATTCTTTACAAAAAGACAACCGCCTTCAAAAACTAGAATAGTGACCATCCGAAATAACAAACAGAACAAAATCCACCGACTTCCAAGACTAAAATCATGTGTTCCGCGCTGCAAAGTTATTTATCACTTTCTAGTTTTAAATGGCGGTTGTCTTTTTTGCAAAAATATTTTTTACTTTTCGCTTTTTAGTACCCATTTGTTATCCAAATCCACACTTTGGACGCTATGGGGGACACCGTGTGACCGACGCTAGTGGAGGTTTTACCTTCAACATTTTTGGCTAGGCAGACAACGTATTAAGAAACGGTAAAACTAAAAAAAAACGAAATGGATCCACAAATGCCTTAGATATTGCGTCATAACTTGGGTGAAAATCAATAATTAGTAACCCCTAATTTTCCACCCTTATGGTAAAATGTTTTCATGAACTTCATTTGGAACCACTCCTGAGGCATACCCAACCCATTAAAAAAAGAATGTTTGAAATCGATCCACATTTGCCGGACACATTGCGCAACAAACATACAAAAGGAGGTTAACAGTTCGACCCGTATGTATGTATGTATGTGTGTTTGTCCGCGAGTATCTCCCGTTTGGCTGAACCGATTTTGATGCAGTTTTCAGAAAAGTGTTTGTTACATTCTGGAGAAGGTTTTAGTATACAACAAATATAAATTTATTCAGCGCTTTTAGAAAAAAGCAACAAAAACCGAGAAGACGTTTTCGTTTCTTTCTTTGGAGGACTTTCAATCTCTGTTTTAAACGTGTTGCCGTTACTTAATGGATTTGGGTGATAAGGAGGCACTAAAAAGTGGAAAATAAAAACTTTTTTGAAAAAAAAAGAGAACGCCTTAAAAAAAAACCTAAAAAGTGATAAATAACTTTAGCACAGAACACACATGACTTTGGTTTCGGAAGTCGGTGGCAATACAAAACAGCAAATAGAACAAAGCCACCGACTTCCGAAACTAAAGTCATGTGTGTTCTGTCAAAAAAAAAAGTTTTTTTTCGAAAAAGTTTTTTTGTATTTGTGTTACACCTGACCCGATTTTATAGTTTGATTTGCGTTAATATGAAATATAAATATTTTATTTTAAAAAATCTGAATATTTTGTTCTTGATTATGCCTTATTTATTTTGAAAAAAAACCATCCTTTTAATACATATTTTTCATATAAATAGTTCCAATGCAGGCAATCTGGCAAACGCTAGGGGTGCCGCGTCGGCTCTATTTCTTTTTTCTTTTTGTCTCTACGTTTGGGAAAACAATTTGTTCATTTGCAGTGTAGTCACATATTGGTGCTGTAATAGATTTATTTTTATAATGTACGTTATTATTTTAGAGAAAGCAATGTATGCTAGCAGACTTAATATTTTCATTAGTTTTCAAGTATATAGATATTATAAATTTAAAATATCCTTTATTAAGTTTAACAAACATTATGTATACAATCGTTTTATTTTTTTTTTACACAAAACATATCATAAATCTTATTTAGTCTCGAGCATGCAAGTGGTTTAAGGGATAAAAAAATAAACCTAACAACCTAAACTATCCGAGAGACCATTATGGTGATAACAACTATTTTTTTTTTTGTTAGCAACTGATTACTTACCTAAGAAATGTATAACGAAATGTATAAATTCATTATGATCGGTAGATTAAAAGATTTTCGATCCAATGATATATTCAATAATGTTATACAAAATGAGTATTTGAGTTAATGTAGTGTAATTTTGGCAGTTATTGGAAAACATTAACGATATACTGATCCTATTGACGTTATTGTTATTGTCAAATCAAGTGTATCACATGACATAGGTTGTGTATTAGTTAGCTATAAGGACAAGAGCACAAGATATCACTAAGTCCGTCACTGCGGTTGCGGTCAGCCGGATTTAGCCGAGCTATCGCGAGATATGTGCGCGCGCGCACTGCCTTTGTTCTGTATCTGTACCTACGTACGATAGTGTCGCGGTACGGTACCTGTGGGTACGCGGCGATTTGATCATCGACTCTATGTCACAGAATTTGATATTTTAGACTAAACTAGCGACCTGACCCAGCTTCGCTTGGGCCTTTCTCGATAAATGGACTATCCAACACAAAAATAATATTTCAATTCGAACCAGTAGATCCTGAGATTAGCGCGTTCAACCAAACAAACAAACAAACAAACAAACTCTTTAGCTTTATAATATTAGTAAGTATAGATAGGCTCACTTGGTATACATAGTTAATTGCTCCCACTTCAATATTTTTTATAAAATTATATCGTGCGATAGCACAAATGATCGTTCTACTGCAAGCAGCAGTATTCTGAAAATATAAAGAACCTTAAATCTTAGATGTATGCGGGGACTTGCTTTCGGATTAAACACGGCCATTACCATGACCATGAAAAAACTCGATCAACGCCTAGTATTATGTCATACAGTCCATGCTTTTTCTAATAAACTAATAATAATAGACATGTTCACAGATCTATAGACCAGTCAGTGTGAAAGTATTCTCACGAAATTGGTCTCAAAGACCTTTTCCCAACTGTATTGGGGTCGGCTGCCTGTCCAACCAGATGCAGCTGAATACCAGTGTTTTACATGGAGCGACTGCCTATCTGACCTCTATAACCCATTTACTAGGTAACACTACCCCTTGGTAAGACTGGCTGTCAGATTTTCTGGCTTCTGACCACCTATACGACTGTCAACGATCTTCGAATGACGGAGGGGAAAACTCGGTATGAAATGGATGGTCACCCATCCTACGACCGACCGCGGCAAGCTTAACCTTGAGCGATCGATCTGAACTTACTTAGTGACGAGCCCTTCTAAAAAATCTCAAAGAAGCATTTAACTAATTGGTTAGGTAGCTAGGTATGCGCTGTTCTAAGTACACTTTTAGCTCACTATCGTAGTCTGTGACCTGTGTAAGTATACAATTTCCTCAAGGAATAAAAGTCGTAACATCAACATTTTTGGTTTTGAAATCAAGTTTAAGGTAAACTGTGCATATTTCCCGCTAATTGTTTACTTAGATCTAAACTTTAATGTAAGTATTCCCGTTGTTTGAGTCACCACTTATCTGCATAGGTACTGGTGGTATTCACTATGCCTTTCATAGAATTTAATATTTGAAGAGGAAAACTTACATGCAATTTTTGTTTATTTAATTTGTTATCCTCATAACAGTCTGTACTTTGTAAGTAATTCGTTTAGCACGAATCATTGAGTAAGATTTCTTTATGATGGTCGTTAATTACAAATTGATAAATAGGATATAATTATAATTATTTATTATATTACTGTGAGGCACTGAACGCACTTATCTTTAGAATAATCAATCTCCAGGAATGATTACTTTATTCAGAGAGGACTCGTGATTTTTTATTGGATGTATCCATGGAAATACTTTAACGATTTTTAAAACAAAATGTATAAGAATCATGATCACCAGGGGCCTGATTCAACTAATATACAAAATAGGAGTGTCGATACACATTTGACAGAATAGTTTTAAACATTGGGACTTCTGCAACTGTAACTGTTATTTTACTGCAATTTTGCAGAATAATCAGCTGACTTACATCGCAGCAGAGACCAAACGTTGCCAACAGTGTTCAATATAACATGGCTGAGTGCCGTCTGTTTCACACGCACTCGGCGACTCTCGATGGACATAGTGCTCAACTATTTGACTGATTCGGTCTCGTCTGTGCGTTAGTCGCGGCCGCAGTCATTTGATTAAGTTTGGAAATTTATCGACGGCTTTAATTGCGGCGGCGGCGGAAGTGCAGGCCCGGGAGAGCGCGGGGCGGGGGTGAGAGGGCGCGGGGGGGGTACGCGGCCGCGGAACACGGAAAGGCTTTTGAGGCGGCGCTTCACAGGCACCGCACCGGGCAAGCAAGCGACACACCGCCTGCGCGGGCGACAGTCGCGCTGGGAACAGGCACTCACTAGGCACAGATCATACGATTAAAAGGCTTATCTATACTAATATTATAAAGCTGAAGAGTTTGTTTGTTTGGTTGGACGCGTTAATCTCAGGATCTACTGGTTCGAGTTGAAAAATTCTTCTTGTGTTAGATAGTCTATTTATCGAGGAAGGCTATAGGCCCATGCGAAGCCGGGTTGGGTTGCTAGTTACACTATACAATTTGTAGAAAATCGGCAGGTGTAATCGCAGTTAGAACAGATTGGATCCAATTTAGTGTAAATTGGTGGTTTACTAAATTGAATTCTAAATTGGTCTAATTTAGAATTTTAGTGTGGTGTGATCACTAGCTAGTGATCACATTACACTAAAATTCTCCAACCACTAGAAAATCTATTTAGGAACCAAAGATGTTAGCTAACAACTTTGGTTCCTAAATAGATTTTCTACAATTTGTATAATAGTGTAATAAGCCTTATACCTAGTTACAGTTCTGCTACTGACATTTACAAAACGTTGTGCCACTAAGTACTTAATTTAAAATGCTAAATATTTCGTGTAATAATTTGTTTTGATTCAATATCACGTACCTACACGTTCATGATGATTAATCATTTTATGTATTTTTATTTCATATAAGTATGGAATGTTTGTTTTTCACCTGTAAGTAGTGTAAATAGGTATATGGTATCAATGTCTCACGTAGTTCAGGTTTGATGTCATGTGTGTGGAATGTTGCATTGACTCCCGGTGTGTCCCTGCCGTGTGTCACATGGCGCCGGCGCCCGCGCACTCTCCCCCACCCCGCACCCCGCACCCCGCACCCTCGCCGGCGACACACGAAATTGATATTGCTCTTAAATTAGGAGCCGGGATGGTGCACCGATGGGACACACAGATAGCGCTAATGTACTTGTTCTACAAATGTGGCGGCTCTCACACTCACACACTCACGCGCCCGCCGCGTGTCGTACCTGACCAGTCGCTTGTGTGGGACACTTCCACTAATGCTCCTTGAAATGATGGCATTCAAACTCGCACTAACTTTATGACATCCTTCTTATCATCATCTACCTAGCCCATTTCCAACTATGCTGGTGCTGGGGTCGGCTTCCAGTCTAATTGAATGAATACCAGTGTTTTACATGGAGCGACTGCCTACCTGACATCCACAAACCCAGTTACTGGGTAACACGATACCCCTTGATAAGACTAATTGTCAGACTTTCTGCCTTCTGCCTACAAATAATGTCTGACAAAGATCTACGAATGATAGCCGGGACCAACGGCGATATAAAACGAATGGTTACCCATCCACGGAGCGACCGCGGCAAGCATAGCTTTAATATGACTTTTCCTTAGCTACGAGCTCGTATTATTTATACTTCATGCACAAAGGTACAAAGGCGGGCTTAATGCCTTAGGCATTCTCTACCAGTCAACCAAGGGTCGTATGACATCCTTCTTACCAATCATAAGTACTAATTAGGTTCATCGGTTTTCCTTAAAATCTATGGAATTTATATTTTATGTAAGTGCCTGACGTAAGTACTGGTAGGTACTCTAATAGCTATACAACTAATACAACCGTTTCATATTTATAATGTAGCTTTTGACGACGATGCAGACGTGATTGGGGATTAAAAAGTTGCCTATTTCTTGGGGTACCTACAAGTTTAGTTTGTACCAAATTACATTACAATCGGTTCAGTAGTTACCCGTGAAGGTGCGACTGTAACAAACAATCAAACTCACATTTATAATATTAGTATGGATAAGAAAAAAAAAAGATGGTCAGATGACATAAGAAAGGTGGGAGAGGCTGGAAGAGGCCTATGTGTCACAAGACACGCTGATCACTGAAGCGGGCAACCCAATGTTAGTTTATAAGTAAGTGATAATAATAAAAGAAAGAAAGAAAGAAAAATAATTTATTCGCTCCCCAGGATAAAAACACACACAAAAATAACATAAAAAAAAAAACAAGAAAACGAAAATTGGTCCTGTATGAGGCCAAAAGGCTCCTATTTCAGCATGGTGCTGTAATATGTATTAAAAAAAACAATAATAATAACACACAAGTTAAACACTAATAAACTGTAAGTTTAGTTTCAGCAATAAAGGCTTAAATAAATAAATAAATGGATAAGAGTATTAAGTTTTTGCTACTTCGCCGGTTATGATATCGGTCAGGTTGAGTGACCCCGTCACCTCTGTTGCAATCACAGTCGGTGGTTTGCATCGACTCAGTGACGCGAGCACGTGCGGTGTGGACTGACCTGATGACGTCACCCACTCATCTGACATACTTCCACTTGTCGGGGTGACATCATGCCACTCACATCCGACTGATGAGCGAGTTACTATAAAAATTCAAAAACATATTAAAATAATTTTAAATAAATAGAGATAAGTTTATTCGTCACAGTCTACGACAGGATTTCTTCAACTTTTTGTAGTCACGGTCCACTTTCACAACTTCAACAATTCCATGGAGTCGTGTCTCAGAATATTTTAGGAAAAGAAAACAAGCCTTATTTTGAGTTGGTTGCTTGGCCGCGAAATGCAGAGTTTAGGTACTACACAATTTCATAATAAATGAGTTAACTGACCTACTGCGGATCCCTGATACACAATTACACATGCAACGGTCCCCTATGGGGTCCGTGGACTTTACGATACTTTAAGAAACCTGGTCTACGTGGTACACAAAAACGTTTCATATTGTGTCCCCCGAAATCGCAAATCAATTATAAAAATATATTTAAATTATCACAAATTAAAAATATCAGGCTATTAATCCTGCCTCCTCATAGCGAGAGGACAGGAGCAGTGATCATCACGTTTACCCAAGGCGAATTGGCGATAACACACGTTTATAGTATTTTTTTGTTTCATTTATTTTCATAGCTATACAACAACAAAGCTTATGGGTGGTATGTATTAGCAAGGGACCATAAATAGGATCCACATACATTGAGCCACGGCTAGGCTACGCGGCTCGTAGACATTCGTAGCACTTTCGTAGGCGCGTAGAGGCTTTCTACATGGTGACGTAGTAACTATGTATTGTGTATTTTTTTGAACTTACTTTTTTTGTACCTACTAAATATTTATTTGTATTTATATTATTAATTTATTATATACAAGTTAACATTTCTAAACATATTTTGTTTATTAATTTGTGCTTTTACTTGTAGCGGTCGTTGCTTTCGATATTGAATTGTTGTTTATGGTAAATAATACGAAAATGCTATTTTTAAAAGAAATTCTTGAGAATTATAGATGTGACTACATTTTATTCATAATTATATAAATTACTAGCTGACATATTTTTTTAAAATATTCTATACGATCTATTCTCAGACCTACTGAATATACATATAAAATTTCATAAGAATCGGTCAAGCCGTTTCGGAAGAGTTTTGTTACTGTGACACGAGAATTTTATAAATCAGATATAATAAAAATTAATCGATGTTCGTTTATCTCGCTAAAACTCGAGAACGGCTGGACCGATTTCACTAATTTTGGTCTTGAAATATTTGTGGAAGTCCAGGGAAGGTTTATACGGTAAGAACATTAAAAATCAATTGACAGAACAACGTCTGTCGGGTCAGCTAGTTAGGTATAAATATTGAAGAATTAAGCAGTTTTGGTAAAAAGCAATTGAACTTTGTTAAAGAAATTATTGAAGTGGTAAATAAATAGAAACTCAGCGGGTGTGCGCTGCGTCTGAACTTCTCTCCCGCAGCACCTACCATGTGTACAGTGTAAGTCCAGGGCACGCATATGTACCTACGTAATACTTAACTAAATTCTAAATGTTATTATTATGTTCCAATAGCATTCTGAAGGCCCTAGCTGATCAGCTGGATGCCCCAATTCTGAGGCATTTTCAAAAAGTTTTGGTGCAACAAGGGCAACCTTGTCGTTCGTTCGTTTTGTCTATTGTGTGTGGTTCTAGGTTAACTTACCCGTAGATTAAGTTTTTGTTAGTTGCTAGCAATTGGACCTAAGTAGTCAAATAAGTAAACGTATTATTATTATTGTACTCAATTATCATTGTCGCCATAAATACTTGGTGACACAATTCTAAAACACAAATACTTGTGAAAACCGGTCACTGTACACATGTGCGCTTCGTATTCCGCTCACTCGTGGTGTGTCGTCAACTCACTGCACTTAACATTCCCTAAATATTTGCGGCCCTGGCTCCATAACAAGGAGCAGTGCGACATTCCACGTATTGAACAAATTGATGGATTTTATCAAACACAACAACAAACCAGCACATCCAGCTATCAAATTTTCCAAATTGAATATGAACCTTATTCTTTTGTAATAGAGTTGTCAATTTTTCTAAGAAATTTGACAACTCTATTACAAAAGTTGTTGTTGCTTGATAATGCTTACTTCTATACTACGAGTGCCTATCGCTGACTACAAAACAAATAATAATAACCACTCACCCAACCGGCTTTCGGTCATGGCGGCTAATGGGACCAGACACTAGCCGAGGACATAATATTATAGTGCACAAGTTTGTGCGCAAACACAGGTGCACACCGTCTTAAGATCCCTCATACTCATAGTTCGATGGGACATTATCGAGGAAAAATCACGGCGCCATCTTACTAACGGTCTGCTTTTGAGAAATTCTTAAGTAATGGGAAAATCCATTAACACTTAGCTCGACCTGCGAAGCGACGAGACCTCAGATCAGCAGTCGTGCTTACGACCAAGAGAGATTGCGACCACGAGAGATTGCGATCACGAGAGCTTGCGTCCACGAGAACTTGCGACCACGAGAGCTGGCGACCAACGACCGCTTGCGACCAGGAGAGTTTACGACCAGGAGAGCTTGCGACCACGAGAGTTTGCAACCACGAGAGCTTCCAAAAACGAGAGCTTCCAAAAACGAGAGCTTGCGACCACCAGAGCTTGCCACTAGGAGAGCTTGCCACTACGAGACCACGAGTGCTTGCTACAACAAGTGCTTGCGACCACAGAAGCTTGTGACCACGAAAGCTTGCGACCAAGACACCTTGCGACCACGGGAGCTTGCGACCACGAGAGATTCTAACGACGAGAGCTTGTGACCACGATAGCTTGCTACAACGAGAGTTTGCGACCACAGGAGCTTGCTACCACGGGAGTTTGCTACCACGTGATAGATGAAGTTTATTTATTAGAAAAAATATTGATGATTTAACTTGGAATTCCGTTACTTTAGAGCTTGTCTTTGTCTTACCTTTGTCAAGTCGTCCTGAGCATCAATCCACAGAGAATAGAGTGACGCCGACAGTAAAACTACCGCTAAACATTGGCTTGAGTCTGGATCATTTAAGAAATAGCCTACACGCGGGAACACATAATGATTTGCATATTTAGCCCCGTCAAATTAGCCCAAAAAATAGGGATCCTTGCATAAATTCACAACAAGCTGTAAATTTACAGGCACGTAAGGGATACCACTCTAATGAAATCCTGAAAAGTTCCCATTGATCCCGTGTGTAAAAAAAAAATTCAAGGTCAAAGGGCGCAAAAATGGGTTTTTTGTATATTTTAGCCAAACGGTTAATTTTATCATAAAAATAGGTGAGACAAAATTGTGTATCATGCAATCGGCTACAAAAAATCATCTTACACGTTTTTCCTTCAATCACCATTTCAGAGATATAGCGATGCAAAACGTTGAAAAAGTTGTGTTCTTCATAATATGCACACGTTTCTGTCCACCCGTGAGGTAGTATACTTGGCGCATTTTTTTTTTAAACGTGGGGTCCGCTGTAGGCCTATTCCACGATCTATTGTGGTTCTGTTGAGTTTAAAATATTATATCAAATAAAAAAGTATTACTGTTGGAAATGAGGAAGGCGGTGTAAGTTATGAGTAATTTTGGAGCCACACTTGATCTTGACAATATACCCGACATAGATGTTGATAAGCAGAAACAGAGGTTGGAGGAAGACAAGCAAATTGTACTCTTTTTTTGTTATGAGTATTTTTTACAAGAGATAAAATGTCGAAACTTATCTAAGCACTTATTTTTTTTTTAGACTCCGTATACAGAAATGAAGCAAAGAAAGGAAAAAGTTTGGGCAAAAAATCCAAACAACCCATTTTTGCGACCTTTGACCTTGAATATTTTTTTTTTGCACACACGGGATCAATGGGGACTTTTCAGGATTTCAAATTCAAATTCTTTATTTGCTTTAAACATGGTATCATGGTAATGGTATTAGAGTGGTATCCCTTACGTGCCTGTAAATTTACAGCTTGTTGTGAATTTATGCAAGGGTCAATGTCTATTATAACCCGGCTATTGTTTAGTAGGGTGCTCCACTCTAACGTTGATACGTTATTAAATTCATATTAATATTCAAATTCAACGGTCATATTCGCAATCGTATTAATGTGTGATAACTCGCGGCCGACTGCTCACATGACGGTTATCAACATTAATAGTGTTCCATTATCTCGTAGATAAGATTAGATGGATGCGATTAGATCGCCATCGCTGTGTCGCGGAGTTAATTACTCGAGGCAGACAACAAGACAAATTATCTGACGTATGTATTCTTAATATGGAACATTGACCGTCATGTGTTGACTATGATTCAAGTTTAATGTTTGTCTAATGGCAGGTGGATAGTGTACATATTAATAATATTCTAATTAATTCCAAATTAATTAGCGATTTTATGCTATCAAAAGTTGAGATTTTAAAACGCTAAGTGGTAGGATGGACACATCATTAACGCGAAAGCACTGGGGTATTACGCGAAATTATAATTGCTATTAGCATCAGGTAGGATGGTAATCAAGAAATAGATGCGTAGTTAACATAATAATATGTATTTACACATTTGAAATTATTAAAATCATAAACTCCCGCCCGCCGGATCTAATAGCTGCTACGTCCTGCGGTACCGACGACGCAGCTGTACGTGTCCTGTTTGCACCACTCTACAAAGACTGAGAACATCGTGGAGTATCTACGGGTGAAGACCAACTGGACTTTGAGGGTGGAAAAGCTGGAGGCGCGCCACAACACCAATTTCAAGTCGTTCGTAGTGCGCGTTCCGACTCAACATTTGATGACCTTCCTCAAGGAAGAGTTTTGGCCGAAAGGTGTGCTGTATCGGCGTTTCCGCGGTCGGCTACGTGACACGACGCCGTCTCTTCGTGTGCAGTAGTTTTTAAGTTTATTGTTTTAAAATATGTATTAGTTTATAATTAGTTTTTATTCTTATGTATGTATTGTGTTATATGCGCCTTAGTTGCCTGAAATAAAGGATTAATAATAATAATAATTAACATAACTATCTAAGTTATAATTAACTGTAAATGTACCTAGAACATGATGTTCGCGGCCAATTGTAACTTACTGTTATCCTGTTGTTATACTGTTAGTCTTATTAAAAATTCATGAAAGTTAGAATTTGGTGGGCTACCCTTAATGAAGATGTTCGTAAATTCCGTTAATTGACTACTCAAAGGAATTTGAATGTATGACACAACAGTTAGTACAATGATTGCTGGACTACAGGCTGGGATGAAAACTCTATACATATGGATGGGTATTAGCAATTTGTAATGTTTAGGTATATCTTTTGTTGGAGATCAAAATAAATAAATAAATAATCGTCAATTTCTTCTACCACGGCGGTGGCTGTGTCCGCTGAGCCTGATCTATAGAAAAAAGTGGAAGGATAACCTAAATAAAAAATGGTGCTTATCAAGCTTCAGGTTTTTATCAAAATGTCAGCAGGAATGTGTCCTTGATGGCGGTCATCAGACGAAGTGGTTATGTATTTATGAATACTGTACTCTACTGATGTGACCGGCCAGCGTTCGGCACAGACGCGGGAAGCACGCGAGACACGACAGTGGCATGACCTTGTAGCAGCGCGCGGTTCTCACGACCCCCCTCAACCCCACGCCGCCCCCGCGACATTAGCAGTAAGTAAATCATCAACTTATAACGAGCCTGCTTCACCACTGACCGACACTTGTCACAACATCATTCAGATCCCGCTGATAAGATGTTTATCGTTGTTTACGAATGTGATCGATTTCACTGGTTTTATTATTAACCCGGGTGTGTGGAGCATCTCATCTCTACCACGTTTTCCAGTGCACCTCAGACTCTGTTGCCCAATCACAAACTCCCAAAGTTACATTATTTTGTTTAATCAGAGTTTTTTTGAAGCGGTACACGATTCTATGATACTTGGAATTTTGCAGATTTTATTTTATTTTTATTTCATTGTTTAACTATCTGTAGGTCTTACAATATTCGTCCGTACAAGAATCAAACCCGCGACATGCAGCGCAGCAGTCAATCTCCTAAATGCTGCGCCAGCAGTGTCATCAATGAGTTGCGAAGTACTGGATCACAACTAGTGCACCATCAGACAGCAACCCCTCGTCGCCACCTGTCACGACACACACTTGACGAGTACCTGCACCCAGAGTACCGCGGCGTGCAGCATGCAGTCGGCAGTGGTGAGTGGGGCGAGCTGTGCAGCATGGCAACAGTGGTGCACTGGACTCCCTATCCACTCACGATCTGCATTACAACATGTCACCAACATCGCTCTCGAGGTGCCTTGATTGTCAATCATTTGACACAGTTTGACTGACTGATAGCCAGCGTGCCAGTTCTCTTTGTTGCAATATGCACCACCACTCGGAGGAGCGAGGGGCAAGCCTGTGGCTTCATCGTGACAGTGCGTCATCAACAATCTTATTGATGCTGATAGCGTCATCAGCTGAATTCAGCGACGTGGTATTGCATTCCCCAAAGACAGACGCTCTAAACAGGTACCTGTAACTTCTACGCTTAGATATGGACTAATTTATTGGGGGAATGCTACAGACAGGGAACCTGCTTTTAGGGCACAAAAGAAGTGTCTTAGAGCTGTTTGCGGCATACGTGCCCCAGATAGCTGTATGCCATATTTTAAAAAGCTTAAGATTTTAACCTTTTCTGCCCTCTACATCTATGAGGTTGCTATATTTGTAAAGACCAATAGGAAAAAGTTTGGTAACCTGCACTCCCGTCGACACGATGACAAAATAATAAATATGCCCTCAAAAACAGCCCTACTGTCCAAAAGTTTCTTCGGAATGTCTTCACGAATTTAAAATAAGCTTCCTAAGCAAATAAGAGAAACTGAAAATATTTATATTATGTTTAAAAAAATATACTTGACTTCTTGGTTGGACCATATTATACAGTAGGTACATGCATTTTTGTCTGAAAGATTCATGATGAGTTAGTGCCAACCCGTTTTATTGAATACTAATGCAATAATAAAGTATATCACATAAACATAGGTCAAACATGAAAAAATAAAATTGTATGCCTAACATGGTGGAGCAGTGCAAACGCACACTAATACTTAATGACTACTCTATAACCACTGTCTCTCAATAAAGATCTTTGACTTTGACTTTGACCTATTATAACGCGACTAATTAGCAATGTTTTTGTCAATGAAATGAAGATGTCGGATCAGTCAGGACTTAGTCAGACGTTAGATTCAGTCATCACGTGGGCAGAAGTTGGGTTTCGTGCATGCACACTGGGTATAGGGTACAATACACGGTGTTTATTAAAACCACAATTTAGCAGAGTAACACTAAATAGACATAGCATTACACTTAAACACAACGAATCGAGTACAGTTCCGGGACGTCTTAGCTCCGATGCGATCAGAGACTGAATTGTGAATGTCCTGCTCGCTGTGGGCTGTAACATCTCGACTCTGTAGAAGCGCGCTAAAATGGTGGTGGTTGATCACGTGTTGTCGCTAATGGCGGACTTCCGATTCGTCGTTCCATGTTCGTACTATTGACCGAATGCGACAATTATATAGACGGTGAGCTCACATGCCCGCAATGTGTGAGGGTCTTCACAAAGAAGATTGGTTACATAAGCCACTTGCGAGCTCACGACCGTCAGCTACAGCGAAACTGAAGCAATCCGGATCGCATCATCATCTTCATCTTGAAGATGCTTACGTGACTGCTCATCAACAGAATGTGAAGTGTAATATATGGAATATACCTACATTGAATGACCCTTCCATGCCTCGAAAAGCACGTTAAAGCCGTTGGTCCCGGCTGTCATTCGTAGATCTTTGACAGTCGTTATAGGTAGCCAAAAGCTAGAAAGTCTGACAACCAGTCTTACTTAAGGGGTATCCCTTAATAAGACTGGTTGGATACTACCTACTAAGGGATACCCAATAACTGGGTTGTGCAAAAGCACTGGTATTCAGCTGCATCTATGCCCTGTTCACAATAAGATTAGACATTTACACAAACCTTTTTTACAGTCCGTTCAACCGATTTTGACTTATATTGCGTTGGTAGCATGACAAATGGCAACTATTGTAACCACCTTTTTGCCTCTAATGTCATCCTTAATCCTACGGAATAGAAGTCAAAATCGGTTGAAGGGACTGTAAAAAAGGTTTGTGTTTATGTCTAATCTTATTGTGAACGGGGAGTTACACTGGAAGTTACCCTAACATAGTTAAGAAAAGGTTTGGTAGATGATGATGATGTCACTAAATGATCCCGGCTATTCTTCTTGTTAGATCTAAGAAGCCCATCACAGGTCACCAACAAATATTCGAAACAGTTCAACTTTCATATTTATAATAATATACTAGCATTGTGTCCTCGACTTCTACCACCTGAATGTTTTTAAGGATCCAAAATTTTTGCAGTAAGCTTGTATTAATAAATAAAACAAAATTCATTTATTTCAGGTCCTCAAACCCATGTTAAAATTATTTTAGAATAGTGATAACAAAATCATACACAACTAAATACAAACGAACAAATACAATATAAATACACCATCACAAACAAATTATTTAAATTAATAAGGACAGCATAAAGCACGCAAGTAAGTATTTTTTAAGTTTAATCATTATAAACAAATATACAAAAATGAATATCTTTTATTTTTATTTTAATACTAGTTTAGATATAAACATTGATTTCACAAGCTCAAGGTGTTTTTTGCTAATAAATAACATATTTAATGACAGAATTAGCATTCTTTGGATGAATATTAAACAGTTTAAGAATATTGATTTTAGAAACTGCATTCTAAATGACGAGTTACATGTAACATTTCATATTTTTCCCACGAGAACAGTAAGTAGTAGCCGCGTCCTGTGTCTGTCTGTGTCTGTGACTAGCGCTGTTGTTTGTATCTAAATATTTCGTATTGTGACTTTTAAAAGTTGATTTAGTTACGATAGAGCTTGGTTCGCTTTTGTTCAAGGATATAACGGAGATAATCATGACTGGGAGTTTAAGGGCACGGCAACATCGCAAGAAAAAAAAAAACTCTCTTATCTCTCAAAATACAGTGCTATGTGGTGAATCCTGGGTGATACTAGTTCTTATTACGTATCATCGTCAGCGTCAAGCCATTGACCTGCCAATGGTATCACTGCTCCCTCAACTCTTCATGCTTGTCGATGACAGTCATCAGGAAGGCGTCTCAGACCAGCTTAGATGACACAACACGGCACGGGTACCCGACGATGACGGCATAGTTCCCGCACGGTCTAAATATAATGTATACTAAACATATTCTAAACATGTTTTTCGATCATAAGTTAAGCTCCGCAACTAGTCTCTACCGATGTGGCAAAACTTATGATAATAATTAATTCAAATAAATTATGTGAACTTCTGATATGTTGACGGCAGTTTTAGATAATTATATTGTTACTGTTGTATGTTAGTGCTTCTGTGATATGAGTTATTAATTATTTGTGTCAATGATTTGTAATTAAACTAATAGAATAAATTCCTAACCCAATACTACTTTTTGCCTGACCTTGGAATCGAACGGAGAACCCTAAGCTCACCAGTCGCATTTGCAAATACGAGACCGAGACGGTTAAAAAATGCCATGCTAACGATATACCTATTGACGGCGACAGCGGAGTCGCCGATACACACACACACATATCCATCACCTCATTACACAACACCTGTGCGTGGTATCAAAGAATAATATCAAATGTTAATAGTCTCACGAGATAAGGAGATTGTTATCATCAAATAATAATTTTCTACACATATCTGCGTATCTTTGGAATTTGAAATGTTTTAAATTCATGCGTCGAGCTATGAGTAACTTATCAGATAATTAATGATACCTACTTAGTAACATTTTCTCCGTATACGTAATATCTACTACTTAAACTTGACTACTAAGATTAAACAAGCTCCACTACTAGCTGAACCCGCGGCGTTGCTCGCGTTCTGTTTTTAATTATTCGAGATGACTATGAATATAGCTGACTTAATACGTACGTGACAATAATTTGGCGATTTATTAATTATGATCATTGACATTATCAATTGCGCAATAAGTATAAAAAACAGTCTAAATATAGAATACACAAACTGAACCCTACTTTTTAAGCTCTAGAATTATTGCAATGTATTATATCAATCTTACGAGTACGGACCTACTTCATAAATGCAAAAGTAAAGGAGTCGGTCGTGTCGTCGTCCGAGTCGGGTAGAATGCATCACTTATATATAATATACATGGTTAATATCGTTTAATTAAATCATCTTATATACATTAATTTAATGGTGCATAAAATGAAAGAGTAGCTAATAATGATAGAGGAGGAAACGAAGTCAAAGTCAAATCATTTATTTCATTTAGACCATTAAAAAGGCACTTTTGAACGTCATAATAAAAAAAATATAAAGTTGATTCTAGTTGCCCATTCCAAAAGGTAGTTTCGTATGGGGAAGAATGGACAAGAAACTCCATACTTACTCTTTTAAAAATAAATGTGTACAATATTTTGCATTTACAGTTTACAGTTATATAACTATACGTGAATACGATGGACCTTGCATAACAACACTATATTGAAGTATGTACAAAGTATTACAAGATGAAGAATGACAGCTAAGTTGTATACATAGACACATAGTGTTCACATATTATTATTTACAATTATTTTAATTCGAATAATACAACTCGAGCTAAGTGACAATGCGGTCCACACGTTGAAAAGACATCAACGCGCACGCGCTAGCTTCGCAACAGCACATGACTTGTTAGCATCGATCATCGTTATTATTTACTAATTAGCTTTTTCTCGCGACTTCATTATCGTAATATATGTTTACGGATCTATATTGTTTTGAAAAAAAAGAACATTTTTATTTATTTATGACAATAATAATAATAATAATATGTGGGGACATTTTCACACACGGCCATCTGACCCCAAACTAGGGAGACCCTGTACTATGGGTGTCAGACAGCTGATATACATACACAAATACATTTTATTTTTATAAATACATACATACATAGGATAAACAACACCCAGACACAAGGCAAACACAAGTGCTCATCACACAAATGTTTACCCTGGGCGGGAATTGAACCCGCAACACGCTGCGCAGCAGTCGATCGCTCAGCCACTGCGCCAACCGTGTCGTCCAACATAACAAAGTCCAAAATAAGTACAACATGTTACAGATAATTCCAAGACGATGTCATACACATATATTAATCATTTACTAAATGCACATATCTATATCCCTCATACAATACCCATGAACAACAATCAATATTAACAATATCATAGTCAGTCAGTCAGTCAACACGACATAGCCTGCACTTAGGGATAGCGTAGCTTCTTATTAGAGAAACAATTGACGGTATCAATTAAATAGTTCCGGAGATTAAGGAGAACGAACACAAACTCAACTAATTTAAATGAACACTGTCATCAATGGTTAGGACTATCTAGGTACTACACATCGTGTCAGTGATTTTAGGAACCGCTGAAAATGTGTTGTTGAGGTTGCTAGTTGTACCCACTAACATCTAATATATAAAATTCTCGTGTCACAGTTTTCGTTCTCGTACTCCTCCGAAACGGCTTGACCGATTCTGATGAAATTTTTGTGCATATTGGGTAGGTCTGAGAATCGGCCAACATCTATTTTTCATCCCCTTTTTTCACCCCTTTTTCATCCTCCATAGATCGGGACAGGACAACGTCTGTCGGGTCAGCTAGTCTAATATATAAAATTCTCGTGTCACAGTTTTCGTTCCCGTACTGCTCCGAAACGGCTTGACCGATTCTGATGAAATTTTTTGTGCATATTGGGTAGGTCTGAGAATAGGCCAACATCTATTTTTCATCCCCTTTTTTCACCCCTTTTTCATCCCCCGTAGATCGGGACAGGACAACGTCTGTCGGGTCAGCTAGTTCATTTATAAAATCAATAACGCAATTTAAAATAACCTTGAAAGGGATTAAAAGTATTTATATTTAATATCCAAGATAAGAATGCTTGGAAACGTACAGGTCCTGCTCCATAGGACAATCTACAGTCAAGACAAAATCAATCAAAACTGATTGTTAATTCAATATTCTTAATTTAATACTTAATATTATTTTTATTAGATTTCTCTGACTCACATACTATTTAATTTTTGATGTAATAAAAGGAGTGGTCGTTTACAGTTTAAATATTAGTAAATATGTGAACATTATGTATCTATAAACATTACATAGCTGTCATTTCTTAAAATGCAATATTTTGTATATACTCTTTCTAATATAGTGGTTTTCATACACGTATAAATATATAATTTCTGTAATTATACATAATATTTTTAAAAGAGTAAAATATATAGTTTCTATTTTTTTCTTATTCGAAGTTCAAAAGTGCCTTTGTAGTAATGATTTGATTTCGACTTTGATTACCAAAACTACAATAAATTTAATAATAATATATGTGGGGACGTTTCACACACGGCCATCTGACCCCAAACTAGGGAGACCCTGTACTATGGGTGTCAGACAGCTGATATACATACACAAATATATTTTAAATACATACATATATAGATAAACAACACCCAGACACAAGGCAAACACAAGTGCTCATCACACAAATATTTACCCTGGGCGGGAATCGAACCCGCAACACGCTGCACAGCAGTCGATCGCTCAGCCACTGCGCCAACCGTGTCGTCTATCTATCTTTTACAAAAGACTTACAAGTTATATCCCATCTTCCTCTGCCACTATGCATGAGCTCCCACGCTCACCAAAGAACCAATTACCTATTACTAAATTATGTCTAAACGTAATTTCTAGAAGTGGCTCCTCGAAGTACGGATTACTACGAGAGCGTAGTTCAGTGAACACCATGATTCTAAGAAGGGATTATCTGTATCATCACAACACAGGCTTTGTTTGTGTAGTGAGCGAGTGAGCTGGGGGTAGGTACCTGCTGGAGGCCACTGAGCCCACTTCCTAGTACACCGCAGGCTTGCAGGACACAAGCGTGGGAAACTACCTACATAACTGAGTTTTTTTTTTTTTTATCATTTGATAGGCATACGTTTGACCACTATCTCACCTGATGGGAAGCGATGATGCGGTCTAAGATGGAGCACGCTTGCCTAGAAGTAACCTATATTCACTCTTGACTTAAAGACTCCCAGGTTGTAGCTATCAGGAAACACAGACTCAGGCAGGGAATTCCACTCCTTAGCAGTACGCACAATGAATGTGTTCCCAAAACGTTCGAATTCTTAAAGTTACAAGTTTTAGTAACACTACTAAATACATGATTAGGTATTTGTGATTAGTACATCACTGCTTCCTATGCTACTGTTTCCTCTTTCAATCAATTATATATTTTGTTAAACATACTTAGGTGTGGTTACAGATAGTATGTTGTCTAAAATATTTGCACTATGTCTCAGTATGTTAAAACGGCAGTATGTGTGTGTGTGTAAGTGTATCTGTATAGTCACTTGGTCATAATCATAATAGGGTATTACACCCATTTTTGAAAAGTGTCTCGATTAAATTCTGTAGTGCTAATATGCCACCAAAAAAAACACATAAGTTTTATTCAATCGATAAGTGCCATAAAAACGCGTCTAAATTTTAAATTTTCAAATTTCGCGTGTATTTTGACGAAAACGCCTCTTACTGGACGCCATATTGCTCAGCGTAAAGGACGTCAGTTCGTTTTGTATCAAATGAGCTCATATTAAATATGATAATTGTATATCATTTAAAAATAATTAAAAGCATATTTTGTAATATGTGTAATTATGAAAAAATTACGTTGGTTATGAAAATAATAAAAGTACAAAGCCTATATTACGCCAATCGGTTGACTGACAGTTGACAATTTTTTGTTTACATAGCCGTACGGCGTAATAACATGGCTGCTACTTTTTCACGGTGTTTTACAACAGATTAAAAATACTGAAAAATTTGAATTGAATTAAAAAAATTGTTTTGTTATTTTATGAACTGAAACTTACATTTTCCGACTTCTTGATGCCTAAACTGTCTCAATAACATATTTATAGATTTTTTCTCGTATAGAGTAAAATACCCTATTATTTGTTTGTTAACATTGGTACACAAAATATAAAAATGTTAGGTTAGTCAAACAGGGCGCTGTGTTATGGCAAGAGGTGTCCAAATATGTAATTTTAAATAAATAGTGATGTAGTGTTTTTTATTGTCCAAGCGACGTATATTTTGGGGTTCGTGTAAGAAATGATAGCTACTATTGATTTACTACGATGGTACTCCGCTACACATGTGAGTAACTGAATACGTGTGCCGACTGCTGATAACGGGTTCGTTGTACAGAAACATATTCACTTGTTAGCTAATCCCAATAGCGAGGTACGTACGCACCTTACAAGTACGTACGTAACTTACAAGTACGTGCATAAGTACTGTAAGTACGTAATGACATCTTTAAAACGCTCTAATTATTTTGATGAAGCTCTCATGTCTAGACAAGGGGTAACCAGTGGATGACGCGACCCTACATTGCAAACTTTAACATTCATAATACGTCTTCAATACGTTAGCTTATAGCGTATGTTAAATAAATATACTGTATGTTACTACAATTATTAATAATTTCAATATGTTGTATGCACCTGTATCATAGTTTATTAAAAAAAATGGTTTATGAACACAGCTTCACATTATGGTCACAAAAAATACGTAGTATCCGCAAACTTACGCATATTTAAATATCTACCTGCACAATACGCTTTGTGTTAGTCATGCGGTGCGGGGAACGATACCCAACGAACTTGGTGTACTTTCTCAAGACGCAAAAGGTTTGTTGGAGACGATAGAAAAAAAGGTTTGTTGGGAACATAACAACAATATAAATGACATAGCACGAGCCAAACGGCGACGTTGCGCAAACGTGACGCGGGCACCCCTACCCCCGGCCCCCGCGGGGTCCGCGTCCTCATGCATTGTCCACGGCGCACTTATTGAGCTATCTGACAGGCGGGGCCCCGCTAATTGTCTGTGCGACCAAGACCATCTTACCCCTGTACGACGAGTGTGACAGAGACGCAACACGACCCTATTAATCCCCCTATAAATAACCTGGCTCCTAATGTCGAGGCGCCACGCTTTTTTACGTAGAGTGCGACCGAGCCGATGCGATACTTGCGTCCAGTATTAGCTCCAGTCGGTCGCCGATAACGCAACGATAAGTGGATTAAACAATGAATGCCGGTGACTAGGTATGGCGGGCTATTTCTATTGTCCGACGGTTATCTGCGGCGTACCGACAGCATTCGTATCAATTCTATATTAATGGAACGTTTTAGATGTATGCTCTACTATGTAGGTATTTGTTAACTCAATTCTCAGCCAAACTACTTATGAATCAATCTTCTAGGCTTTTTTATGAAGTTGAACCTATTGTCCAGTAATAATGTTAGCTTACTGTAAATGCTTCTAAGAAGAGTGACACTATAACCTCGCGAGCCGGTCCGCCCATGTACATATCAGTCATATTTATTTATCAACTTACTTCGCTGTAAGTACGATCATAACTTGAAGTTATCATTTTACGAACAGTTTATTGGCTCCATTAAATATAGCTGCCAGACAGAACAGCAGTACGTTAACAAACGTGACGTCCACAATGGCGGCGACAAATTAGCCGATATTTAATTTCGTAGTCATTTGTCAACATCGAGTCATTTATCAAGACGCATGGGTCGCAGTAGAGGGGTGAGCGACTAAGTGCGAAATGTTCCCGGTCGTTCCACAGTTTTTTGTTTGGTGACGAGAGTTTAATCCGATGACGAGGGACGGCAAAAAAGCCGACTAATGGTGGGTGCTGATGTATCAATGACAGTGGCGCCCCCCGCCCCCGCCCCCGCCCCCGCCCCCCGGCCCGCGCTGCCCCGCATACCAATAAACAAACAAACACGTATCATGGTCCCGGTGGGCGTTACGATAATGCACGTAATGGACACCGTCCGCCTCCGACCGAGGACCACTTACAGCTTTACTATTTAATATACAGTCTTAGTGCCGCTCCTAGCGTAGACCACGACGAACTACGAGGAAATTAATATTAGCAGAGTCAGAGTGCACTAAGATGTGTTTGTACGTTTGTACCATCACATACATACAATGCATTGCGTTATTGATGTTGTCAGTAGGCATCGCTAAATGCCTCTGTTAAACATCTTCAGACAGACACGACCTTTAGCAGGTAGTAAAGTTTCGACCTTTAGAGCGTCTGGCTGAAGCTGACCCACGGAAAGTGTCTGACAAATAACGAATAATGGTATTTAGCTATGTCCTGTGACACATGTATAGAAACCAGCTGTCACTTGAATGTTAGTGGGAAAACCTTCTCCCTCAAAAAGGGCCTAGAATTGAAGCAGCAAGTACGCGTACCGTCTGAACGACATATTCCTCTGTATGTATTCTCAACATTTCAGTCATGCTTACATGACGTAAGTCTAGTGACAGCAGGATGTTGGATCTTAAACTGAATCAAGAAATTACTTTAATATACTTTATATTTGCACAGTCAGTGATCACATACAGGTAATGATCATTGTTCACTTCTTACATAATTGTGGTTGCATTCAATGATTCTGTTGTGGTAGATGCTGCCGATATTCATGTCAGGGATATTGAAATTGGAATAACTGTTCCTTGGAAGATACAATACAGTGGTCATGTTGAGTGGGCGAGCACAAGTTATTTAGATTTCTATTGGCATATTTTGGTAAAGTTGTAGTTGTGTTGTTGTAGTCGTTGTTACTCATTACTCAGTGATACTTTTCGAAAGTCAGTAGTTTTTGTAACGGTCCATTCTGACTATCATGCTGATAAGCTGCCTATTTCCTTCGCGGTCTGTATGAACATGTAGTAATAGTAGTTCCAGGCGGGCTACGGTTACAAAGTGACGTAATGTGTCACTGAGTGCAGCCCCATTAGGGCTCGCTGACGTATCTGAGCCGCTATTAACGTTATCAGTGATCAGCGACCGTGTTGCTGGCGAGCCGGAACTATGCGGACATCGTAAATTAGCCCATGTCCGAGAGTCCGCATGCTTTGCGTTTTTTTCTGTGCACGAGTACCTGAGGGCTGCGCCGGCGCCGGTGACACGTCACCGCAACTCAACGCGTTTATTGCCGTCTGTAAGTAGGTCAGAAGGGTTGCAGGTAGCGCCTGGACGTGGACCTGTGGGCTGGACGTGGACGTTGTGACGTCACCTGCGGCCGCGCTCGCTGATAACAGCCCGCGGTTGATTACCTACTTGTCAATTAAAACTAGTATCAATCGAGGACAGTCGCTAGTCGGCGGTAGCCAACTAACTTAGGTAGGTACTTGTGTAAATTATACTTTCAAACGATGGTTGAATTCGGGCTTATACTACAACTTCTGATCCTCTATAATATACTTCCTCCAATAGCTACTCCAATACTAGCGACCATTCAATTTTAGACTTCACCAAACACATCTGTAAGTAGTTATACAGTTATTGAACTATCTCTAGTAACGTGGTGTTGTGTATAGGAACTCAAGTCAAGTCATAATGTTGTGTGCACCTACGCGACAACGTGCTTAGCTACTGAAACTTTCACAAGCGGGCGTCGTTACCGCTGCGAACACTATCGTATCAGATAAGCGGAGAGACTGCGAGGAATGCGGTGCGTCGGCGCCGCACAATAGCCTGCCGCGTGCGCCGGCGCCGGGGTACGGACTCACACTCTTGTACAATGCTACTTCTAAGGTACAGTTACGGAAATATCTTCTACAAATAACTTGTAAACATTGTAAGTAATAGACAATGATTCATGCGGATATCTAGAAATTATAGTAAGAAAATGTTAGGGGGAGGTATTATTAGTTGTAAGAATAGATTCAGTAAAAATACCTATAAATAAATTGTAAATAATAACTACTCTACCGCATTGGAAAACTGTAATGGCAGATGTAAGGGTATAATAAATAAAATTAATATTTTCAAAGTCAAAGTCAAATCAATTATTTCAATTAGACTTTCAAAAGGCACTTCCTAACGTCATAAAAATAATTGATTTTAGTTGCCCCTTCCAAAAGGTAGTTTCGTATGGAGAAGAATGGGCAAGAAGGGCAAGGACAAGAAACTTCCTCGGAAGTATAGAGTTGCAAACAATTACTGAAGCTCTCTTCTCAAGCCATTATTTTAAATCACGGCAAGACAATGGATAAGAAGGAACGAAAAACATGATCTTTTTCATGAAAGTCGTGGAGCCCAACTGATGACTGAACTGCTTGACAATGACGACGATGATGCCTTCATCGTCGTCATTGTCAAGCATGTATGTTCAAGTAGGAATGTTTTGATGCCTTTTTGTATTCGTTTTTTAATTTCATAGCTTTAAGCTTTCATTTTTAAAATGTGTGTAAATATTGTAAGTACCTATACCTACTTATCAATCAATTAGTAAACTGCTGAAAGTAAAAACTAACTAACAAAAAATACCTTTCATGCTGGAACACCAATTTTTTTACCCAGAATTAAGGTTCCTTAAAATGAAATAACCACAATCAATAGCAAGTACGCTGAGACATGTTCTTGTAATGTACAATATGTAAGGCGTGTGTGTGTTGTGAGTGTGTGCTGTGTGTGAGCCGAGCTATCAGTTATTAGCGTGTAGCCGAGCGGAACAGTTTTTCCATGTTCGCGCGAAGATACAATTAATTACTTGATTTATTGCTGCTAGCTGTGAGCGCATTGTGTCGCAACAGTTCCGACAGCACTTCTATAACAACACTGACATCACACAATAATACTTCAATGTTTACGTCAAGTTGTCTAGCATAACAACTTGACGTAAACATTGAAGTATGTAAAATGTTAATGTGAACGACGCTTGTTGGCATAGTGCTGACTGTTCGGCTGTGTTACTTTGGTAACTCATTTAAATAGCTTGGCTCAGTGTTCCGGAGCCTTCTTACAAATGTAGATAAGCTGAAAATGCGCCACGTTTGGAGAACTGTCGCATACTCAGTACGAATATTGACTTAAGCATGTGTGAAAAGCTAATGTTTTTTTTTATTTATGTTTTTTTAGACCCGTGACTTCCTTTCCTTACGAACAACCCCACACTACACCCATTTAAAAGAATAGTTTTGGAAAATGTATGATTACTGTTTAAAATATTTATCTATCTAGATAAGTATTTGCGCCAAGTTTCAAGTTTTTAAAGCGAAGGAATAAAATCTTGCCTACTGCAATATTGCAAACTGCATGCTCTAATTTACCACCATTATTTGTCTTATATATTAATTTCCCAATTTTTAAATTGCTCGAAGCAAATAGTGAAATCCTTCTAAAACTTAAAATCAACATTTTAGAAAAACTCAAAAATATGTTGTTTTATTTTTTTGCTAGGCTTACTGTAGGTGACCGAGTTTCAAGTTTCTCGGTCCGCACGCTAAAATTCTTTCATACAAACTTTAACAACCTATAACTTTCTTATAGATTGCTTTTAGCAAAACTCTATCTGGATATGAAACAATTTGGGTGGTACAAGAGTCTTAAGGACATGTTCTTTAGTATTAGAATTTATATAACAGGCAGATTGTGCTAAAACAATAAAAACTCAAAAGGAAAGCGTGGATATCAGTTCCCGTCGGCTGTCAGTGCTACTGCGGTAGAGACTGTGCACCTACCGGGCAGGTGGTTAGCGCGACATGTTCTGAGCTTAGAAGTAGACAAGAAATGAAGAAATCTACTCTGGGTTTACCTTCAAAGCCTTCATTTAGTTATATAATTTCACATACATAACGGTAAGGCGTTCTGAGATCAATAGGAACAGGACGAAAAACACATCCGTCAGGACTTGGAATACTACTGTACATAAGCTTCATAGGTCTGAATTCTTTTTTGTTTGTGCTAATTTCAGCTGGCGACCATCACAAGCCTGAAAGGTTATCGACCAACGATCTAGGATAACATAAAACATTGAGCACTTACTTGTATGGGGCTGCAGGCCGGGGGCTCCGGACCGCGCTGGTGACGTCTGCTGTGCTGCTGCAAGGTATCACTGTCACTGGCACGAGCTGATGATGCACTCTGATGTCACTAGGTGCGAGCGATAGCACGAGCACGGCGACGCGTGTAGTCCTGTCGGCGAGCGCGCGCCCACTGGCGCGGGAGGCGGCGCGAGCCCCCGCCCCGGCCGCCCCCGCCCCGGCCGCCCCGGCCGCCCGGCGAGGGGCGGGGCACTCCCCACGAGCGTGGAAATGCGCTTTTCCATAAATTGCAGCGCTCATGATGTAGTCGCACGTGACGCGTCATATGACGCGCAGCCAGGGCGCGGGGGCGGGAGGGGGGCGGGAGGGGGCGCGGTGGGCGGCCGCTATCGCGAGTAATGGGAGCCGCGCGGAGATTTATAGAGGGGTTAGTTTTCGGGCCCTAATGGAATTAGTGCTGCGTTTTTGTTTATACTCGCGGCGGCGCAATCAATCGTGCGAGTGTTCGCCCCCCGTCCTCCGCCCGCCTGCTCCCCGCTGTGGTCTGCTGGTGTGGCTGATGCTAATTAATAGCTGGCTCCAGCGCCAGTTGATCAGCGGCTGTTAATTGTGGAGCGGCGTTTACTGCTGTGCCAAGCTACTGGTGCTCTACGCGGTCATGAGACACTCGACGTGGGCTTACTCTGATCAATCCCTTTAATACTCTCATTCTATTGTGTTGCAGTCCGCTGCTTAGTTAGTTGTCGTTACTAACAGCATTTGCTAAGATGGTTCATCCTCATAAACCTCAGGAAAGTTCTGCTTTCTCAGGTTTCAGTGGTTGAGCTGCCAAACGAGAAGGTACAATGCCTGGGAACAAGGTAGAGGCTTAAGGTTTTAATTGTCCTTTTGTAAGATTGTGGAGCTGACACTCGTTCAACAAAGTTCCTCAGTCAGCTATTGTATTATAGAGTACCGTTCCGATCGTTATCCTTTGATACAAAGTGCACTCTTAGCGTTTCGTAGGTTACAAAATAGGGGAGAGTCGAATATATCGTACCACTTTTTAGTTTCTGAAAGATATTTCGTTTTGATTTATCCAATGCTATATAATTTAGAATCTCGTCTAACTTATACCGTAAGATCAATACCATACTGGTTATATATTCCTCAAAATAATTAGCGATTATCTGAGAAAATCTCTCGTAAAGCAATGTTTTGAGAACAATTAACCCAACTAGCCGGTTTTATTGTACTACAGGTTAGACAAAATGTACACAAGATAGTTAAGTGACTTGTAGACATTATAATTAATTAATTATTTGAAAAAAATGGCTTGAATAATACGGTTTAAGAACTTTATTTCTCAAAAAGAATAACATTCACTTATATGAGAAAAAACTTATATCTAATTTCTTAACATTTGGCGATGCAACGGCTACACAAATAAAAATAGGTTAGGTAGATATAGTGCCCGAAGATAGTTTTCAGGTTTTTATTCTAAAAAAACCCACTTCTTTAGATAGTTTTTGGAGGCGTACATTGATTTTTGATCTTTTACATTTTGAGGCAAAGTGTTATAAAGCTGTGCTTCTTCATACAGAATAGTATGTCACAAATAATAGCATAGTTTATAGTAATAGCATAAACATTACCATTTTAAGGTAATGTTTTATGTATATTGTTATTGAAAAAGCGCTGACAAAAAATGAAAAAAATGAAATCAATAATATGTCGTCATTAATGTAGCATTCGTAAATGAAGAAAATTAGACGAAAAGTAAACAAAACTAAGCATTTATCAAACGTAAATATTTATAATAATAATAATAATAATCTCTATTACACAAGAAATATTGTGTGAAGTCCCTGACTCCTGTGCTAGGTGGTAAACCTATACAAGAGCCAGTGCCCTCTCCCAGTAGGAGAAACTACAGAATTTTATGCAACAAGATTTAAAAAAAAGTAAAAACTATAATAACAAAAAAAAAAATAATAAAAGCGGTTGTAAAATCAAATAAATTATATTTTTAAAGCCAACAAATAATTTTATTTAGAAATGATTATTCCTTTATCGTCGGTTGTACCTAATCGTATTTCGTTTTCGAGCTTGTCGTAGGTTTTGATATAGAATATGTTGCAGATATCTGCTTCAAACTCATCTTCTTCTCGAAAGCCGACAAAGCCCTCTGTAAATATTCTCTGTTCTACAAGTATTGTTATATTCTTTGAATACCTTCCATAAAAAAAAATACAAAGTTTATTATCTGGTTGGGAACTTCCACCGTACAATTAAGTAAACTACTGATGGTACGATTTACAAAACTATTTAATCTATTTAAAAATAAATATTTGTCACAAAATAACCTCATAGCCTAATTAGTTCGTTTCTTTACAGTTTAAAATACCTGTACAATAAAAAAATAAATAACTTTTTAATGAACTGAATGAATTTCCTAAGGGTGTTGGTCAGTGCTAGTGTCGTGTTGGCAGCAAGGAAAAATTAAAACGGTTTGAAAAAAATGTAGAGGTGGTACAATTTTATCATGCGATACTACCAGACTCTCCCCTAAATGAAATAAAACTAATAAACAAAAAACCTAGTTAGTTATTCTACTACACAATAATATAAAATTATATTGAGGTATTCATAGTGATTGAAAAACCAATAAATGTAGCGAATTTAATTATTTCACTTCAGATTAATCACAATATTAAATTATTACATTTTATCACAATTACTTAAGAATGACGATGACGACACGGTTGGCGCAGTGGCTGAGCGATCGACTGCTGCGCAGCGTGTTGCGGGTTCGATTCCCGCCCAGGGTAAACATTTGTATGATGAGCACTTGTGTTTGCCTTGTGGGTGTTGTTTATCTATATATGTATGTATTTACAAATAAAATGTATTTGTGTATGTATATCAGCGGTCTGACACCCATAGTACAGGGTCTCCCTAGTTTGGGGTCAGATGGCCGTGTGTGAAAATGTCCCCACACATTCAGTTGTGTCCGTGTGGTGTTGGCCGCGAATAGCACCACCCCATTACTACAAGTACTAAGTGTTGTAGAAGGCGACAGAGGAACATTGACCAGAGGATGGGCAGCAGCGTCCTTCTGAGTACTATAATACTTAGGTACTAGCGATCGCCAACATTCCTATGCCCAGCCCTGAATGTCTAAAGGCTGACATGATGATGATGATAATGATGCACATTCAAATTTCATTTATCGTGAAAATAAGTTTAAGTTGTTGTCGCCTCCTTGGTACAGAAGGTGACTACAACTTCTAAACCCTTTTCTTTCTAGTTCTTGCTGTCTCTGACTTTGGTCATCCAGTCCGGCTGTAACCTTTGTATGAACAGGTCTGCCCATCTTTTCTTTTGACGTTTCCTTTCTTTCGACGTCATTTAACTACAATTTACGGTATCGTACACGTGCACCATGTAAGTCTCATTTACACTATTGTCGGTGTTGAGGTGATAACTGACTGCCGGTAAAAACGAAGTACTACGAAATATGTATTTTATTTGAACCTGGGGAAACCATCAGAACAACATCAGTACTTACCTGTGTAAGAGCTCTATGAAATTATAGTAAAGCATTGTTGGGCCGATGTTCAGAATTGCCGGTAGTGATGAACCAGTACCAGTACCAGTTATCTTCGTGGGTGTCGCACCAGCAGCAACAGCGAGACGTTCCCACGCCACCGGCGGCAGGTCGCGGCTATCAGCGCGGCCGGCGGCACCACACACACAATGCACCACTCTTCACACACAATGCATCAGTCATTACTACTCGTTACTGCACTATTGTTCACACTGTAGAGGTCGGCCGTTGTTATCGGCTTCCATGAAGTCGAGTGCTCGTCTTTTCCCGAAAACAACAGATAATGAGAGCAGTGGCTTCTTACTGATTATGGAATGGTGAGAAACTTTTTCGACATATCATATTTTTTTCCCGTTTAAGAATTTTTTTTTGTCTTTTAAATGCTAATTTTTTAGTAAGTGACATATTGATAGATAGTCATTGATATTGTTTGTACACCACTAAACAAACGTATCTCACGTGGCTTCTTAACTATGATTAAGTAATTACAAGAGCTCCTAAAAGTTAAATTCAACACAATTTTCTATTTAGCAATCATATTTGTGTCACCACGGCGTAGCATTCCGTAGCACGTCGTAGCGATACGTAGCGTGACGTAGCGCTGCGTAGCTGACTGAGCATTGTCCTGCGGTGCATGATACCTGCCACCAATGTTTGTAGAACATTAACATCAATCATAATTAATTGTAACAACTCTGAGTATCGACACGAACTGCTGGAAACTGAGTAGTTCAATAGTAAAGAAGTAATCCATTGAGATAACAAGTCATTAGTGAACACAATGCTGAAACAATTGGAATTGTTCCGGTTATTGAACGAATACGTCGTAGATAACTGTGCGGGTAATCCGCGTGGGACGCAGGCAGACGTCGCCGTGACGTCATCGTAGCTCTTAATCAGACTCAACCGGAATCAGGATATTAAGTTTTTGCAAAAGTTTTCGTAAATAATCTTACAAATGATGAGTTGAGTGCACCAAATTCTCTTCTCCAAAATCTTGCGGTTTTGCCAAAATTATTTGTAAAAAAATTCATTAGGTATCCAAACAAATAGCAACTTTTTTATACCAATGCAATATTTGGAATGATTTTAGTACACACATATTCATTTGGTCAAATTTTTATTCGGCAGAATATTACCAAGCACAATGTCATTAAGGCATTTGGTCTTTAATCAAATGATTTATTACAGCAAACAATCTTTAGACAATCAACAAAACGGAACGTAAAAAAAGTGTGCGTGCATTTGAGTCATGTGTCACTGTCATCGAATGAAATTCGATTCGATTTTATAACAGCCTAGAAATACTGCGAAGAAAGTTAGTGTACCCCCACTGATCATATGTCTTTACAAAAGGCAATGTTACTACTGTTACTCGGGGAACCTAGGATGCAAGAGCGAGCGTAGCTAGTTCGGGACTTGGCGTACCCCGACTCGGACAGGTTAGGTTAGAATTTTTTTTTAATCCATTGAGCCCCTCATAGCTGGCCTCCTCATCTACGCCTTTTAAGTAACTTATATATTTGATTACATTAAAATTCTTGCTAAACATTAGGTTTACGTAACAATTATTTGTGATTAGTTTACTTGCTAAGATATAATTTGGCAAATTAAATTATGCGGAAAATGGTTTGGGAAGTGGTAATTTGTCAATGTTTTTTTTGATGAAACATGGGTAACCCACCTAATTCACAGTCAAGGTAGAACGTCATTGTGCTATACTACAGCTGTTTGTGAACCTCTGACATATGCATGTAGTTATATTTACCTGATTGTTGTGTAAGATCTTTAATAATTCTGTTAGTACATAGGATCTACAATTATAACACAACAGTTTTTTTTTTTTTTTAATATATGTGGGGACATTTTCACACACGGCCATCTGACCCCAAACTAGGGAGACCCTGTACTATGGGTGTTAGACAGCTGATATACCTACACAAATACATATTTTTTTTTGTAAATACATACGTATATAGATAAACAACACCCAGAAGCAAGCCAAACACAAGTGCTCATCACACAAATGTTTACCCTGGGCGGGAATCGAACCCGCAACACGCTGCGCAGCAGTCGATCGCTCAGCCACTGCGTCAACCGTGTCGTCACTGCGTCAACCGTGTCGTCACTGCGTCAACCGTGTCGTCACTGCGTCAACCGTGTCGTCACTGCGTCAACCGTGTCGTCACTGCGTCAACCGTGTCGTCAGTATAGTATAGTATAGTATTATACTCCGCATTCCTCAACATGTCAAACGTAATAGCGGTCCTACCACAGCAGCAGACATGTAACACATACTAGTCGAGGGCTCAGGTGATCTGTACTACACAAGTACTAACTACTAGGTAATGCGTCATTGGTAGGTAGTGTGTTGTGATAGTAGTTGTCAACAGGCGATTTTGTATGGAAGCACCAGATTCCGATAGACTAAGTTTGTTGTGGGGTTGATTGTAGCCCTGACAGGCCGGTAGCCGCGGCGCGAGGCTAGCTGTGAGGAGCAGCTCGCGTGCGGAGCCTCATGTTTGGTAGATCTTAGGTAGCACGATCAGAATGCTAACTATAGTCTTCAAATGATCAGACACCGTACACACTGTGTTCCACTCCAGTATTGTACGCGGGACCAAACGTATGGTAATCGCACTTGGGATATCCATACTAATTACATTTCAGTACTAAGTGTACGCCGGGGGAAGGTGCAGTAGTGTTAAACTAAACAATACTTCTCGACGCATTTTTCATCGAGGTTTCCCATTGGATCTGCAAAGTGTTTAACATTATAGTATGGCATTTTGATGCCTCGTGCTACAAGTGATAACAACAGCTGGGAACACCAGAGAAAGTCAATATTCAACACTTTATTACTTACATTCCACAATGTGCATTGTCGATCGCTTGATAATACATGAATAGCTTCGTATAGTATTCGATCAGATGTACGAGTAGCTCCGCGTGATGTACGCCGGGTCTGCACGGGCGGTAGCAATGCGATTCGTTAACTGCTGGGTATTATAGTTCTGTGGACCCATAGCATGCCGCGTGACGTGCATAGCGCAATCAAATAGTTCGGTGACATGCTTCAGTTGAGCAAAACTTATCGCTACAGAACGTTGTGCGTTGTTCATAAACATGCCACAGACGGTACCGAAGCAAACAGGGTTTAATTTTTTATTTTTATTTTTTTTTATTTGTTAATCAAAATTACATAAAGGTATTACATATTTGAGATGATGCAAACATAAACTCATTAGAGTTTTCAACCGCACGACTTCATTTTATTTATTTATTATATTTGTATATTATACAAAAGATATTGCCCATTTCACTTTCAGGCTCTCCAGTGAACATTAAACTAGAGAAAAAATAATTCATGCATTAATTTTGTCATAAAAAAATATGTATTTACTTTCTTCCAAATGAGCGCCACTACAATTTACAACAATTCGTTAAAAAAAGTAATTCTATTGGAAAACAGGAATTTTTTTGATACTGACGCAGGCATAATATTGCCAGCATCAAAATCCTATTACGACTATATCATTAATCAATCGATTTGAATCGATTTATAAACAAACACTGTTCACACTGAAAGTCTCGTGGGTATGCCGTTGCGGTTATTACCGCAACGGCATACCCACGAGACTTTACTGGTATTATAATCAAAATCCCACTAAAACATTTTGATGAAAATAAAAATAGTAAAAAAGAATAACAAAAATAAATCAATTATCGGTTATTTAAAAAGGTAACCGACATATCGATATAGGTACGTTATTATTTTTTCGTTATTGTGACAACGCTGAATTGAATCTGACAGCTGACTCTTCGTTTGTTGTCTATGTTGTTTATACTCAATGTGGAATAATGTGGATGTGTTTTATTTAGTTTTCTTTTACGCACGACATTGGCTTTGTTTTAATATTTTTGTAATCACGTTCGACGATAACTTTGACTCTAGAATCAAGGATCACGACTGCTTTCGATTTTAGATACTGATCAATAACATTTTACACAATGACTGAAGAACATTGTGTGAGTTGTGGTTTTAATCTGACCGAGATTCAAAATCATACCTTGGAACCCGAAGAAATAAGCGTGATACAGCAGTGGGCACAGCAAGTAAATATTCAAACCATAAAATATTTCTATTATTGCCTACATCATACAATTATTTACCTAAAAGAATATTGTTTTAGGTGTCAACACATAATCTTGTTTCTTATAACGTTACGATTCTAAAATAGTGGCGTCAATTTGAATATATTTTTTAGATGTCTAATACTATTAAGATATTGGAACACTCCATTTTTATAGTAATATTTGATGTCCAATCTTGGGCCTAGGACAGTATGGAGATCAGGCAATCCCCTTTATATTTATGTAGGCAATAATATCGAACATATAAAGGTTCCTCAACTTGCTGACAAGTGCGATGGCGTGTTCAGTGGGTGGGTTAAGTAATACGCAATGCGTCTGCACTTTAATCCATACTCCATACTAATATTATAAATGCGAAAGTAACTCTGTCTGTTACGCTTTACGATGAAAGGACTGAACCGATTTTGTTGAAATTTGGCATGAAGATAGTTTAATTAAACCCCGGGGAAGGACATAGGCTACTTTTTAATCCGTAACTTTATCTGCATTCGCGATAACCGACATTCACGCGGACGAAGTCGCGGGTAAAAGCTAGTTTCTTATAAAAGAGATTACTCCCACCAAGGGTGTCTTTGAGGCTACAAGATTCGACTAAAATAATATTGGTGATGATTTACTGATTTAGTTTAGTGGCATATATAAATGTTAATAATATGAAGTAGCTCGTAAATCGGTAGGACAGAGCCCCACAGTAACACAGTGCAAATAGCACCTGGCTCGGTTAATATGTATGTTGCAAATTACTAACAATTACTAGTACTCATAATGATTAGCGTTACTTTAATCGACAAACACACTCCCGTATCTAGAATAGTTTCCTCTTTATTAGCATACATATAAAAACAATAGCAAAACGCATAAATAATAAATTACTTTATAAGTTCGTGTCGCAAATATTGTTTATGTATTTTTTAGGGGAATCAGATAAGCCTCCTACTTAGTACCTTCGTAATATTTAAATATTGCATCAATTACCTACTTGCTATATGAATGACCGAAGAAGAGATCTTTTTTTTCGTCACCGCACACGATGCTAACTTGGTCGGACTGTCGCTGATGGACACAACAGGAGTTATCAGTGAATCAATCGTATTTACCACTAGCTGACTAGCTGAGGCCCGCGACTTCGTCTGCGGTTATCCGTCGGTTATTTGTGAGATGTTTTCTTGCACGAAGCCCTGTTTATTTGTCTAAAAAAGCTCTCTCCTTTGCTCCTAATAACATCAGCTATCTGCCAGTGAAAGTCCCTTCAAAATCGGTCTAGCTTTCTCGGAGATTGGCCACGACAAACAGACAGAAAGACAGTTAGACAAAACTATTAACAATAGTTTTTTTTTGGTAATATTACCGTATAAGCATTTAGTAAAAAGCTGTCATATTGACATTATTAGCAGACACTTCAATTTTATTTATTTGTATGTATAGATAGATAAATGTATAGAAGATGGGTATGCGCACGGCTGTTATGACAGGCACATGAGATATTTCAATTTATTTCATTTCAGCTTTGTCTCTGAGATGGCAACGCATTTCTTGAGATACGATACGACGCCTCTGGGTTGCCTATGGCCATACGGCGTCAAACAAAAATTCACTAATCGGGCTTGGAATAAGCCCCGTAAGCTTGGCTTAGTGACCAGTGCAATGTAGTAGGTGCTACGGCGTAAAGTTTACTTTAAACCCACCGCATTTTTCAATATCTTCGAGTCTTTCCACCAATCGGGAGCTACAGATATAGGACATAAAAGTGAGTTCTGATAGCGAGTAGCCGCGGTTTGTGGCCAAGCGACATTACCTCATTTGTAACTGTTAGCTCAATAAGGTTACCTTTCAGTTCGGTATAATTACTCAGTAACACGGTAGCTTGAAAGGAAACAACACTTACTGTAAATTAAATAAGTATCAAGATTAACATCATGATTGATGCAGTTGTTACTAAAACGTTGGTAGGCAGGTCGTACATGAACACCACATCACGCCTGCACTCCCTGAAGGGTTAGGCAGAAGTACAACTGCGCTGTTGTTGTACTTTCGCCGGCTAGATATCGAATCTAGGACAACCGAACCTACGAGGTGGTCTTCGGTATACTTCATTATTAGGGTTTTTTAACCCGAGCAATTAGTACCCGAGTAGGATTATTTCATTCAGTGAGTTGTACGCTGTACCCTACACGACCTACAATAGACTTTTGACAGTGTGGGTTTACGCATGCGCCTCACACACACTCCTGCTGACTGCTCAAGAACAAGCACTTTTACCTCCTTCAAAACCTACTTATTTATTTATTACTAGCTGACCCGACAGACGTTGTCCTGTCCCGATCTACCTACTTACCTGCCTATTTATCTACACCTACCCTACTCCTACCCTACACCTACCCTACACCTACCCTACACCTACCCTACACCTACCCTACACCTACCCTACACCTACCCTACACCTACCCTACACCTACCCTACACCTACCCTACACCTACCCTACACCTACCCTACACCTACCCTACACCTACCCTACACCTACCCTACACCTACCCTACACCTACCCTACACCTACCCAACACCTACCCTACACCTACCCTACACCTATCCTACACCTACCCTACACCTACCCTACACCTACCCTACACCTACCCTACACCTACCCTACACCTACCCTACACCTACCCTACACCTACCCTACCCTAACCCTTAACATTTGGATGGGGGATGAAAAAGGGGTGAAAAAAGGGGATGAAAAATAGATGTTGGCCTATTCTCAGACCTACCCAATATGCACAAAAAATTTCATCAGAATCGGTCAAACCGTTTCGGAGGAGTACGGGAACGAAAACTGTGACACGAGAATTTTATATAATAGATTTATTTATTTATTCAAATCTTACCTACATCTATCATTACAGATCAATCCAATGCGATAGAGTGGCCTTGGAGTGGTTGGCTACTGAGTGAAAAATAACTTATTTTCGGAAGGAGTAAGTTTTGTATTGTAATAAACATTATTTTCTGTTTTTATTGTACTTCATATTTATTGAAATCCGTTAAGAAGCGGTAACACTACATAACACGATGTCCGACGTTAGTGGAGGTTTTGCCTTTAACATTTTTGGCTCGGCGATCAATGACATAAGTAACCTGATCAGTAAATGTGTTTCATCTTTCGCACGCTACTCCTTTTACTGCATGTGTACTGCTCGTCCATGAGCTCTATAGGGTATCTGAGAAGTCCATGATCAGTTGAACAACATTGGATAGGTAACTGATCAGCAATTTTCTTTGATCTACAGTCCTGATGTCAGTCAGTCTTTAGTCGGCAGTGGTTAAGGCGTCCACTACTTTTGCTCGTGTTTGTGGATTTGCAACAGGGAGCGGGCAAGTACCAATGTGGCCTTTGCTATTAAATGTGTAGACATGACATGACATGTTGTTGTGATATGTGTGTATTGATTGACATTTTGTATTTTTTTTAACCATTTATATTTTGTACGCCATTTTAGGCAAAACATGACTGCGACTCCAGTTATTTTTTTTGTAACATCTTGCTTTTATGTGTATACTCATGTTTTAGCAAAATAAATATCTTGTATCTTGTAGATACTTTCTTAGTTTATCTTGGGCACTCTGACCTCGGTGAAGGAAAACATAGTGAGGAAACCTGGACTCATCCATACTTAATATTATAAATGCGAAAGTAACTTTGTCTGTGAAATGAAGTATGAAGATAGATTGAACCTTGGGGTGGGGAAGGACATAGGCTGCTTTATAGTCCGTGACTTCCGCGTCTGCATCCGCGATAATCGACATTCACGACAACGAAATCGCAGGCAAAAGCTAGTATTAAGTAAGTCTGAAATCGCAAATCCGTATTGAGCAAACTTGGTGATTAATGTACGTGCCGTCTCTGCAGTGGGACTATAATAGACTGGTATTCAGTATTCAGTACAATAACTAAATCATAATACGTGTACTATTCGTTATTCAGAAGTTCCAATGTGAATTTGCGAGAATCGGATCTTCACGACATTAATATAGGACCGTACTGAAAGTGTTGCCTTAGCCTTTAAATAAAATCACGCAATTTAGTTTAAATGTCTTTGATATTTATAGGGGTCGAACTGAGAGTTTTTTTGAAGTTGTGTAAAAATGTACTTGGTAGCAGTTGTGCTACTAAAATCAATACAACCTCTAAATGAGTCCTTAGCTACGCTTAGATGTGTGCTTACTACAGATTAGTTCGACTGACTTTACTGTGAAGGGTCACATCATTGAAATAGTCAAAACTCCAAATGTTTGAGCATGTATCCTGAGGGAGTGAGCCGATATGTTTGTGTGGTTTGTAGTATTCTGGTTCGTCCGTCGACTTTGTAGTTAACATGAACATGGTATTGTGTTAAAACAGAATGAATCGAAGTCCAACGCATTGAAATAAATAAAACTAACGAGTACCAGTAGAACATAGCTAGCTGCATCATAAGGTGAAGTGTGTTGATAACACGCGGTGTGAGGAGGAGGGGGGCGCGTGGCGGCCGCTTTGTGCCTATTCTATTATTTCATGATCCGATAAAAAAGGAATAAAGGCTCGCGACCTAAACGCAGGAATGTTGTAGATAGTTGTGTGCCGGGCGCCGGCGCCGGCCGCATTAGTGCGGCGAGCGAGCGACAACGGTTACACATTAGCCCCTCGCCACGCGCCGTGCGCCGCCAGACACACAACTACACGCAGACGCTTACCACAATGAAGCTCTACGCGCTAATGAATAGAGTCCATTATCTCAGTTGGCGTTTTTGACATTATCACCTTTTACAATTTCGATAGCACCGGGAGAGCTTGACGCGAAAGGACCAAACTGAATTCCCGGCTCCAGAATGATGGTTCGTTACGACTGGAGATAAGGTCGAGATTGCGTCGCCGGTGTGAGGTCGCAAGCGAGCCGCTGCCGGCCGCGTCTCACGCCCACTTATCGATCGGACAATTTAACCGATACGTGTATAAGTGTAATATATCAATAGTGGTTGCGCGGCTGCTGTCCGTCCGTCTGTCCGTCGCGACTGCTAATGAATTTGGTCCGCTGATTGCGTCCCGGTGCGTGCACCCCCCCCCCCCCCCTCTACATAACTTATTGACAACTAGGTGAGCTGATAGCGGCTGCACTTTATCACGGCGGCGCTGCGCAGGCGCACCTCGCTAATTGGTACAGTGGTCTGCTCACGTGACCTACAGGTTTTGCACAACACCTTTGTGTTGCATCCTCTTCCGTTGCTACAAAGCTGTCGAAGCTTACATAGTATTCCAGTGAATGCACTGAGGCCCCAGACTTGTCAGAACTAAGTCATTTAATCATGGCTAAAATGTTGAGAACAGATAGAGCAATTTAGTTCAGATAGATCCAGTAGTTAGAATGTGACGCCCCCATTACTACTTAGCCTTTGCCATAATATGGTAATGAGTTACATGTCTTTAATGGTGGTTAACTTAAATTTAAAGGAATAATTAATTTAGAAAAGTATTTCATAGTTATTAAACAAATTGTATGTATTTTAAAATGTAAAAATGGGTATTGCCAAACTGTGGTTTAGTTAAGATGGGTACTTAACTACAATTAATGGGTACTTGATAGCTGGCTTTGGACCTTTTTTCTCATAAGTTTTTTAAATCTTCCACTACACGTTTGTCAGGTGCAACTTTTGTAGCGTGACTGACTGAAGAAACGCCATGTTGGTTTTTTAACAATATCCTGTAAGATGTAATAAAACCAGCCGCTACGCTCAAAGTCAAAGCATTTATTTCCAGAAAGAATGAACGTGAATCTATGTTGAACTACCTAAATTTGAACTTAATGGATGTGGACCCAAGGGCGTCGTCAAGGGGGGGCGGTAGGGGCAGCTGCCCCCCCCCCTAGAGATTCCAAAAGGTTCATGTGCCTTTGACTGTATTTAAAATTCATACTTTTCCTATCCACCAAATATCAATTTGCCCCCCCCTAGGCCATCAGCTGGCGAGTCCTGGCGACACCCTTGTGTGGACCTGATTCAAAATATTTTATGTTACCCAAAATCTGAAGCTGCCAAAAAACTATGTCGTCTGGTAACAATACCTGTATAATCATCGGTAACCCTAACGATAATTTAATTCTTAGTATAGTTTATGCGGTATTTCTTGTAAACTTAGTATAATAAGAGTTGTTACTTGTATCAGGGTACGATGGGGTTGACATATAATGATGGGACAAACACCCCAAATTAAAAAAAAGATAAAAAAATACAAATCCTTTTCTTTTCTTTTTTTAGAACGTTACCCCACACTTGGAATTTCTCCTGTGTCGTGGGTGCATTTACAAACATATAAACTCACATACACAAACAGCCAGACCCGGAACAACTATCTGTAGGCCATACAAATGATTATTCCGTGCGGGAATCGAACCCGTGACACGCAGCGCAGCAGTCCAATTGCTCAACCACTGCGCCAACCGTGTCGTCAAATTATAAATCAGTTTTTACATTATTCTTGTTGCATCTATGTGTGAAAACAATGTAGGTGAAGAGCAATACAACGCATTTTAAAATATAAATAATGAAGATAAAAGCTATGGCAGTTAAGAGGTGACCAAGCTCTACCGACAGCGCTTGTTCAGCAACATGACGCGTGAACAGCAACATACAGCTCAATCATTTTGTAGGGAGGTGAATGATGCAACGCTCGCGCCACCATCAGCAAGACCTCTGAGTGAGCATGACAATGCTCTCAACCGCTATGCTCCGTTATGGCGGAAATCCCTGGGAAACAGTATTTATGACTAATTCAAGTATGCCCTTATCCAATACAACGTTACATTCAACTCTCAACAAGCTATTTGGTATACAGGCAAAAATATTCATCTTTCTACTACACACGTAATATATATTTTTTAATTTCTTTACCTCGAGTACGTAGGTATCCCTGGTAACTACATACGTGCTCAATATAAAGCAAATTTATTAAATATTGTTTTCGTAGTAGAACGATGAATATTTTTGCCTGTAAACCAAATAGGTTGTTAGACCTACTCACATTTATAACATTTAAATAATTCTATTAAATTATACAAAACCAAGGTTTGTAATGTAGCACATATTCGACAGATTAAGTGTAATTGTAAAATATGTATAACAATAACGGTACACGTTATTCATGTCAATAAAAAAGGGTAAGTTGCAATATCATTTTCTTCCAATTAAGAAATTTTCTAAAGTGACTCATTGATAATTATACTCTTACCTATAATATGCTTGTCTACATGGTGTGCGTGTTTTGAATGGTCTTTCATTTAGTTGCAAAACATCGAGTGCTGTACTATATCTAATAGGTGTGTTCTATATCTAATGTATATGTTCTAGTGTAATTCTTATTGCATTAACTTGGTATGTACTGTCACTAGGTATACCTGGCGCAGGAGTCAGGGTCTCACTAATTTTGAAAATAATATTTATGTTAGTAAAGAATTTTTTTTTTATGATTATAACATTTTACACACTACCCCATAAAAGAAGTATGTGTGAAGTGTGTGTGTATGACTTTTAGTAATCTGAAAGTTGTATTTGTAATATAGTTTGTTCCTATTTCTAAGTTTTGACGGAAATGGACACTGCTAGACTAGTCTATGATAGACTAGTTTAGCGGTGTCCATTTCCGTCAATTGCCCGATTTTTCTGAATTTAACCGCCCAGCTTTTCAGTGAGAATTCCACGCAGCTTTGAGTTAAGCGTAATCCCTAGGAAAGGGTTTTTTCACCGAATTCAAGTGTGTTCCTATTCATTACAACGCTACATTCACTACTTCAAAGATTCCGTAAAGCAAATCTTATGCATTCAACATAGTGGGTATAAAACGAAGTCACTTCCCGTCGCCTGTCCTCTGCACGCTTAGATCTATTAAACTACGCTACGGATTTTAATGCGGTTTTTAACTGAGTTAAACAAATAATAGTTAAAAAAAACTAAAAACACGCTTTTTATAGAAAACCAAACTAAAAAATAGAAAATAAATTTTAATAAAATTAAATTAAGAAAAGTGTTAAAAATTTCAATAAAATGTGAAAAAAAAAAAAGGGTGGGGTGCATGGTGTCAATAGTTATAAATATTTTATTGACAGATATGAGTAGAGTGATTATCATTTTGATAATATCTTAAAAAGCACCCCACGCTTTTTTTTAAATAAAATATTTTTTTTTATTCATACTATTTTTAATTTATATTTATTGAAATTTTTAACACTTTTCTTAATTTAAATTTATTAAAATTTATTTTCTATTTTTAGTTTGGTTTTCTATAAAAAGCGTGTTTTTAGTTTTTTTAAACTATTATTTATTTTTTACTTTTTAGTTTGAAAAATGGAATAATTTTATCAAATTGGTGTATTGTCATCGGTCCTCGATAAATCTACAAAGTTTGAACGAAATCTGGCCGTTTAAAGTGGGTCAAAATTGCGCCCAAAGAAGTCGGTTACAAACAAACATACAAACATACAGGTGAAGCTAATAAAAAGCGTGTAAAAAAAACCGCATTCAAATCGGTTCACCCGTTAAAGAGCTACAGACAGACACACAGACACACAGACACGTCAAACTTATAACACCCCTCTTTTTCGTCGGGGGTTAAAAAAGGAGGTTCTCAGTTCGACCCGTGTTTGTATGTACGTATGTATGTATGTATGTTTGTCCGCGAGTAACTCCCGTTTGGCTGAACCGATTTTGATGCGGTTTTCAGAAAAGTGTTTGTTACATTCTGGAGAAGGTTTTAGTATCCAAAAAAAAATAAATTTATTTAGCGTTTTTTGAAAAAAAACAATAAACGGTGAAGTCGTTTTCGTTTTTTCCATCTTTGGAGGACTTCTGTTTTAACTGTATTGCCGTTCCTAAATGGATTTGGGTGATAAGGAGGCACTAAAAAGTGAAAAATAAAAACTTTTTTGAAAAAAGAGAGAACCGCCTTAAAAAAATAAACTAAAAAATGATACTTAAATAACTTTACCATAGAACACATATGACTTTAGTTTCGGAAGTCGGTGGCAATACTAAACAACAAACAGAACAAAGCCACCGACTTTCTAAACTAAAGTTATGTGTGTTCTGTGCTAAAGTTATTTATCACTTTTTAGTTTTTTTTTTAAGGCGGTTCTCTTTTTTTTATTACCTATTGCATCCGAAACCGGGGCGGGTCGCTAGTTTAATACTAAATTATTTACAGAAAACCAATTATGAACCACCGCGTGGCTTAGGTACGTCGTCAATACAAGTGAGTGACTAAGATGTGTTTCATAGGAAAGACATCAACGCAATGAATGTCATCGTCCCGTAAACAAGTTCAGGAGCTGTCCCGCCCTGGCCTGACCGACCCAGCTGTAGCAACCACTTTGTGGTACTGGTGGCATGTCTGGTCATGTGTTATGGTTTTGACATTAGTGTTATTTATTAACGTCACAAGTTTGACGTGTGTACTCTATTTATCTGTTCCGTGTGTGTCTGTGGCATAGCGCCCAAGCGACTGAACCGATATCAATTTAGGAAATCTATTCAGCTGATATAAGATTACCTATCAGCTCTTTTCTCGTTGATGAATAGATTTGAGCATCTTCCACTGGTCTGATCGAGTCGACATTTAGTATTCCGTTACTCTAATGATGTTAGAAAATCGTAAACGTGAGTAAACCTAGTACCGAAGAAATGAGCCTTTTGTACTTTAAGTTCCCAAAAATGTATAATTATATATCTTTTCATTGTATTAATTTCATGGCGGCCTCAAATACTTATCAAAGTCATGCCTACTAATAAATAAACAGCATTACGGTAAGGTCCCTGAGAACCGAGATAATATGTACAAAGTGCACATAATATCTAAAATGTGTGTATTTTTATTGTATCTATTTTAATTACCTTACATTTACAAACCAAAGTTATACCATGCAGAAGGTCAAGTTATAAGTACCATTTTTAAACTCCGGGACATAACTAGGGCTTACAATATCCGTTCATTTTTACTATCCGAAAAATACTTATTTTAATATTATACTATCCGGAGTATCCGGATAGTGCGCATAATACGGATATTATATTATATAATTAAACTAATAAGCTGATGTAACACGTTGTAATCAGTATCTCAAGCAAAATGACAAAGAAATAATAAACTTTACCAAGTAACAATCACATAAAAAAACTAGTTCACTTTTTAAAATTATACAATAAAACACCGATACCGCACAAATAAATTTGTATCTATTCTTCTCATACTAAAACAATTCTGATTAAAAATGAGATCTTACATGTTTTGCAAATGACAACATCCGAATTCTGGTAATATAATCTTAAAAAGCTTAAATTATCTAATGAATCTTCTTTCATGGAAGTTCTTAAATGGCTACATAAATATCCTGTAGCAGAGAGCACACTTTCTGCTTCAACGCTGGTCGGTGGTATTGATAAAAGTAGATTGTACCTATATCCTTTCTAATTTCTTGCTTCTCTGACCATTCTCATCAAATAGTGCCATCTTTACTCGCATTATGGTGTCTAAATCATTTGTTGAAGAAGTCGGTTGCTGCGCAGAAGATGGCTAACATCCATAACCGGATTATTTCTTCTCATATTTGTGTTTTAATTGATACACTAAATACACTATGTAGCCTTTTCTTAAATTGCCACATCGTCAACAGTATCGAACATTTCCATAATTTTGATATGACTTCGGAAAAAAACGAAATAACCTCAAACTAAATGTCAATGGATCTATTTGTTCATATTAAATGGACGTTTAAACGATTGAAAAACGCAATATTTTTTCTAAACGCAATATCTGTCTAATGAGTACTATCCAAGTACCTACTTACCTGAGGATTACAAAATAAAAATCCGTGAAGTAATTAAATAATTGCAAGAGTGATTAACTGTGTTAAAATAATAAATAACGTAATAACTGTAATGTACTTTACAGATGATAGCTTTTTATTTAATATTTAAAAGAGAAATACAACTATCCGTATTATCTGAAAAATCCGGATGGTGATGCAAGTAAAATCCGGATTTGAAAATCGGCGGATCTCCGGATAATACGGATATCAGGATATCCGGATTGCAAGCACTAGACCTAACAGAGAAGGAACGAGCATTAATCACCTCTATTGCTCAAGACGGATTGGCGATTTCAGACTTATAATATTAATTAACGATATGTCCAGGTTTTCTCACGATGTTTTCCTCCACCGATGTCAGCGATGCCGATGTTAAATAAAAATTAAATTGAAAATTTAAAAAACCTTCGGGTCAAACATAAACCTCTTAAATGGAAAAAATAGTATCATTGCCCTTTAAGGGCGGGTTGCTTCAACTAACCATTACTGACCGGTAATAGTCAAAAATGGCGCTAACTATCGTCAAATCAAAAAAATGGGTTGTTTCACAAAATCGTACGTCAAAAAGTTACTATTACCATAACCGACCAGTCATTGTAATTTTGTGTTGTCAAACAGCTACTTTCAAACATCAAAATATTATGGAATCTCTTTTTGAATAACTTTAACTGACGGATTTTGATGTCATGAAACCACCCGTTATCTTTAACCTACGTAAAACATTATCAGTCATAGTAACTTTTTAACTGGCCGTATGTAACGTTAACCGACTGTTTGAAACAACCCGCCCTAAGTGTAATATGCAGTTGGTAATATTTGATCCAAGCGAGTTGTCCGCTTCGGGGGGCAGCTAAGTTGTAAAATGAAGTAACAGAATACCACTAAATGATATACAGAATAGAGTCCACAAATATAAGCAAGCCAACTTCTTGTTTTCATTAACTGTACCCCGATGCGATACATAATATTAGGTTGGGGAAAAAGTTTCTTCGCATTTTTTAAGAAAATTCAAACATTTTTTAATATAGATTATTTACATTTAACTAATGTATGTAGGTACAGTCAACAGCAAAAGTAGATGATTAAAATCAGAAATTCAATACTAATGAACGGAGTTCGCGTCAGAACTGTGTGGCGTCGAAGTGATTCAAAAGTATGTGTGTGACAATCACATACTTTTAATAAATAAACTAGTAATAAATTATATAAATTAGTGTTAGTAAATTAGTATTGGATTACTGATTTTGATCATCTACTTTTGCTGTTGACTGTACCATTTTGTTCGATAACTTTTTGCCATCTTGTAGGTAGGGACATGATCATAGAATCCATAGAATCCCTTGCTATAGAAATTTTGGGACTTCTGATCTAAATATCGCGACAAGTGGTTTTGGCAGTCCTCTTGTGATGATAACCTGACACTGTGTAAAGAATTCTGAAGAGACCGAAGCAGGTGGAAATCTGAAGGTGCAAGGTCAGGACTATACGGCGGATGCATTAACACCTTCCAGCCAAACTCTCTTAATTTTTGCTGAGTGGCTAAAGATGTGTGAGGTCTAGCGTTATCATGATGAAAAACCCCTTTTGTTGATTAATTCCGGCCGCTTTCTCTCAACTTCTTGCTTTAATCTCATCAGTTGTTCGCAGTAGAGTTCAGAATCGATGGTCCTGCCTGGTGGTAACAGCTCATAATTAATAATGCCCTTCACATCCCACCACACACACAGCATCACGTTGTAACGAGTTAACCCGGGTTTCGCCACAGTCTGTGAAGCCTGACCGGTCTTTGACCACGACCTTTTTCGCACGTTCTTGTCATACGTGATCCACTTTTCATCACCAGTTATCAGCTTCTTCAAAAATGGTTCGGTTTCATTACGTCGTAATAAAGAATCATAATGAGTACACGGTTCATTAGGTTTCTTTCAGTGAGCTCGTGAGGTACCCAAATATCGAGCTTTTTTGTGTACCCAGTTTTTTTCAAATGCGCCAAAACAGTTTTGTGGCAATTCCCAGTTCTTCAGCTACGTCGTAACTACTGATATGATCTTGCTCCACTTCAAAAATGGCATCCATTTTATCCGTAATAGGGCGACCAGACCGACGCGCATCTTTGACATCAAAATTTCCGGATTGAAAACGCTTAAACCAAATTTGTGCTACTCTCACAGACACTGCACTAGGTCCATAAACATCGCAAATTTTTTACGCGGCTTCCGTTGCATTTTTACCTTTTTTGTAGTAAAATTTTAAAATGTATCGAATTTCTTCATTAGATTCACTCATCTTGACAGTACGAAAAACAAATACAAATCATTAATCACACATTTTCCTAATTTGAATTTGGAATTATGTTCTTTAAAATTTAAACTTTCAATGATACCAAAACCAGCCAGATACAAATAGTATAGCCAAAGAGATTTTATTACAAGTTCATACATACTATAATGCGAAAAGACTTTTTCCCCAACTTATTATAGTTTACGTTGTATTGACCATTATGAGTTGATTATAATTATTATAATCAACTCATAATGGTCAATACAAGCTAAACTATTTTTTACTTTTGGCTGGTGTCCGCAACTCCACGTCTCAGCGCGTATTTTGTGTACATTTTTTACTTTTAATAGGTTTTTAGTTGTATCGGGGATTTTATTTTGGATAGAACACAAATGATTGTGTAATTTGTATGACAAAAATAAATAATTTGATGAAATTTGACGTTAATTTTTATCTAAATGTATTAATTATCATACATAATTCATTTATTCATAAAATATTTAGGCCTAAAAACAGTCAAAACCACTTGCCGCGATGAAATAAACCATTACCGCATTAATACTGTAATAAAACGTTCAAAGCACATGTGCGTAATACGCTACATTGTGACCGTTAAACCGGTGTTATAAGAGCCACATGACGAACTAATGCGTGAAAATTAATTAAAATTAATTAATTTTACAATCAATCAACATTCAAGAGACAGACTTCTAGTGCCATCTATCAATACACTCGTGTAGCGACGTGCGCACTTGCTCAGCGCCACCTAGTGCCGGCGTGTGGAACTACTACAGAGCAGTCACTCGTCGCCGCGAGGCAGGAGTGAGCCCGTGTAACAACTTCATTATTTTGTAAGACATGATAAAATGTTGTTGTGTAAATAAGTTCTATTATACAATTAATACATAGGTACCTAAAATAATAACTTTTCACTAAATAACCAGCAGAGTACAGTTCCAGTGATAGAATTAACATGCCACTTGACTAAGATTTCACAGTAGTAGCATCCGTTCTAAAGATACCCAATAGATGGCGCCGCCGGTATAAAGAAGATATCAATGAAGTTTGTTTTCATCACGACTTGATTATTCTTATAAATTGTCCCCTACCGAGTATAATCATCGGTTTTTGCCCTGGCTGGAGGCCCTAAAAATAAATCATCGATCCCTGTCTGGACGTAGTAGTTGCGCACTATTTATGTGCAGCTTTTAAATGTCAGTCGTGGTACAAACATAGTCACTTAATTATAACACCTATAGATATTTCTTGTAGGGTTAGGCAGGGAGTACCTACTCCTATCTGTCGCCAATAATGAGTAGCTCCTAGTCATTGATTTACGGTCATCGATATTTCTAAGCTCAACCAGTATAGACTATAAGACGCTAATATGCTCCGTCATATCATAGGTTAGGTGATATATCTAATGCCCAAATATTAGATAACCTCTGCCATGCGGCCTCGCACTGAAATGAGTATTCATTTATTTATCTTTAGAAGATTAAGGGAATGAATGGTCATAGAGTTGGACACTATTTCATTCGGTATTACAGCAAGTCGGCATAGACAGTCAAAGTAATGTAAGTACCTACCTAGAAGTTTCCTTAGGTTCAATATGAGTAAATGTAGGTACCTACGTATTATTTATCTTTAGTATGACCTATTTATCGTCGTAATAACTATATCTAGATTTATCAATTGTTTATTAATGAATGAATAAGTTTTTTGTTCGTCGCTGATGTGGTTCCATCCTGTGAGGTAGAGCCCTTGCTAGGTGGTAAACATTTGCTTATACATAAGCGACTACGACAGGAAATTTACAAAAAAAGCGATGAAGGAATGACACACAAGTTTTTTCGCATGAACTTAAAATGTAAATACACAGAGGTAACCCTTAACTTGACTGTGTGAACACAGCGATGATTATGACGAACATCTAACAATTTAATCTGAATCCTGAGGAGACGGTTTAAATTTTTTCTGTAATTTATATTTTACCGATAGCAAGTTGATATTACTGACGACCTGGTCCGAGCCGCGGGTGTCGCTGATGCATGCGGCGCGGGACCGACGCAGGTGGAGGTCTTCGGAGGAGACCTATGCCCAGCAGTGGGCGTCTGAATGTTGAAATGATGATGATGCTGATAAAGTGGATATTTATGAAGATATAAACAGTAATGTTTTGTAAAACTTCGAATAAAACAGAGTATGTAGTGTCATTAATTACTGAGATGACATTGGAGAAGGTAAAAATAACATAGTCATAGGCAACAATAGCTTTTATTTTGTCGCTCATTTGGTAAACTCTTATATTATAACAGTTTAAACAGTATTATCAAAATATAAATATGTAAACCTAATTAGCTGAACAAACTGACACACACACACGTCCCCGGGCACATGCAGACACACACTCATGCACACAGTCACAACAATATATTATTATAGTAAATTCGTCGTCTGTTACATCTAAGTATTACTAGCTACCCATACAACTATATGATACACGCGCTGCGTTATCTACACTCTCCACTGAAGGTTCTCGTCGACACTGCACTACAAACACTATGCGCGACCGTCACTGAACTTGCAACACTGCGCACTAGCTACAGTCAGGTGCACGACACATTCGCCACTGCCAACCTTTATTACTAACGATGTGTTGAATGGCATCTCACGTGATCGCATCGAGGTACACATGTCGCGGCTTACTGGTTCTTCTTCACTTTTGGCCAAAATATTACAATGCGCAGCTACGAGTATGTCATCGAGATCATAACCGAACACACCGAAGTAAACGACAACATGCTCAGTGTTTCCCTTTAGTAATGCGGTACGACTTGGCGTATGATGTTTACTGCAGTTATCTTAATCATCGTGATTAATGGTATGATGGCAACAGATCGTCTTTATTGCACGCCTGTAAACTAGTCGGCTCGTTATATGCTGTGACACCAAACGTTGTCGTTTAGAAGGGGGAACATTTGAAGCTCAACCTGAGACGCACGCATCTCCCACATCCCTCAGCTAGTCTGTACACGTGGACAGTCTCCACTGGAGGATAACAAGGTTGACATTGCAAGTGCTCATTTGCAGTAGAGTGTTGCAGCAGCGAGGCGCCGCTCGTGCTGGCAGGCTGCTCGGCGCTGGGGGCGCGTTACGGCGGGCGGTAGTGAGGCGCGCCGCGCTCTAGCGCTGGTAGCCTGCAACACAACACGCGCGTCAGCACACGACCCCACAGGCATGCAGGATCAATAGCGAAATAGATAAAAAATAGAGGAAAAAATTATAGGCATCAAAAATTCGCGCTATTTGTTCTGCAGACTTATTAAATTTTCGATGATCAACTAATGTGATGGATAACTGAAATATCTAAACTTAATCTGAAATTATATTGTGCCCTTCCAGCACAATGTTAGTCAATCATCGAAATCAGCGTGTCGCTAAACCGAGACCCACAATTCACAGTAACCAGTAAATAGGTACGTATGGTACAGTTAGTATCAGTCAGTGGAAGCATTCGCTCACAACCTTGAGATAACGTAACACAAATACAAATACCAGACTTCTACTAAAAAAATAAACTTTACAAATGTTAGCAAACTGTCATTAACAGTATTTACCAGTTCCTGAACATTGCGGACGTTGCTGACTGTTCTCATGATGTGACAGTAACTGACATGGCTCACACCGTCACACGTCACGTGTTACCGAAACCAATGAAAACAGTTACAAACTGTCCGCTGATATTACAATTTCGTCCTTTGATTAAGGTGCATCTTAAGGATTCGACAGAAGGTAAAGTAGCAGGCAGCAGAGAGAACGAAGCCAAAGTGCAGTACTACAGAGATAGTCAAGATGCAAACGAGAAGACAGATCTACTGAAGGTGAAGCTGAGAGTAGAGCGTGCAGCCAAGTGGCGGTGGCGAGCGAGCCGACGACGCAGAGCTGAGGTGCGGCGAGAGGAGCAGCACAGTGCGGGGAGGGGCGGGGGGACGGGGGGACGGGGGCATACCGTGACGAAATGTGGATGATGACATGCTCCCGTGCCGTTGCGTGTTAGAATACTGGGAACCGTGCATATGCAGTGAGGTCGTCTGCTCCGAGGGCTCGCCGCGGGTACTCACATCTCGGGCGCGTCCCGCGCGGCGGGCAGCAGCAGCAGCGGAGAGGGCGCTCCCCCCGCCGCTCCCGCGCCCCCCGCGCCCTCCACCGCCGCGTACAGCGGGGGCAGCACCTTGTGCGAGTGTGCGTCCACTGCGGACACCACACGGTTAGTCGTGACGTCACAGCAGGCCGCGCGGCCACGCGGGGGCGTACTCACCCGCCAGCGGTCCGCCTCCAGGCCGCGCCACACCGCCGTGGCCTCCTCCCATGCTCTTGGGCTTGCGCTTGCGCGTCTGGATGCCGTCCTTCTTCATGCTGAGCGGCCGGTTCACCTGCACACACACGTCATCACACTCAGACGGGGAAACTCCTCGTAATCTGTCGCCGAGCGGGCCTATCATCCTTTAAACAAGCGTATCTACTCGCGAGGAGATAATTGATAAAAGATTATTTATCTCATTATGAATATTCGTGGTCGCGCGATGATAATTCTCTATCAGTCGGTAGCCCCGCGTTTTATCTCACGAGATTAGATGAGACCCTGTGTTTTGATTTTTTATACAGACCCAATATTTGCCGAGGAGTTCCCTGATAACTGGCTGCAGCGGCGATTAGATACCTTACATGGTGTCTAATCAGCATAACCGCTGTAATCGATGCACAATCGCGCGATACGCTACTATCTGGTCTGTCGTCGTCAGGCTCCTGTATACTCACGTTGTGCAGCTTGTAGTAGAGGCCGCACGCGTTGCAGACGGGCTCGCCGTTGTTGTTGCGCCGCCACAGCGTGGTGTTGGACGTGCGGCAGTTCGCGCACGTCACGCCCACGCGCCGGTTGCCGTTCGTCGGCTGGACAAGAAACATCAATGATAACATACTTGTTACTGCATCTACAGGAGGCATTTGTTAAGAAGATGAACTCGTCAACGTGATGCTCACCAGTGCCTGCTGCGGCTTGGCCTTCTGTCCTTTGAGCGGCGGTCGGTTGACGCCGTTGATGCGTGTGTAGAGGCCGCACGCGTTACACAGGTAGTGGCCGGTGCCGTCGCGCCGCCACAGCGGAGTGGTGGCGGCGGCGCAGTTCACGCACTCCTTCACCTCGCCCATACCCGCCATGCCTGCAACGACGAGGACGTTAGCTCGCTTGCTGCACATAAGAGTCTGAGCGCTGCGGGTTACTGCGCGCATGTGTCACTCACTGGGGTCGAAGCCTTCGTCGATAGACAGCAGGTTGTGCGCGGGCCAGGCCTGCGCCGGCGCCGGGTAGCCCTCCACCAGCAGGCCGCCCTCGTAGCCGGACACGGGCACGTACTCCACGCCGCCGCCCTGCCCCAGGTAGTGCTCGCCGCCCACCTTGTACTGCACGGTGTTACCGTGAGTGTACAGCGTCACCTGTCCGATACGACACCATGTTATATACTCCCTTTACATCAAATTCATAAATACAATATTATATTGAGACGAGTGATATCTTACCTGTTGTGAGTTAGGGCTGGGCGGCGTCTCGTAAACCGCTTGCGACTGCGGCACCACGGAGCCGTACACCACGTGTGTGCCGCGCGCCAGCGACGAGGACGACAGCGTGGGGTCGCTGCGGTACAGCAGCTGGCCCGGGGGCGACTCGTCCCCTCGCGCGCCGCCTGCTCCGGTGGCACTGCCTCCCCCGCCACCGTACAGGGTCAGGAGCTCCTTGCTTCCGCTAGCGTATGCACCGTACCCCCCGCCAGCGTACTGCGGGCTTTGACCCGCGTACGCGTACCCGCCATGTACTGACGTCACCGGCTGCAGGCTCGCGTACGTGGTCGGACGCGGCTCCCCCTCCCCCCGCGTCTCGTACTTCACCTGCTGGTAGGCCACGCCCACCGCTTGCTGGTTGTTGAGCGCCGTGGTCTGGATCATCTCCAGCGAGGAGGCGGCCTGGTCGCCCAGCACGGCGGCGTACTGGCGGCCGTCGCCGGGCGCCGCCTCCCCCGCGTACGCCTGCATCTGCTCCTTGTCCTTGTGCAGGAAGGCGTCGTGCGCGCCCTCCTCGCCCTCCCCCTCCTGCGCCACGATGACGTGATGTGGCGCGCCGTAGCGCAGCGCCAGGCCGCGCGGGTAGGCGGCGCGCGGGGGGGCCCGCACGTACTGCGGCGGCGCGCGCTTGTCGGGCGAGGGCAGCGCGCGGTAGGCGTCGGGCTTGAAGGCGAGGTAGCGCGACGTCTCCGCCTCGGCGAGGCGCAGGCGCTCGTCGTCGTAGTGCTGCTGCTCGCGCGCCTCCGCCTCCTCCAGCTTGGCGGCGTAGTGCTGCACCTGCAGCTGCGCCTCGTCCAGCGTCTGCGGCTCGGGCGGCTCGTCCTTGACGCCGTCGTCCGCGAGCTCGCCGGGCTCGTCCGTGGTGATGTGGCCGGCCGCCGTGATGGTGCGCACGGCGCGGCGCGACGTGATGACGGACGAGTGCGGGGGGGGCGAGGCCTCGCGCGCGGGCCCCGCGCCGCCCGCGTGCTGCGGGTCATGCGGGTCCACGCCCGCGCCCCCCGCGCCCCCCGCGCCCCCGTGCTCGTGCTCGGGGCGCGCCTCGCTCTTCACCAGCTCCAGCGCCTCCGCGGGGGCGCGCACGTCCTGCTGCTCCATCTGAGACACGTTCTCCATACTTCACCTGTGAGTTGTGACAATGTTCACATTAGGTAAATCTCGTTTTGTGAGGAGGATACGTTTGCCTAAAAGGGAGAAAGGTGTCTCTAAGAACATGTGTGTTAAAAATAAAGTGTTTGTTATTTGAGGGCAGACGTCTAAGTAAACGAAAAGGCATCGTTTTTGGAGCGGAAGAGCGGCGGCGGAAGTACACGACTAATAGGGAACTAGCGCGTGCGCCGGCGCCGACGAACAACATGGTCTAATGCAAACAGAACTTTATGCTTACTCAGCTAGTATTCATTTTATTACTAGTCTCAATTGTCGTAATGTCTCTCAATGATATTCTCTCAATTTTATTATACACATTATTACCTTTTGCGCAGAAAAAACTACCGTCACATGTAGAGAAGGGAAGGACATAGTGTTGTAGATACGGCGACCGTTTTTTGGTAATCGATTTAAATATGTAATTTAAGTGTGTAATTTAACCGGCACGAGCCGGTTAGTCAGACAAATTTCAATTTGTGTTTTTTTTGTGACAAATCCCTATCTATTATAATCAATAACTTTATAATTAAACAGTTTTGAAAAACAACATTATAATTAATCACGAATGATTGTAATTGAACACAGCGCCAGGTTCAACTACCCAACTCGTTTAAGAACACAATTTTCCTCAAACGCTACATCAATAAGTTCTTGCTACGTGGACTTTTACATATTTGAAGCGTTTAGGAAGTATATTTTATGATAAGAACATTAATTATTATATGGAGGCACATGTCGGCGGCGGCGGGTAAACACGCGCCCCTACCGCGGGCTTGCTGTGCCTGTGCGCAGCCACACACACATACGTGTAAAAGTTCCGAATTATATCTAGCGCGAGCGCACCACAGATAACATTCCTAGCAGAAGGACCACTCAATAAAGAAAATATTACTCTTAGCAATAATGTATTTTTCATCCCTTCTATTCGAAAAGTGTCGTTTTGTTCCTCTATAAGCGGGAGCAAAGTGGCTCTTTTCTCCACTAGACTTTTTAGCGGGCAGTAATGAGATTTGAATTTGGAACATGAATCGTTCATTGAAATCGAACGCAAATTGTATAAATGACTGGCTGTAAGTGTTAGCTGTACGGCGCAGCAAGGCGCAGTAACTAAAAAAAAAACCCAAAGCGCGCTATTTACTTCCCTGTTCTTGTAATAGGTACGGACTTTATTGTATTTTGCAAAAAAATAAGTTCTACGTCGAGTTCTGAAAGTGATAGTGCATTAACTCCTGAAACAATAAAAATAGAAGCTAATAACGTCATACAAAACTTAAAAGGTACCTACGAAATCCCGGAAGAAATATTTTCTCATAGAAAGAGATGAAAAGTAGATTATATGACTCGAGAGCAAAAATATTTTTCCCTCAGGCGATTTACTTTGAATCCCTCGCTACGTTCAGGATTCTATTTTAGAATCCCTCGCTATGCTCGGGATTCTATTCTGGCACCCTTCGCTTCGCTCTGAATTCAAAATAGCGCCCTCGCCGTAAAAATATTATTTTGCTCCCTTGTCATACAATCTACTATTTCACACCACCTGCTCGACAATGTCAAATTGTATTATATCATGCAAACCTAAACTAAAGTAAGTCATTTAAGACCTGAGGTTTATATTGTACTGAATTTCATTATGACCAGCTGGTCATTAATGTGATTTGAATTTGGAACATAAAGTAGAAATCGCATACGAACGTTTACGATAGGTAGTAGGTATGCATTCTCCATTAAGATCTGCACTAAAAATACTTTGATTCTAGTACTATTGCTTTTTATTGTCTCGTAGATGGTGTGAAAAGTATCAGTAGTATCTCGGGGATAAAGGTGCCTTCATCTTGGGCGACCTTAAATCCTACACTGCACTCAGGATGCTTGTCTTAACTCCCTCATTTTGCTCGGGAGTTAACGCTAGAATCCTTCGTTTTACTCGGGATTCAATACGGCGCCCGCTACATAAGAAACTACTTTATCCCCTTAGTGCATAATGAATGGCCCATACATGTCGTGACACGTAGGTATGTGTCTACAGTAAAGGCAAGTACCATTTACTGGATATGTCTCTCATTGACTTGAATGTATGCTGGTGATTGACAGTAGGTAATGTCATGCTCCTTCGGTTCCTCTCTGGTTGGTTGTTGGTTAAGGTAAGTAAATGGTGCCGATCAATGCGACATGTTCGTAAGCGGGCGCTGTTAGGTGAGAATGTTCGTCTCATAACTACCTCGAATTATATCATAGTTTATTATCATATTTATTTGCTTTTTTTTTCTACACCGATCTCACATTATGTTTAATTTCAACAAGATGATGCAACTAAGATTTAGTACCGTTAGTTTGATTCAAAGGAGTGTCAAAGTGTGTACTTTGTTGCTCGTGCTTCTCCATAGAAACCGACTACCTACTACGCTTCAACTTTCTAAATGACCGAGTGGTTAACAATAAAAAAATGGTTTATTTGAAAATAAGACTGGAATTTGAGTTAGAGAGAGTAATGTGTAACTGTTTGTGTTTTATAAAAGTGTTCGTTGTGACCGCGCGGCGTGGCGTGTGCTAGCATCTCGACACGGTGCTTGTTCCGTTGCCAATGAATGCTACAGTTTATATCGACACACGTGTACAGTTTGTACATTGATTCAGAAACGCTGCGTTCATTGATACGTCTCTCGTGTACAATAAAGAACGCTCGCGCTCTGAGACTTGATACTCAAATCAAAGGATCCACTGCATACTGCTGTTTCTGCTCATTACATACACGTATGTGTGCATCACGTCAGTCTTGTTTGATATGTGCAAGTTTTACTGAATATTAGTGGTCCTTCTGCGCCCTGTCACGAAAGTGGCGTGAGTGTCGGGGGTCGCTGGCGGCGCTATGTTTGCCGGCGGCCCCGCGATAGCGACGCGCTATGTAACTGTGCGCTGTTGTGTCCCCAGCAAGCTGAGGCCCGCCGCAACGACCCCGTACATCCCCTCCCCGACCCTTGCTGTAGCTTTAAATTCGTCGCTAAATAATGGAAATCCGATCCAGCCAGAAATGTCCCTTTGCTGTCCTCCCCCAGCGACGCCCTAAGCCGAGACTCGTACCCCACATAGGGTGCCCTTAACCTGTAGTCGCTTAGTTTGCAAGTTTTTTGCTTTGGCTGGAGGCCTTAAATTCTCTTTTAAGGCACTTAGTCTAAAGTCCGATTAAGCAGCCGACAACCACCTAGGTTGACCTACGAGATGCCATTCCGAAAAAAAAAACAATATAAAAAGCAAACCCCAGCATGCCCCGCGTCTCCACCACGCGCCACCACCACGCGACCGTCCTGTGAGCCGCGCTGGGTGCACACTCGACATTCATGTATTTAATATAGGTATTAAAAATTTCATAACTATACATTTGCTAAAGAGCTGCGATACGTTGAGCAATCCGGGATGCGAAAGGCTTTGAGTACATACCTACACTAAAGGTCCAACAGACTGACACGACTTCTTGCCAGGCTTAGTGCCACACGATCGCACAGTGAAGTGAATAGAATAGAATAGAATAGAATAGATTTATTTATTTGCACTGAATGTAGGTAAATACAATGAGTTCTTAAGTACTAAATAAGCGCCTAACATAGGCATAAGTTACTACACGTAATGTAATATAGTTATGTATGTTAGTCTATAAGGTATATATTGTATGGGTCTTTGTTACCTGAATTAAATGGTTATTATTATTATTATATGTAGCAGATTGTGTGTCACGCTAATGATGAGTGACTTCACTTTGCTCTTCACTTTTAACAAATAAACGTATTTCGTATGTAGGGAGTGATCTTAGAAACCTGCATAACCTGCATTGTATTTAGAGCCACTAGTCTTGTACGGGTCTACAAATGATAAGTTGTGATACAGGTTGTAATGCTAACTTTATTGATATAATGCTATAGCTAATTGATACAGTGATCACTTAAGATAGAATGATGATTTTAGTATATCAAACTGCTACGATATTATGATAATGAGTACACGCGGCGAAGACCGAACGTGAACTAAGGTAAATTGCGCACGCGGTACAAAACTGCTTATTTATAAAAAGTGATACTATTGTACGGGTGGACCGTATAAGTCTAACAATAATAGTACTTGGTATAGTACAGACAGTGTCATCAATTGCTTACACAATTTTTTTTTGTAAGCATTTGACGCTGTCTGTACTTGTCGTAAATCTTCCTCTACTCGTAAAAACGACACTGTAGGTAGGCATGGAAAGGTTTTAGCTAGTTTGTAAGATGTGTAATGAATGAAGTGCCTATAACTAAAGTATATGAGACAAGCACCGAGTCGACAATAGAACATGGACACGCGGGTTTAGCGCTAAGCGGCGCCGTGATACGACTCGACCAGGGAGACATCAGGAGCACGACCGACGGGTTTACATGCTTTCCAAGGCACGGGGGTGTTACACCACCGACTTCCAAACTCCGTGTGCTACTGTCCTGTGAGTTAAACCCACGAGCCCAAGCTTAATATTCGCGCTTGGGACGAGACCAAAGACAGGTGACAATTACAACATCCTGAAGCCTGTGCTTGCTAATAGACACGTGCAAACATTTATTCAGCAACAATCTTTAAGTTTTTTCTAGAGTAGACACTTAACTATGTTTAAGTTCAAACGTTAAAATTCAAATATTATACACTTTTTTTTTTTTGACGTGACAACGTCTTATAATTCGATAGAGCCGGCTGCACGCACGAAAAAACATGACTCAAGCGGCGTTGCGGCGTTACGGCGTTACCTCGCTCTGAGGTAACGCCGTACGTTGTCACGTTCAACTATCTGCAGTAAACCGACTTTACAGACAACCAATTTTTTTATGTGGGGACATTTTCACACACGTCCATTTAACCCCAAACTAGGGAGACCCTGTACTATGGGTATCAGACAGCTGATATACATACACAAATACATTATTTATTTATTTTTTTGTAAATACATACATATATAGATAAACAACACCCAGACACAAGGCAAACACAAGTGCTCATCACACAAATGTTTACCCTAAGCGGGAATCGAACCCGCAACACGCTGCGCAGCAATCGATCGCTCAGCCACTGCGCCAACCGTGTCGTCAATTCATGAAAACATTTCATGAATTTCAAAATATGTGTAGGTATATAAATAAATCCACAGTAAATTTATAGAATAGAATATTATTATTATTATATTTAGCCTGTCTGTCCCACTGCAGGGCAAATGCTTCCCTCCATTCCTTCCAATACTTAGAATAGAATAGAATATATTTATTGTAAAACATGAGTACATCAAATAATTTGCGCAAGGTCTTAAAATAACAGGTAGATAATTGACTAGGTATTTAATTAACTGCGGTCATTTAAAAATTCCGGTATAATAACATTTGGCCAAACTTACACCTCGATAAATGTACTCGGTTTAAACTAACGTTAATACTAGTGTTTAGTAAATTTTTAACTATTTATTTATTTACTGTCTTTTGCCCGCGACCTCTTTCGCGTGAATGTCAGTTATCGCGGATGCAGACAAAATCAGCTAATAAAAAACCTATAGCCTAGATCCTTTGTTGTGGTTCAAGCAAACTGTACCAAATTTCATCAAAATCGTTTCTGTAGTATAGCCAGGAAAACGCAACAAAAAAAAAATAAACAAACAAACAAACTTTCGCATTTATGATATTAGTATGGATTTATAAGAAAATATTCTGAATACGGTTTTCACCATAATTGAAGGTGTAAGCGCTAGGGTAGTCCATGAAATTCTAATATTCTTATTTTTTTCCAATATTTAGCCCATTATCTAGTTTATAGTAATTAAATATTATTCGCGGGAGTAACAAATATACATTTACAGAATTATAATAATTAAAATCATTAACATATATCTCTAAGTTAGAAAAGCTCGTAAATGTGGTTATTTCATGAAAATATGAGGTTTACTAGGAGAGTTAGAAAAGCTTGTAATCAACCCGCACATAAGGTACTAGCCACCCGACCCGGCTTCGCATGGGCCTATAGCCTTCCTCGATGGGTATCCAACACAAAAAGAATTATTCAATTCGGACCAGTAGATCCTGAGATTAGCGCGTTCAACCAAACAAACAAACAAACAAACTCTTCAGCTTTTTAATATTAGTTTAGATGGTAAGGTATGTTACAAACTTACAGTATATGGTAGTGTAGCAGCAGGCAGGGTAGCGGGGCCGGCTTCAGTGGGTATTCATATTTCTAAATGCGTAGCTAGTGTAAATACTTCACTATAGATGGTAACTGCTAAATTTGTAAAGAAAACCTCTCTAACTCTTCACCTCGTCTATAATTGTTTGTCTTTGTACTGCATGCTATCATATTTTTTTAATTATCTTTTAATTACTGCGCGAATGTTAATAATCTTGTGGTAAATAAATAATGACAAACAATCTGTGAAGTAGCGAGTGGAGCTTGTCCCTGCACCAGGTGCTATCAAACGCTTACCACATCGCAGTCTACAGAACGTTTTGCATGAACTAATTAGTGTATGTGAGCGGTTCTATAAAAGGTCAAAGAACGTGTACACTGGTATACAACCTAAAGCTGGCACGTTTACATCGTTATTCCCTGACATGGTGTTTCAATACCAACTTCAAGGTGGCAGTTTTTGAGTTTTACGATTGATATAACAATAAGATACATCACCAGACTGATCGTGGTTCTTTTGCACTACTATAATATCATAATAATTCCTTCAATCGTTCATTTTCCGTTCGATCTCTGTGTTATTTCACATTTGTTATTTCATAAACAATTTTATTAATGAAATATGCTTAGGTTAGTTTTAAAACCCCTCTTAGATTTGTGAGTTTTCTTTACATTAAATCAAATGTATTGAAGACTACTGCCTAATATTCCCAGTATAGAACAAAAAGGAAAACGTTGACGAGGACGTTATTTCATCAAATAGCTCTATATTTGAGCAGTAACTACTACAACACTAGTACTATAGTAGATACATGAAAACACTATTTCACCAAACCACCGTATTGCTAAACGTAAAGCTTCTAAAAAACTTTCACAGATTAATTTAAATACAGAAGGGTAAATATCAACAATTGCATAGAGTATAATAGAGCTCTGTTCTATTTTTTATTAAATCATATACTATAATATAGAACTTGTCTATAATCTATACCATCATCTGCCTAGCCTTTTCCCAACTATATTGGGGTTGACTTGCAGTCTAACCAGATGCAGCTGAATACCAGTGTTTTACATGGAGCGACTGTATATCGAACCTCCACAACCCAGTTACTGGGTAACACGAATCACGATACCTCTTGGTAAGCCGTTCATGTCAGACTTTCTGGCTTCTGATTACCCATAACGACTGAAAAAGATCTACAAATGACAGCCGGGACCAACCGCTTTACGTGCTTTCCGAGGCACGGAGGGATCTCGGTATGAAAGGGATGGTCACCCATCCGGAGACCGACGCGGCTAGCGTAGCTTAACCTTTGACCGATTGATCTGTACGGTGTTAACTTAGCCACGAGTTCCTCCACATCCTCCTCCATAGAACTTTACATCACTACTTTATGGAACATTTTTGCTATACAAGCTTAAAGAGGAAAAAAGTGTCAACAACAAGCAGTCATCATTATCACGGGTTAATTGCGTCAGTATTCAGATTTGGTGTCTTATTTTGGGGTAATTTCAATGAGAGAGAGATTTTTAAAGCTCAGAAACGGTGTTTAAGGTCTATGTCAAGACTTAAATGCACAGACAGCTGTGAACCTGTGTTTCGGTCTCTGAAGATACTGACTTTTCCATGTTTGTACATATTGGAGGTGGCAATTTTTGTATAAACTAGTTTAAACTTATTTCCGTCACTCCCTGATAGAAGAACACGTCCAGGCCCTTTGAGACCTCAATACAAAAACTTGTGGCACTCAGGTAATTACAAAACAACACTGCTAAGAAAAAATATTATGACAATGTGACCTGTTATTTATATGTTATAAAATACCTCATAGTTTTAAGAAATATTGTGTGTGTGTAGTGTGTTTATAGGAAGCTAAAAGACTTTTTAAATTATATGAAAATTGACTATTATAATTACCCAGTACATATTATTGCGATTTGTTTTTAGCTAATTGACATGAAACAAATTGTAGTTGTTAATGTGAATGTTTCTTATAATTTCCTCACTAGTTATCTGATTTATTTCTCACTAGCTGATGCCCGCGACTTCGTCCGCGTGAATGTCGGTTATAGCGAATACAATCGAAGTCCCGGATAAAAAGTAGCCTATGTCCTTCCCCGGGGTTCAAACTATCTTCATGCCAAATTTCAGCAAAATCGGTTCAGCCGTTTCATCGTGAAAGCGTAACAGACAGAGTTACTTTCGCATTTATAATATTAGTATGGATTATTAATTTTATTTGTTGACTTTTTATATATTGTTTTATATAATGTAATGATTTGCCCCCGTAAGGTAAAATGTTACTAATCTTATATTGTACCTACATATGGAGCTAAAAACAAGTCTGATTCTGATTCCATAATTAGCGTCATACTATGTTTACATAACTTTTCGGAAAAACCAATTTTAGTAATAGTAGTAACGCGTTCTTTAGTTACAACGAGCTTTATTGCAGTAGTTAGTAGGTATATGATGCCCGACGGAACGCGGCGCGCTCTGTCGTCACGAATATCAGTAAACACAAGTTAAAGGACGTCCTATTGTAATATTATTAATAGCTGGTTTATAATATTTCAAGCACGCCTGTTCCTCACTGGCACATCAGCTCCCCGCGGTTAGTCTACGAGGCCGCCTTAAAGTTCAGATCTTTAAACTGTCTCACTGAAGTTTTAGCCCACGGAAAATTACTTTCAATAATGTATGTTGATTTTTAACAATATCCCGAAAAACATATACGTAATTATGTATAAAACCAGCCGTCACACTTGAATGTAAGGGGGTAAGTGTCTTTTGTACATTATACCTGAAATAATATGGCCGGGCCGGTATCGAAACTAGCCAGCACGCTTACCTTCTGAACTGCATATATATTATATTCCTGTATCTTCAGAGAATGCTGCTTATAAGTCGCAGGTGTGATCTGACCATGCGATCTCAGTCCAGCAGGTTCCTTCTAAGTACGTTCAAGTTCAATTGTTTCATTCGTCTGTCAACTATAAGTTTTTCTTCACAGAACACTTTACAAGAGAAATACGGAACTCTTTCAATAAGCATGCAACTTACAGGACACAACACTGTCAATCCACTAAAAAAGCAGTTCGAGATCAATGAGCTTGTTGTTGGAGAGCTCGGCACGTACACAACACACTACTTATCACATCCATCTCACAAATTTTAAAGGTTTTCAGCATTTAAACGTGAAGGGAATCGGTTGGGGTAGCATGTTCCAGTATATAATGCAGTTAACGATATTATTATAATATTTGAATGATGATTTGAATTTGAATGTATTATTCAAGCCTTCTGTTTGTGCATATTTCTGCGAGCGACGGCTGGTGCTGCACTCGGCATCCAAGCTTGATGCTTGTTTTGTGCGTAAATAACACTGTCATTGCATAACACTTTGTTTCTAAAGTAAACTGTCTCTACATTTTCTTACAATTGCAATCTCTGTTTGAATAGCACATATCACTAAAAGTAATCCCTCTAAATTGTTTAGATTCAAGTCCAGTCTAGATCAACCAACGCACCCATGTGCGTCTCAACGGTGAGGTCTGATGTGGTGGTAGTATTTGCGGTGGTGGGGTGTTACACACTAATGGTTCTAATAAGATGTCTTCGTCTTAATTCACGTGTTCCGGTGTTCGGGATGTCGCGTCGCGGTGCACGCTTTGGTATAAAGTTTTACGAGGGAAAACTGATTGCGATGTACGTTTGTATAATCTGCGGGATCTTGATCTCAAGACATGCCAGTGTTCGCACCAGCTAGCACTCGCTTGTCACTCCACATATCACCGGCACTGTCCGTGGGTCGGGCGGGACCCGGGCGTGACGCTGTACTCACCGCTCGCTGGTGCTCGTGTGTGCTGGTCCGTGTGTGGTGGCGCGAGGTGTTCACATCGGCGCTCGTCGTCGGGTGGCGGAGTGTGTGCCGGCGCGCGCGGCGCTCGCTCGGTGAGTCTGCTGCCAGGTGAGCGCTGCGAGTGGGCCGGCCGGGGCGCCTGTGTGCGTGCGCGCGCGCGTGTGCGTGTGGCGCGCCGCGCTCATTGGTCGGCGCGCGCCGCCTCGCACTGGCCAGGCAGACACTTGCATGTGTGCGCTGTCCGCGAGGCGCGAGGTCCGCTGCGCGCGCTCCCGCGCTGCTGCTGCTCAGATGCCTGACTCCGACACCAACTGCACTATCTGACTATCATGTTGATAACTTAACTAATCAAAACAGATATCCAAGTACATGCTATTCATGATTTAAACACTCATGTTAGTTGTTCGATGACACCCGATTGAGATAGTTTTAGAAATAACAGGTAGCAAGTACTGTGTCGATATCTACTTAATCGTGTATCGACAATAAGGTTCCTTCTAAAAATAGCCATTGTCTGACATCGCAACTGAGGGCACGTGTCAGTGTACGGGAACACAAGCAAGTCGATTCGGTTTGTGAACTGAATAGTAAATACTTTGACTTTGAAAGTCTCGTAATGAAGTTAAAGATATCGCCTCGCATAATCGTTTCAAATGTAGATTTGGGTCAAATATAAGCCGTACATAGAAATATCGGTAGCAACCAGTGATTTATCTATTCATCGATAACTTTACATCAGCTTCGTAAAATAGCAAGCTACTGCATTTGTACAGCGCGTGTTGTCTCATGACTAACGTAGAGCAAGGAGCACGCTTGTGTGGGTCATTTTTGAAAAATATGTATAACAACCTGTCATTATTATTATGAAGGATGTTTTTAAAAAAATGTGACTAGTGATAAATATATATTATTATGTTGCTGAAGCATAGGTACTGGTGGAGTGGCTGCGCGGGTGACCTTGGCGCCGTCCGCGCCTGCGCACGCCGCCCGCTGCGCAATAATCCTCACTTATCCCCGAATTTATGTCAATAGAAGGTAGGTATGAAGGTGCGCTTTAAACAATAATTATTGTATTTACGATACGTATCTTAACAATAAAAATGTCGATAAGTGTAATGCGTCGTGCTATCTTATCAATTAGAGGCTTACTTGAGACATCGATCATCGGTCTAATTACCTGCGATAGTGCTAATCACGGGAGAGCGCCCCCCTCCGCCCCCTCCGCCCCCCTCCGCCCCGACACGCGGCGTGCGCGCCCACGCCGGCTGCACGCTCCTGGCGGGCGGCGTACCCGCGGCGGACACGCGGCGTACACGCTGGGACACTTATTCTGAAAAATGGTAGTTACACATACACAAAATTCTTAAATAAGTAGGCACACGCTTCGCTGACGTATTTAGGTTCGACACAAGGCACTTCAACACACCTTCTATTTATTTATTATTAATGATTGGTTCCCAGAGACCTGTGACCAAGCATCGCTATGTGTGAAACTGGAAATACTTTATTTGTCGTAATCTCACAAGATTTGAACGAAATATATTAGAGTTATAAAAATGGCTGCTGATTACTTTACCACTGAAGTTTCCTTAGGTATATACATATATATATACCTATGTAACGTACGGCTCAAACTCGAAGTGCGGCTACACCTAGTTTTAGCCTAGTTTTAGCAGTTGGTTAAACTTATGTGTAGCCTGCGAGCTCGGAACTTGGGGCACCAAACCATTGAGCAGAAGAAGACGGTCGACGTCAGGCCGACGGAGCCCCGCTGTGTGGGGCTCCTATTTCTGTGCAAGGCTTCAAGGAACCTAACCAAACCGAACCTCAGAGTGCTCCTGACATCGGTGTGCAGCTGCATGTAGTTCTAGCCGCTATGATGAAGGCTAAACCTAGTTCTAACTGAAGATAAGTAGGATACACCTAGGTTTAATCGCATGTAGTCTGGCTGCAACTAGTTCTAGGTGTAGCAGCACTTCACCTATTAGCCGTCACATGTATGTCATACATAGTCTTATGGTCTATACAATTCGTTATTTTATTAGTTTAATTAAACGCACGCTAAACCTACTTGAATGGGAATCCAGAAATGAACTAGCCAGTACCTATTTCGTACTGTGTGTGTTGTATGTTGGCAACAGAATGAGTGCCACCTTATTATTGACGACCATAATTATTTTATCGAAATAAGCCGAATATTCGCACAAATACGCTATGTATTTGGCCATTAAAACATTACGTTAGCAGAATTTTAGTAATTTGAACCGCCTCCCTCCCCCTTGGCAGCAAAAGTAAGCAAAGCTCTTACGAGTGGAACAACTTAATTTTTCTTACCCGTGTTAGATACTACCTTCTGCCCGCGACGTCGTCCGCGTGGTAATCAAGTGTACCATAAGACATACCCCAGAGCACTCGGCAATAGTGTAGTTTACAATCTGTCAAAGATTTGTTTAAATCGAACTTCCAGAGATAACCTCTATAAACAAACAAACAGTTTTATCTCTTCAAAATATTAATATCGTATGAATGAATGCTTTATTTGCCAGAATAAAGTTGTATAGATAAGTTGCTAAATAGGTAATAATGATTCAGTTCCACACTACCCATATACATGTTTGTACCTCAAGGCGAAATGAATGCACCGACAGGCGGCCCCCGAGGGACCGCAGCTGTAGGCCTGAGCGTGGCCCGGGCTGCAGCCCCCGGTGCTACATACCTACATTTTTGGCATGTAGCAGATGTAGTCTTAACCCTATATGTGTCTCGTAGCTATTGATTCGATTCAAGTCGTCGAATGCTGCGAGTATCTTGCTCTAGCTGCGTTTTAGAGAAAAAAAGAAAAGGAACTGACGGGCGTCGTTGATGTTGTTGGTTCGTAACAATCAGCTGGGCGACTGGTGGCATACTAACACGCAAATTAACATATAATGATGTCCCCATCACTCCTCCCAGGTAAGTTCGCTCACAATTACTAGATGTGTCGGGAGCCTGAAGCCTGCCACAGTCTTAAGTACTCCCGCAGTAACCGTATACGCCACGGATCGTCCACAATGATGGTCGTGTGTATCGATAGGTGTACATACCTATTTATGACACGCTGGTTACCAAATAAAACTTCTTATCATAATTATGAACGAATTTATTTAAACTGTTATCTCAACCGTAAACAAAATATTGTATCTTTCAGAATGTAATAGGTATAATAAATAATAAGGTGAAATCGGCTATTTGAATGAGCTCTAAAAATAGGTGTACACCAGCACCTCACAATACGATGGTGGTCAACCAAACAGGCAAGTAGTCGAACTGTTCAGAAATTATGAAGAGTATTTAATTTGGCCCCTGTGCGTAGCAGCTCATCGTAGCTCGTAGTAGCGCGTAGTAGCGCGTAGTACGCCTACGGACGCCGTAGTCAACCGCTACGACTTGAGCTTGTTTAATCTTCGACTGAAATGACTTTCTTGTGCGACTCATTATTATTATTCTCATTTATTATCATAATTTACATAAGAAATACATTTTTGAATATCAATATAAAAATAAAACCATTTAAAAATAAAAAAAATGTAGCCCACTAGTATCGGAACCCAAAGGGTCCAAGCTATCAGCGATCAGTTATTATTATATTATTTATTTCCAAAAACCGGATAACAGAAATCCATAGTGTTAGTAAATTACATTGTATCTAGTGTTAGTACATGAATTAAAAACATTTTGAGTTTGCGAAGCATTTTACTCAGTTGATGATCAAGTTTCTTACTCGACCATTTTCTCCACACAATTCCTCAGAAAAGGGGAAAACACCCTCAAAGTCAAAGCAAAGCATTTATTTCAATTAAACCATTTACAGGCACCTTTGAATTGTTAAGGAGTCGGTCAGTTAGTCAGAAAGTTGAAGCTAGTTGCTCGTTCCAAAACGTAGGTAGGTCTCTATGGAGAAGAACGAGCAAGAAACTCCACGGACATTCTTTTAAAATCAGGTTTTTACAAAATACTGCTTACATTATTCTTGTTGCTTCTATATGTGAAAACAATGAAGGTAATCTAGAAATACAAAATATAAAAAATAATCAAGACAAAAACCACGGCAGTTAAGAGTTGACCAATCTCTACTGACAGCGCCCGTTCACGAACATGACGCGTGAATCAGCACCATTCAGCTCAACCATTTTGGAGGGAGCTGAATGATCCAACACACGCGCCACCATCAGCGAGACATTTGAGTGAGCATGACAATCTCTCAACCGCCATGCTCATTTATGTCAAACACATAATAATTCACTTAATATATGGCTCCATGGTACTCACATTTACAACATTGAAATAATGCTGCTTTATTATACATTGCTAAGGTTTTCAATGTTTCTAAAATGTTGAAAAAGTAATTAAAATATATTTGTGTATCATAATAACGATACTCAAAGTCAAAGTCAAAGTCAAAGTCAAAGTCAAAGCATTTATTTCAATTAAACCATTTACAGGCACTTTTGAATTGTCAAGGAGTCGGTCAGTTAGACAGAAAGTTGAAGCTAGTTGCTCGTTCCAAAACGTAGGTAGGTCTCTATGGAGAAGAACGAGCAAGAAACTCCACGGACACTCTTTTAAAATCAGGTTTTTACAAAATACTGCTTACATTATTCTTGTTGCTTCTATATGTGAAAACAATGAAGGTAATCTAGAAATACAAAATATAAAAAATAATCAAGATAAAAACCATGGCAGTTAAGAGTTGACCAATCTCTACTGACAGCGCCCGTTCACGAACATGACGCGTGAATCAGCACCATTCAGCTCAACCATTTTAGAGGGAGCCGAATGACCCAACACACGCGCCACCACCAGCGAGACATTTGAGTGAGCATGACAATTCTCTCAACCGCCATGCTCATTTAAGTCAAACACATAATAATTTACTTAAAATATGGCTCCATGGTACTCACATTTACAAAATTGAAATAATGCTGCTAAATTATACAAAACTAAGGTTTCCAATGTTTCTAAAATGTCGAAAAAGTAATTAAAATATATATTTGTGTATAATAATAACGATACTCGTTACTCATGTCAATAAAAAAAAGGGGTAGGAAACAACATTCCTCCAATTAGGAAATTCCCTAAACTGCCTGTGGAGCAGGACCAGCATTTAGCCAAGCATTTTTATCATTGATGTAGTCTTCTAATTTATAATATGCTTGTCTACACAGTGTGCGTTTAATACATGTTTTAAATTGTCTTTCATTTAGTTGAAGAATATCAAGAGGTATTTTATTATAAAATTTTACACAGTACCCCATAAAAGAAGTATGAACTTTTGACAATCTGAATCTTGGCTGATCTAATTTGTTCCTATTTCTAGTATAAACACAATGTCTGTCACTTATTTTATTAAAAAGATGAAGGTTTTTTCGAACATGCATAATGTTTTCATATATGTATTGACAAGGTACCGTCAAGATGTTAATCTGTTTAAACAATTCTCTTAGAGACTCGCGACTGCTGAGATTATAGATGGCTCTGACAGCCCGCTTTTGCAGAATAAAAATAGAATCAATATCTGCAGCCCGCCCCCAAAGCAAGATACCGTAGGACATGATGCTATGAAAATAACTAAAATATACTAGCCTAGCGGTATCCACGTCTGTCAAATGCCGGATTTTTCTGACAGCGTAAGCGGCCGAACTCAACCGCCCTGCAAGAGATGTTAAGTGAGGACCCCATTGCAGCTTTGAGTCAAGCGTAATCCCTAGGAAAACAGTCTTTTCGACGAATTCAAGTATATCCTTATTCAATACAACGTTACATTCACTACTTTTAACATTCGGTAAAGCGAATCTTATGCATTTAGTTTTCTTCTCATTTAATACTAAATTATTTACAGTAAACCAATTATGAACCTTAAGCATAGCGTCATTTACGTCGTCATGGTGCTGTGCCCGTCTATTAACTCTAAATATCAAGGAAGTATCATCAGCAAATAACACCATTTGTGGTTGATTTTTCAACAAATAAGGTAAATCGTTTATATAAACTAAAAAGAGGAACGGACCCAATATTGAGCCCTGCGGTACCCCCATTTTTACTTTTAAGCCCGATGAATTTACACCGTTTACTTGAACTTGTTGCAGTCTATCAGTCAAATATGATTTTACTAAGCTAAGCGCTAGTTTACCCAGTCCGTAATGCTCAAGCTTTAAGAGTAGTGTTTCGTGATTCACGCAATCAAATGCTTTGGAGAGGTCGCAAAAGATACCAATAGCATCTTGAGAATCCTCCCAAGCCTTAAATATATGCTTGATTAAGGTGACACCGGCGTCAGTAGTGCAACGTCCTTTGGTGAAACCATACTGCTGATCATGTAAAATTTTGTGACAGTTAAAATGACTGAGCATTTGATCAAGCATTACTTTTTCAAACACTTTGCTAAAAACCGGCAAAACCGAAACGGGTCTGTAATTATTAGAGTCTTTGCAGTCGCCGGATTTAAAAAGTGGTATAACTTTGCTGAACTTCATTAGATCCGGGAAAACCCCTTGGTCTACACACAAATTAAAAATGAAAGCTAAATAGGGCGCCACTGTCTCAATAATTGATTTACAAACATTAGTAGACATCCCCCATAAATCTTCAGTACCCTTAATCTTGAGTTGTTTAAAAGCTTTAATAACGATTGCAGGGTTTATATGTTTAAATTTAAATTCCGTGGGACATGCTGAAACATTCGAACTTAGTAAGTTTAAAGCAAGTGAGGGCGAAGAATCTAAAGTTTCAGTAGTTTTAATAGGAATATCGGTAAAGAATGTTGCAAATTCCTGAGCAACTTCTTTATTAGTACTTAAGAGACCACGGGAAGTCTCCAGAGTGTAATCAGTATTATGTTTTTTGTTCCTGTTTGTTTCATTATTAATTATTTTCCAAACAGTCTTAATTTTATCATCAGCTGATTTAACTTTATTGCTAATGTATAAGGCTTTAGCTGCTTTACAAGCAATTTTAAAAGTTTTAGAATAAGTCGAAACATACTTATTAAATGTTTCGGTGTTAATATAAGGCTTAAGGCCATACAACTCAAAAAGCCTTTCTCTACTTTTTCTGATACCTTTAGTTGCCCAGTCACTAAATAAAAACTTAGGGCAAATAGTTTTAATTTTTTTCTTAAAAATATTATCAAACTCTGTTTGCACAACTGAAAAAAAATCTTTATACAAAATATTACCATTATTCATATTAAGTTCCTGAACGGGTAACTTACTAATTAAAGTCTTATTAAATTTATCTAAATTACTAGATGTTATTGGTCTTGACTGTATCTGTATTTTTTGCAAGGGTGTGTTGGACTCAAAAGCAATGGTTTGACCGCTGTGATCTGAAGGGAGATAATTTACAATAGCTTTATCTAAATAGTCGCAGCTACAAAAAACATTATCAATACAAGTAGCAGTGGTTGCAGTTATTCGTGTTGGTTCTAAGAACACATTTGACAAATTAAACGATTTAAAGAGGCTTAATAATCTACTGCTATTTGCGTTATTTTCTAAAATATTAATATTAAAGTCTCCACAAATTATTATTGATTTATTACCAGTTGCAAGTTTAGTTAGAACATCCTCCATTATAGACTCAAATATAGAATATGTTTGATAATTCGGGGGTCTGTAAACGCACACTATGACATGCCTATCTAGCTCAACACAGGACAGTTCAATAATATGTTCAACCGAGAGTTCAACTATGTCTTTGCGAGACTTAGATTTAATATTACTTTTTAATATAATTAGTGAACCACCACGCAGCATCGATTTCCGATTGAAACAACTGCTCACAGTATAATTTTCATAATTAATTAACATTTCATATGATTTCAACCAATGTTCAGTTATACAAATAATGTCGAACATTGTCTGCTCTAAAAACAATTCAATTTCCAATTGCTTGGAAGAAAATCCTTGAATATTTTGATGGAATAATTTCAAAGAATGTTGCCTAGCCCCTTTTTTTAAACTTGCTGATTGATTGCTAGAAGATACCTTGTTATTGATAAGTTGCATTAAATTGATACTGGTACCTTCTGTTGTCTTGCTAACTAGTTTAAACAATTTGGGCTTACCACCTTAATATTAGTATTATTACTAACTATTGTGGAGTTAATTACGGAACACTTCGACATATTAATTATGTCTGAGTTAATATTAAATGCTAATAGCCATGCTATCTGACGTCTAAACCTAATAGGCAGATACACTGTATCCCTAGTCGAATTCAATTTTTCAACAAAAGTGTTGGTGTCAAGAAACATAAGCTTGTCATTATAATGACTAGCTAATAAATGCATATGATTATTAAGCATATGTATGTTATTATTTGTCCTATTTGATAGGTGCCCAAAGTAAGGAAAAGCGCACAATATTATTTTCTGACAATTAATTTTCAATATTTCAGTGACACTGTCAGTGATATCATTTAATCTAACACTTGAGCTATTACCTACACATACTGTAATAATGGTATTCGGATCATACTGCTTCCTAGTTATGGATGACATTATTTCTTTATAAGAAGTCCCAGGCATGCAATAATTTAAAGCAGAACAGGTAGTCAGGTTGTTATTTAATAATTTTCCTAATCCTTTCCCTAAACTATCTGAAAAAATAATGGGACGATAACCAACCTCATCACAAGGTACACAACTACTATCTGTCTGAACAATAACCAATGAATCTGGTACAATTTCTGGTGTTACAATGTTCGTGGACAAACATTCCAAGTTCTCCACTATCTCCGGCTGTGAAGACTCAAGGTATGATTCCTTTTGTAAGGTACATGGAGTGGTGTTGATAGGAAGTGGGTCCACTGTGTCTACATTAGAGTTACACATACCCACCAACTCATTAGTGGCAAGGATATGCTCTTTTATTTGGTTTTGAGAGTGCACATACTTTGTATAAAGAGAATGTAGCGACTCTTCAAGAACCTGAATTTCAGACTGTAAGCGTTGAGTGTCAACCTCATAAATATTTGCACTGTCTTCTAACTTTATTTGAAAATTATTCAATTTATTCACAAGAAAAACACGTTCTTTCCTTAATTTAATGTTACTGGAATAATGTTTTTGTTGTTTCCTGAATTTCTTACATTTATTAATGATTTTATTTAGCTTAACATATTTTTTTATTTTGTTATGACTCAATTTATAATTACTATTACCATGTTTTATTAAAGAATCTTCTGTAAGGTCGATTGTTATCAAGGAATTTTGATTGCAATTACTACTTAACAATTCATTATATAAATGGTTGGTGTCCCTAACCTGAGTACATTCTTTTTTCTTTTGTAATTTTGTAATGCATACATTTGCATGAATTAGTTCATCCTCTAAGTCCCTAACCTTACACAATGCCTCCTCATATAAATTGCTACAGCTGGTGAAACCATCCGTGACCACCTGAAGTTTGTCCCGTTCATCAACAACATCTAGGTATTGTTGATGAAGGTCTACAAGTTCCCGCTTTAACTTTGTGTTTTTGTCAACAATTTTCTTAATTTCCTCTTCACCTTCCTCTCTTTCCAGTAATAATTGTTGACATTGGATGTTGGATGCCTTGAGTTCCTGTAGGGCTGTTCTCAATTTAAGCTCCATATCCTGAGCAGTAGCCTTACGGGTCATCACTGGCATGGTTTCAGGAATAGTTACTGAAATTTAGAATTGAAGAAACGGTGAGAACTAATTGAATAAAAAAATGAAAAAAATAGGAAAGGTGGAAATAACAGGAAAAGATGGGAAATTTAGCGTTTAAGGTGAAGGTATAAGTGTGGGAGGCTGCTGATTAAAAATCAGCTACTCTAAATACATTAAATGCGAAATTAAATTAATTTACAATTGACTTATGATTTTATTTTTTCCTATGTGGGTAGGAGACTTAGATTAAAATTATAGTTTTACATCAAGACTACAATGCAAATTAAGGGAAACACGATAATGCTATTATGTATTTAAATTTAGAGTAAGATTTATTCTGTTTGGAAACTAAGTTTTGTCTTTTGTATGAAAATCAATGTGACAATGGCCTATTGCAAAGTGTGAAATCTACCAGAATAAATGATGCAAAACGAGCGTGTTACAAAATAATTGACGATCGTATGCTAATGTATGGCTACGATAGAATAGAAATAAACAATACTCCCCGTTTAAATCCGCAGGTTGATATCAGCTGTTCGGTGTAGGTTACCGGTAACGGTGGATAACCCAAAACACTGTGTTTACTTTGTTACTTCGCAGGAAAACATTAATCCTGGTTTTTTATACAGTTATTTTACTTAAATATATGATATTACACCTTAATTATACTTATTTTAATCCATGCTCCATGCAATCCATACTCGTTACTCATGTCAATAAAAAAGGGGTAGGAAACAACATTCCTCCAATTAGGAAATTCCCTAAACTGCCTGTGGAGCAGGACCAGCATTTAGCCAAGCATTTTTATCATTGATGTAGTCTTCTAATTTATAATATGCTTGTCTACACAGTGTGCGTTTAATACATGTTTCAAATTGTCTTTCATTTAGTTGTAGAATATCAAGAGGTATTTTATTATAAAATTTTACACAGTACCCCATAAAAGAAGTATGAACTTTTGACAATCTGAAACTTGGCTGATCTAATTTGTTCCTATTTCTAGTATAAACACTATGTCTGTCACCTATTTTATTAAAAAGATGAGGGTTTTTATGAACATGCACTCTCGGCCACTGTTCTAAACTGTGTATCCGTAAATCCGTTTGATTAGACACTTAACGTAGTTCAAAGTCATATTTATGTGCTTCTCGTTGTCGCGGTATTATTATTGTACTGGAACCTACCTGGAAACCTTCAGTTTCGGAGCATATTGAAGGTCAAAGTATTAACTTCTTTATTAAGTTTTGTGTTAGAAATATGTTGTTTAATGTTGTAACTAGGCTTTAAATACCTCGAAGACCTCTGTAATCTATATGCATAAAACTCAAACTCAAAATCAATTATTTCAAATAAACCATTTACAGGTACTTTTGAATTGTCAGAGTCAGTCAGTCAGAAAGTTGAAGCTAGTTGCTCGTTCCAAACAGTAGGTTTCTATGGAGAAGAGCGAGCAAGAAACTCCATGAACACTCTTTTAAAATCAATAATATGTTACAAATTGACACATTGTTTGTTACATCATTCATATTGAATCTAGGGTACAATGTGCGAACAATGTAACAAGTCGTGTACGTTAAAAGAGGTCTAGATGAAAATATAATCCTAACCAATTCAACAAATTTAGAATAACCGAGGCAGCTAAGAGATGACCAGTCCCAACTAACGGCGCCCGTAACGGCGGCGCATGTTACTGTGAGCACGTACATTGCTCAAGTAACATGGGACCAGGGGTGTGATTCTGTAAGACCTCATTCTAAACTTCGAATCTGTGAGTTTCTTGATTGGCATTCTAAAAACTTGGTTGATAATTCGAATTTACACTAGCGCCACCCTTGCGAGCGTGTCAGCGAGTTGAACTAAATTGTCAGGGAGATTCTGACAGATAAAGTATGAGATGACGTAAGAAGTGCCATTCTGTAAGGTAATTTCCCCGTCACTTCGACGCTCATTTCGCAATCGAACCCGATTCAAAGTGTGAAATATATCAAGGTCATTTTGAACCTTATGCGAAATGAGAGTGAATAGCGATGTGAGATGCGAGATGTTGTTTGAATTTTGCAGAATCGATCCACAGGGCAGGAAGATTATGATAATGGCGTTGCGCGTTGCAACCATTATTGCTCAATGTACTTAGTGTGATGGACAGACTGCGTTGGTGTGACTTTGTGTTTAGTTACACCGCACCCTGTACACACAGCACAGGTACCTACGTATTATCAATCCGAGGTTTATGTATAAATATGTAGTTCCTAAGTTCCGTGTGTGGTTGACATTAATTTGGTAATGTAAGCAAACAAGACAAGCATGTAAGTGATGGCGTGACGTCACACGTGCTGACACATGCGCCTAATATAGGCTTCATGGTAAGCGCGTGAATCATCGCGGCCACGCGGAACTGACGGGACGCCGAGTTTGAATGTTACTAGAAAGTTATGCAAGTCAGGGAAAACAGCCAGCTTCACATCTAGCCGCGGCAGCTGACACACAATGTGGCCCCTGAGTGCACAGTGTGGCGGCCAGCCACAGACATGGCTGCCAACGGGGCCCATCTCTGAACTACCAACAGTACGTCTAAAATATTGTCAGGAAAAGATGATGATTAATTTCAATTCAATCATAAGTAGGTATTATGAGTAACTAGCCCTAAATACATTACTTATCTACGAAATATTTTATTTTTATGACTGTCATGGCTGCCATTTGTAACTTGCGAACTTTGACTAGAAGGGCGAAAGCTTCGGACTTGCTACCCTGCAGGTGAAGTAGGATTAATAGTCTTTATACACTTTATCATGTATTGTACTTATTTACAAACTTTTAATTATTCTGTACGTGTGTTTGTCACCTAAATCCTGAACTTTGTGTATTTATTTCAATGGGTTCCTAGATGGTTTGAAAATACAATTGGACCCGGTAGGTGGCGCCGCTGTCGGGTTCTAGGTTTGGTTTAATTTTCCAACGTCTGCCGGGCCCGCTATAGTTATGTGCAAAAATCAGCGCGCTGATAGCGCTAAACTCTCGGACGATTATGATTTTTTTTATCCTGTCTGTTCTGTTGTGTGTCCTGTTCAGTCTTCTGCGCGAGCTAATGAGCAGGTCTCTTGCATGACTATCACTGGTAACCGCTCGCCGTAGTCATGAGGCTACGTAAAGCATAGGTAGGATAATATTGGTATCGATACTAGCGAGATACTCTGTGCAGCTCATTGCTTCGTGACCCATTGTTAAGTAAACCAACAGTTCGGCACGTGAATGTCTTGTAAGACAGGGAGGGCATCTTTAAACTCATTACTGCAATTGTTTGAGTGTCCATTTTCCCCTCAAACCTTAAACAAAATCTTTTGTAAGTTTAGGTTCATAGCAAAGCTCGATGTAGTTAGCTGTGCTGATTAGTTGTCGATGATGTTGGTGCGGCTAGTGTTAGATGTTGGTGGAGGCGGCTGGTCGTCCGACATGATGCGCGGAGCAGGCGCACACGGCGTTGTCTTATCAGCGCACTTGACGGCGCTGATAACACGAGGGACGCGCGTGTGTGTGAGTGTAGGTATGTCGCACTCGACGCTCCATGATTCAGCTGCTATTGCCAGATCGCGATTATTTGCTCGGTAGGTACTAGACGCACTTGTTATTATTCAACTAACCGAGGCCCGAGGTACTGAACTTATTGGAATCGTTCAAATTAAGTCGACTGTCATTATTGACTCAACGATATTCTCGATATTATTCCGCCTATATTTATGTGTCGATGACTCTTCAGCTTCTAATGAACTACTTACCTTATTGCGAAACAAGTCGATTAAAAAAAGATCTAGTCGAAGTCTTTATTTCCTTACCAGTTAAATAAAAATAAAAACTAGTTGATGGTTTACAAATGTTGATGTCGCACATTCAGCCTTCAGGTATGCAAAAATTAGAAACACCGAAAACAATTGATCGGATGGAATCGAGCGTGTGTCTCAAAAGTTTACTAAGCTCAGTCAGTACCGTCGACATATCAGCATCTGCGCTCTGTGCTCAGCAATGGACTGTTTTTGCCACAGAACGTCGTATGCTTGTGCCTAGAGGCCTATGTCTAAATTTCATTCGTACATGTTACCAAATGTAAGCTTTCTCCTTATCGCAATATTATCCTTTGTCTTGTTACTGCAGAGACTGGCCCGACAAAGAGCAGTCAAGGTGATGTGTTGTCTCAACGTGATCTAGTCGTCGCTCGACAGACTAATCTCGCGGCACTCGTCGGCTGTCGGAGATGACGCGGCGGACGCCAGTGACACTCTGTCGATGTGTCGATGTGTCGATGTGTCGATGGCGCTATCTTGTCAAGATTAACACTTGTCCATGTAACAGCATGCCGCGAACATGATTGAAGTATCGGATTTGTGGATAACTGCCAAAAACACAGGACGGTAACCACAAGTCCATGACACAGGCGTTTAGTTCATATTGCATCATCATCATCATCATTTCAGCCGAAAGACGTGCACTGCTGGACGCAGGCCTCCCCCAAGTGTCGCCACATTGACCGGTACCGTCGCCATATTGAATGCTCAATCAAACATTAACAACAGAGGCAACTTTTGCTTTTATTATTTTCTGTGTGTCAAAGACATGTAGACCTTAAGACTCCGGCTTCTGCTTTATAGCAGAAGCTAGGCACAAAACACGTAAAATAAAAATGATATCGACTTTTGATCGGTCTGCGACATCCGTCTGAGGTTTCCACACCGGAACAACAAAAGTCTTTGTTGTTGCGTCTCGTTGGCACGGAGAGGTGTCAATATGAATTGTATGGTCACCTATACTTAACCACGAGTTCCTCTTGAACCTTACATTCAGCGAGCTAGAGGTGTCGCACATATAGAACATCACCATTACGTACTGACAGAACTTGGAGAGCGCATCTGTGTTGACACCGCATTTGTGTTGCCTCTGGTAATGCAGGCGCAGGCGACGGTCACCATTTTACATCAGTAGAGCCGTCGACTTATTTGCCATCCTTTGAAATATAAAAAAATAAGTTCACCTCTTATCATACCTGTCAAACCTATCAGTATCTGTTGCTGATAGCGACAGATATTCTCACACGCACGGCGCTGTCCAGCAATGTGGAGCATTGCTCTACATTCCTCAACAATAACCGTCTTGAGTGGATCAATAATATGGGAGTGTAGGCTGTAGCCAACTATACATTAGCGACACGTTATGAATCATGGACAGAGAGGATTTCTGTTTCCGATAGGGTTGTCCAGGGTTGACGGCTGCATATTTAAATCTGTCTTGTATTTTTATCATTAACTGCGATAAATAAATGATCCTTGTAAGAATCATCATCGTTAAGGTTCAAAGCCTGGAGTGGACTAGGTATATACGGTAGTAGCTACTACCGACGTCATCAAGCTTCCCATCGAACTGGTCACCGATGTAGAGGGGACCTACTCATGTAGTTGCTAGCATTATAATATAAAGATGTTACTAGTGTACTGACTCCAGTGGAACAGTTATAAGCCATAGTAACGAGCACAGTTATAAAATGAGCAAAACACCGTCGATCAACAATGTAATGTTGATGTGTGTTGCATATGTGCGCGTGCGCGGGTGTGCGAGGGATTACGTGGTGTTGCGCCACCGCCGCGTGTATGTAGGGCAGGTGCCTCACCAGCACCACCAGCCCCGGCCCGCTGCAGCCACACCGACTTATTACTCCAGACAGAGGACGTCCTCACCCCTCAAGAGCAGCTTAAAATTGGTTTCCTACTCGCACATGTGTAACTTGATCACAAGCGGCATTTCCCAACATCGTGGTAGTACTCGTATGGAGCGTGAGTAAGGGCGATGCTGATCCCCAATAAGCCCCAGAGGGTCGGTCGCGTTCACGGCGAGCTAATCTTGTTACAAATACAACCATGGGAAGTGTGATATAATGTGTCTGTGCGTGTGTGCGTTCAGTGCATCGACCCCATTGATACACCACTTAGTATCGCGGTTTTCTTTAGATATGCAAATTGTTATCTCGTTTATCTTAACTAGGCGCTAATGTGAGACCGGTTATCTTAAAGTTTTGATAATCGTATCTAACAGATACTGTATCTAGCTGAACAGCTGTAGTCACTACACAGCACCGACACGCGTGCATGCGACAGGCCGCGGTGCACGCCTCCGGCCCGGACAGCCGGACAGCCGGACAGCCGGACAGCCGGACAGCCGGACGCCGGCCACGGCATAGCACAGGACAGGGTGAGCAACATGTGTGATAGAACATGAATGTGGTGTCGTAAGTACGAGCGAGGTGAGGCGAGAGTGGAGCGTGGTTGTGCAAGCGCGCGAGGGGACGTGTGTGCTGGGTGTGTCCGTGTGACGTGATAACGTCGGCAAACAAACGACAAGCGCGGACAAATATTTGTAGGGAACGTCGCCGTGTGGCCCCCTCCCCCCCCCCCGCACCGCACCGCACCGCACCGCACCGCCGCCGCTCGCCCGCCGCAGCCCTGCAGGGAGCGCCGTATCTGGAGCTGAGATACCGCGATACCATCCCCGATACCGACTAATTATCAGATAGAAGGCCTACAGATTTGATTACGAGAGCGCGTATCTGTCGCCGTCTCATTACAGTCGGGCCGGCGCCCGCGCACCACGCAGGGGATGCAGCGAGTGCAGTGCGAGGTTCACGTCTGTGAGTGCGGGCGAGGCCGGTGACGCGCCACTCAGTAGGTATGTGCGCTGTAATCCTCGCTCCGGATCTGATAGGCGATACATCGACGGATTATTGATGGGCGCCGCTCGACCTCATCGCGATCTTATCAGTTGTTTTTTTCGTCGAATATTTTCCGTGAAAAGCTAATAAAGACCGGTGCTGCGGGGGCAGGCGCGCGGCGCGCGGGGCGGGGACGCACGTGATGCGATGCTCGCTGATAAGACGCCATATTGTTTCAGTGTATCACAGCCCCCCCCCCCTGAACCACTCATGGCAGTCGACTCCCTGTGCTTTGTAAATGGAAAATATAGGTAGGTATGTGTACTACACCAAGTTATATGTGTGTGCGTTTATTTTGTCACGTACTCCTCCAAAGTAGGCGAACATCATATTACTGAGTGATACAACTATGCGCGCTATGAAGGACACGGTATGAGAAGCACCTATTGCAACGCCTTTGATCGCGTTTAGGTCGACTATTTAAGATGTGTATAAAATATTGTTGCATTCTTCATAATTGTTACTAGACGGCGAGTTCCATTCCATACAAATTGTAGTCAACCGCAAACGACTCACTCATCTAGGTATCGGGTACTCGTGCTCTCAGGTGCTCCTGAGTCTTACTGCTGCCCAAGGGACAGCGGCTGTCTTCACAGCTGCAGGTACATAAGGACGAAGGAGGGCGACATAAGGCTAGCAGACCTCAGTAAAACCAGTGGAGGTTCCTGAGATCCTCCGATACCTACGATTATCTCAATAGTTGTTCATTCAACAAACTTATCAAGATGTTGAAATAATAGATTATTTATCTCTCTTCATTTCACAAACTCTTGATCTAGGTAAGTCAAACAATGGCTATGAAACTTAATAGCAACTAAGTACGTTGACAATATTGTAGGTACTAGTGTACCAATTGGACAAAGTGATTTAGGTATTAAACGACATTTTTAGCAGTATCATGTCCTGACAGTTTGAAAAATACACAACATGAGTAGGCAATATGATAAAACTATTGACATACACAATTAAATTGACCGGATTTTATGAATAATGTCCGTCACAAAATTTTAAGATATGGTGTCATATTTTGGAACAATTGTTGTGATATAAAAACGCTGTCTTATATTGCTAGAAGACAGCGTTTTTGACAAAATATGATACCATATCTTAAAATCGAAACAATTTGTTTAACTTAAAAGCTACAGACAGCAGCAGGCTGCAAACCTATTTTCAAAACTCATCATAACATTTTCATGTCTTTACATATTGATCCTTGCCGTATTTGTAATAACGAACTGTAAGTTATTTCTTACATTTACACATAAGAAAACGAACGACCACAATGAGGTCTGTTTGTTTGTACCGGTAGGTATAAACCTTCATTGTTGGAAAACTAAATTAAAGCTTGTAAAAAAAAAGCTGACATTCTTCCTATTACATAAATGTAATTATTCTAGATTTTTTTGCAGATTAAGTTTAATCTCTTAAAACGGTTAGTCTGATAAGTTTATTTAATGATGTAGGTATAAGAGTAATAAGTATTTGTACATGCCTAATGGTAGAATGTACCAGACGCTTATTTATTACCTACTTAAGAACTCGTTGTCATTACCTACATACCTACCATGCAGTGCAAATAAGTAAATCTATTCTATTATATAGTCATAAAAACTTTTTAGAAAAGACAACCACCTTCAAAATAAGGCTATGCGCGCACTGCGAATTTGAATCGTTGCGAATAATAATCGTCAATCTGTGAACAGCAGAAATGTACTACAATCCGCGCACTGCGAAAATAAATCGTTTACGATTTTCCCTTTATTTCAATCGATTTCATTTCGCATTTTTAAAATCGCAACGATTAAAATTCGCAGTGCGTGTAGCCTTATTGAGTAAACAATAACTTTAATTTCGCAAGTCGTCTTTGATCCGGTTTGCTGTTTTGTGTAGCCAGGGAATTTGAAGAAGAAGAGACTAAAGAGAAGAGTAGGCACTAAAAAGCACATTAAATTATTTTACCTTAATTATCAAATTGCACAACAGACCTATGTAGCAATACTCATAATGGCCAGACAGTTTACATAAAGATTAACTTAAACCATCGATTCAAAAAGAGGAAGAATAAGTATTAGTTATACTTAGCGCGATTTGACTTGTCATTATTGTTATTGTCCGGGCATTATAAATATTACTCTACGTCACAGTCGCAGTCGACCACGTCACATATTAAGAGGGTCACATAAATAATACCTGAAAGTCTCGGAAACGAAGAATATTAACTTAATGAAACAAATTGAATTTAACAAATGTTCCTTGAATGAAAGTACCTAATAAACAATTATTAGTTACTGTAAAGTTATGCTATCAAAAAAAACCGGACCGGGTCGTACTCGCTCACCGAGGGTTCCGTACAAATTTGTAGATACCTACACATCCATACTAATATTATAAATGAGAAAGTAACTCTGTCTGTTACACTTCCACGACAAAACGACTGAACCGATTTTGATGAAATTTGGTATGAAAATAGCTTGAACCCTGCGAAAGCACATAGGGTACTTTTTAATCCGGGACTTTGTCTGCATCCGTGATAATGACATTCACACGGACCCAATCGCGGACAAAAGCTCGTTATAAATAAAGAACACATTTTTATGTTTAAATTACAAATGTATAGTTTTCTGACCTTTTCCTATATATAAGCATAAAACAAAATTACTTGCCAAATTTCATAGTTCTAGGTCAACGGAAAGTACCCTATAAATTTTGATTCCCTTGAGAGTGTCGAAATGTACGTTTTTTGCGACATAAACGGCCGTATTTTTTTTTCACGTTAATTTAGAAGTTTAATTTTTGTCAGAGCTTCAAGTAACCGTAGACCAAAGTATATGGTTTTAATTTTAACTAGATACATTTACGCGTTCCCGAGATAAAGGGTCTTGACAGACAGACAGACGGACAACAAAGCTATCCAAAGGGTAGCGTTTTTTCCTTTTGAGGCACGGAACTCTAAAAATAAAAAAGGGACTTTTGTAAATGGAACTACGAATTTTCTGCACCTGTGTTTGCTTTGGTTTATATTCTGTCATTTATAAAAAGTTATGTTAACAGTGTTTCTGATGTTCAATATTCATGATTGAAGAATGTACCAGTATTCTCACAATGTTGGGAATCGGCCAAGATCGGAGGAGGTACCTGTAAGTATGTTTGTTTCACAATAATACCGGCCTATAATTGTCTCACTGCAGGGCAAAGGCCTCTTCTCATACAGAGAAGGCACGAACATTGATCACCACGTGCGCTCAAGGCGGGTTGGTGATTTCAGACTTATATTAGTTGTAAGTTTTCCTCACTATGTTTTCCTTCACCGATGTTCAAGATAGACTTAACCTTTCCTTTGTTTAAGACGCTAGCAAACGACTTTTGCAGATTTTAAACTGACAATCACGTCAAAATGTGTAGTGTAAATGATTTGAAAAAAATATATGTTAAACTAGAACATTCTCATGTGAATATTATTGCTTAAGTTCATTGTGTCTGACGCGGACAAAACATTGATAATCACACAAAATCTACCAGGAATATTTAAACAAAACTTTTACTATCTTACAGACAATTTTATTATCTATCTTTTAGTATACGCGCCTTTTTAAAGTTAAAGAATACTATCTTTTATAAGTATTTAATTTTTTCGACTACGATTCTCTGGTCGCTTAAGGTCGCCGGAGTATATCGTCGCCTTACATACTCCTATCCTCTCTCTCCTATCTCGCCTCTTGACCTGAAATACTGAAAAGTCTCTCACTCTATTTAGAATAGATGTACCAGTGTTAATCAAATTTTGTTGCTGTCCGTACATATACACTGATCAAAAACATAACTCTCTTTTTTGGGTCGCTTTAGTTGGGTAATAAATAATAATATTTTGACGACACGGTTGGCGCAGTGGCTGAGCGATCGACTGCTGCGCAGCGTGTTGCGGGTTCGATTCCCGCCCAGGGTAAACATTTGTGTGATGAGCACTTGTGTTTGCCTTGTGTCTGGGGGTTGTTTATCTATATATGTATGTATTTACAAAAAAAAAAAAAAAAGATATGTATTTGTGTATGTATATCAGCTGTCTGACACCCATAGTACAGGGTCTCCCTAGTTTGGGGTCAGATGGCCGTGTGTGAAAATGTCCCCACATATTATTATTATTATTATTATTAATAATGAAACCTTTATGTCACACTATGTCCATAGTAATTACAAGTAGGTGTGGTTACAATTAAAGTTTGAACATGAATAAACGTTTTCAGGTTATTAGAATCCTGCTTATCTGCAATATTGAAGGCAATGCATTATAGATGCTCTCGTGTCTCCTATGCCATTTACTTCATCACTATAACTTGCCATTATTTGAATTTGAATTATCTAGTGGAATAATTTTTCTTGAGAGTACCTATGCTCCTGTATGACATTTGTAACAATGCTTATAACTGTTTGGACATCTGCAATAGACTATGTGACGCAGTACCTAGAAGAGCTCAAACAAGAGTAGTCCGCAACGGTCACTCTTTGCTGTGTCTTCATGTCGTACTAATGCTGGCGTGCACGTCTTCTACGGCGTCTTACCAATAATATAATAGATACTTTAGTAGTATTGACTTATTCTGTTTGTCATGGTAAATATAAATGCGCTATCCTTGAAGCGATCAAACATTCAGATATTATATCTCCTTTCTGAGCAGATAAGCTTCTCGAATTTTAACTTTTGTATTTATAGCTACTGTAAAGCTGAATTTTGTTAACACTTTTATTGTTCCTGTTATTCATTTAGAAATGTGTAAAACTTTATTTTTTTAAAGCACTTTAACTTTTTATTCTAAAATAGGTAGGTATATATTTGTTAAATTTTCTTTATATTCTAGCTAGAGTATCTAAAATTATATAACCAAATCGTATTCTATGAAAAACGCACTGCATTACATAATGTTAGTTCTAAGTTTTACTTTTTTAAATTTGATTGACACGGCTTTGCCACGGGAATTTGGTACGTATTGCCTGTTTAATCTCCATGTTTCAGGCTCAGATTATAAAACAAAGCACGGTTTTTGACAGGTGTGCGTGACAGCACTGTAAAAAGACGTTGCCTCTGTGTGTGTTTACGGCTGCCAGGATAATGACAAAAATACCCATAATATTTCATTAAGTATAATAAATATTTTAGTGTCGCAGAAAAGTGCAGACAAGATGATATAGCATTTTAATGTAGTTGTTGCATGCAAACACAGGAGTAATTCTTTCCGTATAGTATTGAACAGTGTGTTTGAGACCCAAAATTGCGCTTTCAGTAGAAAATTCAGCGGTAACCGAACTGAGCATTAGGAATGTTAAGGTTGTTGTCAAGTTCGTAGTCAAGCTGTCAAGCACAATGTGCAACACCTTAGCCACCACTGTTGCTAAGGAAATTGGTCGGTAGTTATTCTTATCAGACAGATCCCCAGTTTTGTTTTTAACGATTGGTGCAACAACCGTTTTCGTAATGTGAATGGGCAGGTACGATTCAGACATAAAGTCAAAGTCAAAACATTTATCTCAATTAAACCATTTACAGGCACTTTTGAACTGTCAAGGAATTAGAAAAAAAGTTGAAGCTAGTTGCTCGTTCCAAAACGTAGGTAGGTCTCTATAGAGCAGAACGAGCAAGAAACTCCACGGACACTCTTTTAAATCATGTTTTTACTGAATCCTGGTTACATTGTTCTTGTTGCTTCTACATATAATTATGTAAAAACAACGTAGGTAAAGAGCAATAGGTACAAAACATAAAAAAAAAATCAAGGTAAAAATTATGGCAGAGAGTTGAGCAATTTATGCTGATAGCGCCTGTTCACGAACATGAACGGGAACCGAATGATCTAAAGCACGCACACCATCAGCTATATTTGAGTGAGCATGACAAATATGCAAAAAATGCAAAATACTTCCGGCAGGTCTACAACGCAAATACTTGTATTAACAAACCAGAATGGCAATCCGCCTAGCCTATCGACGGTAAGAGGCAGCCATAGCAGGAGGTCAGTAACCACACACGGGCAAGTTTCTCTGATTAACCTATTGCCCGCCACGTCAAAAAAGCAAAAACGTGCCCTTGTATACGTAATTCCATAGAGTAGTATTTAAGTTAGTAACTTTGTGTGCATACGGTGTGAGAGGTAATGGTACAAACTTATAGAATTATACCTAAACAAAAGACAACAATTTACAGAAGTAAGGAGGATAAATCCCACAACGAAGACAGAAGAAGTCTTTGCTTCTGAATCTAGAACTGCTAAAGAACAATGCTCAAAACGTCCCCACCCTTGTAGCACTTTGAAACCTATGTTAATCGAATGGCCATAGCCATCTTATCATTTTATTGTATGACAACGAAACTGAAATGTCCATCCCAAAAAAAGTTATATCGAAATGAAGTATGTAGGTAATAAGAAATCACGATAGAAGAAAAGTATAAGGAGGAGCTCGTGGCTAAGTAAAAGCCGTATAGATCGATCGGTCAAAGGTTAAGCTACGCTTGCCGAGGTCGGTCTGTGGATGGTAGACCATTCATTTCATACCGAGTTCGCCGTACCTTGGAAAGCACGTAAAGCCGTTGGTCCAGGCTGTCATTCGTAGATCTTTGGCAGTCGTTAAGCGTAGTCAGGAACCAGAAAGTATGACAACCAGTCTTACCAAGGGGTATCGTATTACCCAGTAACTGGGTTGGTGTGCGTTTCGACCGCGCGGCCACGGCGACATTTCGAAAAAAAAAACTTTTCCAAGATTATGTAAAATTTTGTAAAAGTTGATTCCCAAAACCATAAATTTGTCGAAGATATGGTTAAAAAGTTATAAGGGTTTGAACGTGGCCGCGCCATTGAAACGCGGAGAACCGCGCGGCCACGGAGATCTTTAAAACTAAGCGTAGCAGAGACCTGAAAATCAGGTAAATAACAGATTGAATTTGTAAAAAAAATGTAAAAATACAGAAAAAAATCCTAGGTTTATATTTTAGGAGCTGCAAGACGAAAACCCCATGGCCGCGCCATTGAAACGGTGAATAACACTCTAGCGCCGATATCCAGCTGAAAATGCATCGCAGACGTCTGAAATTCATTGTAAAATCTAGATTTGAATTTGTCGAAAATGTAAAAAATATACAAAAAATACCCAGGTTTAGATTTTAGGAGCTGTAAGACAAAAACTCCATGGCCGCGCCATTGAAACGGTGGAAAACACGTTATCGCTGATATCTCGCTGAAAAAGCATCGCAGAGGTCTGAAGTTTCTTGTAATACCTAGATTTGAATTTGTCGAAAATGTAAAAAATATACAAAAAATACCTAGGTTTATATTTCAGGAGCAGTAGTGCGGTATCGTGTAAAAATAATTTTTGATTATCTATCGAAGAAAGTAAGTATTAGTGAGTTTTTTTTATAAACAACACCTATTAATATGTAGATCTACCGATAATATGCAAAACATATTTTTTATTCATAATACAAAGCCTTGCAATGTGTTTTGAATATTTCGATAGGGTGACCATGCCTTGTTGTTTACAGAAAACTTTCCACCTGTTGTAATAGAAATCATGTCCCAAGGATTCTAAATTGAATTAAAATGAAACAAAGAGATACAAAAACATAATAATATATCTTTATTTCTTTAAAAATCACATAAATCACAGATTGTTTACTTACTACTATACATTTCACACAAACCAAAACTATAAAATGAGGTAACCACCTCGTATAAAACGTCAATATTTTTGAGATTTCTAATAGATGATGATTAAGATATTAAAAATCAGGGTAATATTATACTTTACATTGGGAATAAGCTCGCTAAGTGGGAATATGCAACCACTTTTTTTCTTGACCCTCGATTTCTTGGTGGAAATCTCAAAAATATTGACGTTTTATACGAGGTGGTTACCTCATTTTATAGTTTTGGTTTGTGTGAAATGTAATATTTTTTTGCAGGATTTCGACAATTGTCCCATTAATTAATAAAAAAAAATGGGTGCGTGTACTTATGTACGCGCGTGAGAAGTTATACTTCTTTTAATATAAGCACAATTTTTTTCACTAATATAAAATGACACAAAATTCTCACGAGAGTAATTGTAAACAACGCCATCTGCCTAAAGAAGTATAACTTCAAAAACAAAAGCGCGCCGTGAGAATTTTGTGTGACGCTGTCCGCGCGCATGCGCGCGCATCGTAAAATTTCACTCTCATCATTTTTTCATAACGCGCCTAAAGAAGTATAACTTAAAAAATATTTATCTTAGTGTAAGTAAACAATCTGTGATTTGTGATTTTAATAGAAGTTTATATCTTAGTGTACATAAGTAAACAATTTGTGATTTATGTGATTTTTAAAGAAATAAAGATATATTATTATGTTTTGGTATCTCTTCGTTTCATTTTAATTCAATTTAGAATCCTTGGGACATGATTTCTATTACAACAGGTGGAAAGTTTTCTGTAAACAACAAGGCATGGTCACCCTATCGAAATATTCAAAACACATTGCAAGGCTTTGTATTATGAATAAAAAATATGTTTTGCATATTATCGGTAGATCTACATATTAATAGGTGTTGTTTATAAAAAAAACTCACTAATACTTACTTTCTTCGATAGATAATCAAAACTTATTTTTACACGATACCGCACTACTGCTCCTGAAATATAAACCTAGGTATTTTTTGTATATTTTTTACATTTTCGACAAATTCAAATCTAGGTATTACAAGAAACTTCAGACCTCTGCGATGCTTTTTCAGCGAGATATCAGCGATAACGTGTTTTCCACCGTTTCAATGGCGCGGCCATGGGGTTTTTGTCTTACAGCTCCTAAAATCTAAACCTGGGTATTTTTTGTATATTTTTTACATTTTCGACAAATTCAAATCTAGATTTTACAATGAATTTCAGACGTCTGCGATGCATTTTCAGCTGGATATCGGCGCTAGAGTGTTATTCACCGTTTCAATGGCGCGGCCATGGGGTTTTCGTCTTGCAGCTCCTAAAATATAAACCTAGGATTTTTTTCTGTATTTTTACATTTTTTTTACAAATTCAATCTGTTATTTACCTGATTTTCAGGTCTCTGCTACGCTTAGTTTTAAAGATCTCCGTGGCCGCGCGGTTCTCCGCGTTTCAATGGCGCGGCCACGTTCAAACCCTTAACTTTTTAACCATATCTTCGACAAATTTATGGTTTTGGGAATCAACTTTTACAAAATTTTACATAATCTTGGAAAAGTTTTTTTATCGAAATATCGCCGTGGCCGCGCGGTCGAAACGCACACACTGGGTTGTGGAGGTCCGATAGGCAGTCGTTCCATGTAAAACACTGGTATTCAGATGCATTCGGTTAGACTGGAAGCCGACCCTAATATAGTTGGGAAAAGATAAAAGAAAAGTAAAAAAAAGAAAAAAAAAGAAATGGATGATTTACAGACTACAAACAATTATTAAAAAAAAAACAATTAGGACCTACCTAATTGTTTTTTTTTTTAAATAATTGTTTGTAGACTAAGTTTTATCTAAATTTTATTGTTTGTAGTACCTATAATAAAAAAAAGAAGTCATAATTATAATGTCAATGATGTATTCCGTGTCACGGACTCTATTGCGAGATCGAAATCGACGTGAATACATCATGGAAAACCATCCAGGATTCTCAAAGTAGAATTATTAATTTTACTTTTTTTACCATTTTGATTCCAAAGAGTTGTTTGAAAACTCCGGCTGAAAGTATTGAATTATTCCACAGTAATAAGTTTCTCGGTAAAAGAAGAAAAGCATCATGAGCTGTCACATCTATGATATTTTTTTGCTATATTTTTAATAACAAAGAACATTATACGGCAACATAATTGTGAGTTGGGACCAGATTTCGGTTTCATCATTTCGATATAACTTTTTTCCGATGTATATTTCAGTTTCGCTGTCATACAATAAAATAATAAGGTGGCTATGGCCCTTCGATAAACATATATAGGTTTTAAAGTGCTACAAGGGTGGGGACGGTGTCCTTACATTTTTGAGCATTGTCTTTGGCGTTCCTCAAGGGAGGATTTTGGGTCCTTTATTCTTCCTGATTTATATAAATGACATGCTTTTGGTAACAAAACATGACATAACACTATTTGCCGTTGATAGCACTGTTTTATTTGTTAATGATAATATAAATAATCTAGAATCTGACATTAACCAAACCATATTATTAATTAAAGTTACAAAATTTCTAGGGTTGCAAAGTGAAAACCAACTTAATTGGAAATTACATATCGACCATGTTTGCAAAAAGCTAGAACAGTTCTCATATTATGCACTTCACAGATTAGGGAAAATAGCAAGTCAAACTACTTTACTTTAGCTCCACCCTCAGACACGGTGTAATATTTTAGGGCAACAGTACAGACAAGGAGCGTGCTTTCATAGCTCAAAAACGTTGCATCAGAGCCATATATAACTTACATGTAATTGACTCCTGTAAGCAAATTTTTCAAGGATGAACCTATTAACACTATTTTGCGTCTATATATTTGAAGCTGCAGTATTTGTCAAAAAAACATTGAGTTGTTTAATTACCACACTCGTATACGGCGTAAGGACAAATTGCGCACAGTAGCACAGAATACTTAATAGTACAACATAACAGTAGCTAGCAAGACTCACTTGATGTACGAAAGCATCTTTTGTTCAGCTTCGCGTATCTTTAATAATATTCTGGGGCCTATTCGAATAACTACAGAAATGAGAATATTTAAAAATAAACTTCGTGATCTGTAAGTAAACAAGTGCTACTACTCTATAAAAGACTTCCTATCAGATAAATCACTGCTACAATACAGTCTTCCTCAGTCATGATCCGTTCAGTAACTCAGTAATGTGTACCAACCTAAAATCCTTCGGTTATGTTTCTGTTTTTTTTTTCTGTATTTTTAATAGTAATTTGTATCAATAATGTAATCAAAGTCAAAGCATTTATTTCAATTATTCATTATTAATAATATTGTATTTAATGTTTCCATGTACCTAACTATTGTATGCCCTATGGGCGAGACATAGCTGATCACAATTATATTATTAAGAGACCTGTATTACTTGTCTTATGTACCTACTTATGATCCACAATTGGTTGAGTAATTCGTGTGTCATGTCTGGCATGTACAGGCTGCGGCGACCTTTATATTTTGTGTTTATGTCAACCACATATAATGTACGTAATAAGTGGCGCACTTGTTTAGCTCACACATTATACAAGTCACCGGTCATGGTAGGCCCAGGACCTCCTGATGATGGACCTAGCGGTGATTTCGTGGCTAAATGTTCTCTAAACAATTCGGCTATATCCCCGCTATCACTCGCACCGCCCACGCTCACAGTGACACCAGACTTATGGTTTAACCATAACTCGTTAGTCGCTTTCTAAAAGTCACTGAAATTCTTTGAAACTCGACATACTGAAATGTCATCTAGTTTCAACTGTCATTATTTTGACATCATTAAAAGACGTGGAATAGTATAAGGAATCAATATATCGTCGACCGTAGGTTCAATTGAGGTAAGGGACAAAATACCCAAAATGAGTTAAGTATACAGTTTTGTTCAGAATTTTTCGCTCTATCGAATGGTGTTTATGAAAAAATTCTAGCTTAAGAAAAATGTCCCTTACCCTAATGATTTTTGGATACAAATTTCGAATCAGCCCCATAATATCAATGTATCTGAAAAACTATTCAATATAGGAACTTGAAATGGTGTAATTATCGCCGTCAATCCACTTCAAATAAGGTAAGGGTCTTCCCAATCAACGAATTACCATTACATCCAACATCCAACGCAGAGGTCAATTTAATGTAAGGGACGGGACTACAAGATACTTGGTCAGTAAGGGACATTACTAACAAAATACGTTGTTGTAAGGGACATCTATTTTCTTAAATAGCTAATTTATTTAAATAAATGTTACACATGTAGATAGAGCACTAAAATACAAGATTATGTGTGAAATCAGACCCGAAAAAGGTTAATAAGAAAAAAAGTTATAGTCGATTTAGTCCGAAAAAAAACTTTGTCGGCCTCTCCTGAAAAATCGTATTTTGTCCCTTACCTCAATTGAACCTACGGTCGACGATATACAACAGCACGGTCGGATCGGTGAATGCCCCACAAACCGGGCGCAGACGAGTAAATGAAACAAGAAACTTTCTGTTTAAATTGACCTTTAATAAGGTGTACTTCTGATCGCTTATGTAATATTTACACAAATACATGCTCACTACGCTAACGTCTCCGTCGACGCGCACGCGCACGTACAACACGTAACATATTTATAACATCACATATTATGTATATACCTACATTAATGTATTACAATAGTAACATATTTGGCGACATGCTTCAGATCTACCACTGAGCAACACGTACTTACACCGACGGACACCACATCACGTTATACTCAATACAAATTATTATTATTATATATTACTTTCAATAACATGCAACAATAGTCGTCATTATATAAAAAAAAACATAATTACATATAACTAACTGATTTTATAAACACTAGTATAATATAATTCAGATTTCTGCATTAGAGAGGTACTTCAGATCTATGAGTGCATAGAGCTTACAAACCGCGGCCATTAGTCGTGAAGCTGCGCGACTCAGCCGCCTCTGTGCGACGACGCTCTGCTACGACGCGGCTGCAGCGCTAACACTACTCAGTACTTGCTGAACATGAGCGTCACGTGCGCACTCCTCGTCTTCGCATGCGCGAGGAGTGCACGCAGCAGGTGGCGCTCAGGACACTACTCGTATAAATTCGTGGAATGCTTGTTGAAGTCATGGAGTCAATGATAATATCTCTAAGGTATTATTCCTAATGTTAGTAAGAGTGCGACTGCCGCCTCCCGCCCCGGCGCGTGCGCACGCGTGCACAGTGTCGTGCACACGCACGGTGAATGTGTTGCTCGTGCTCGTGTGCACTGGCAAGCCGGACCACAGAGTCAGTACGCACTTCCACAAAACAAAATTATTTTATAAAAATATAAATTTTATCGTTCAACATTAAATAAAATTTAGCTGTGCAACATTTAAAACAGCCTCTTCGTAGCAACAAAGCTCACTATAAATATTCTATGTAAACATTAAGCTATCTACCTATTCGTAGGAATGCAACGCTTCAGGAATGATTCAGATACAGTCTCATCGCTTATTATACATAATTATTATTTGGTAACAGTGGGAACACACGATTAAAAGCACAGTACAGTACATGGAGTACATTGGTGAGTCGTACGAGACTACTACACGAAGCGCCCAGTGCGGTGCACTCGCGGCACAGCTAGCTATGTATGTACAGGCGCGTCGTTACGCTATTTGGTCAACTAGCAGCGACTCGTCGCCGGCGCTTACTTCCTATCTTAATTAACGTATCTAAACAACTGAGATTCTATAATGTTGTGAGCACTCGTGACGTGACGCGGCTCAGCTGCCCATGGACACGACGGTGGGCCGCTCCAGCCGCTCGTCGGCGGCGCGCCGGTACTCCTCGTCGTACAGCGCGTGCTGCGCGTGCGCGTGCTGCGCGTGTGTCGCGTGTGTCGCGTGCGCGGCGTGCGCGTGTGCGTGCGCGTGCGCGTGCGCGGCGTGCGCGGGGGGCGGCTCCTCCACCTTGAGCGCGTGCTGCACGTAGTAGTTGAGCGCCAGCGGGGAGCGCGCGCCGCCGGTGGCGCCCGCCCCGCCCTCCACTGTGGACACGGATCACTATTACTGTCTGCGACTCACTTCCTCAGAGGCGCGCAGGCCACACGACAGGGGGGGGGGGTACTCACGCAGGTTCTCCATCTTGACGCCCGACGTGACGGTGCGCTGGACGGCTGCCTTGATACTTCGCTCCGCTTTTATGCTATTCTTAGGTTTCCTCTTTCTCGTCTGAAAAAATATTGACAATCCATGGTTAGGTACAATTCAGAAAACTAAACAGCCTTCGTAGTCATGTAGCATTGTTACGAAAATCGACAGCCTCTCTGGTTACTTGTACCCAACTTTTGAGGTTCTCAGAGAAGACTCTCAACTCAATTACTATTGGCATGACATTTCACAAAAAAAAATAAAAGATGTCACAATTTTGTTTGGGCTGTACCTACTTACGTGATTAGAAAATTTCCAAATATATTTTAAAAGGTAAAAATGCGTTGAAACTGTACTTCGTATATTATAAACAAAAAAGTAATTAGTGACAACTAGTTTGCTAATACGTAAACAAGTAGTGAACATGTCAATCAATACAGTAATGTGTTCGCTGCCTATTAGCGTCCGTCGTAATGACACGTTTAGTGGTCAGCGCTCGTTAGCAGCGCGCTATTAGCAGCTGGTGGTGAGGAGCAACTAATAGTTGTGGTATACAAGTCAGTTGCTGTCGGTTTAAAAATTGTTTGAATCCTTTATTTGCCAGTTGTTAGAAATGTAGTGATGAAGACAGTATTTAGAATAGCGCTGCTGAGGCACTGAGGCACTAGGGCACTGAGGCACTGGGGCACTGAGGCACTAGGGCACTGAGGCACTGGGGCACTGAGGCACTGAGGCACTGCACGCACCTGTATGGAGTCCTTCTTCATGGCCAGCGGACGGTTGATGTTGTGCAGCTTGTAGTAGAGGCCGCACGCGTTGCAGACGGTCTCGCCGAGCGAGTTGCGGCGCCACAGCGACGTCGTGGTGGTCTGACAGTTGGTGCACGACATGCCGGGCCGCTTCGTGCCCATCTGTGCACACACACACACACACGGTTACACGCGCGCTCTGGCAGCTCGCACGGCTGTGACACTCACTGGGCATGCATTAATATACTACAAACATTATTCAGTGATGTTAGTTAGAGAAGCGATGGATGTTAGTGGGCGGGCGTTAGGTGTGGGGTGTGGGGTGTGGGGCGGGCACGTACCCCTTTCTTCTGTTTGTAGTCAGAGGGGGTGGAGGGCTGGTGTGCGAGCGGCGCGGGCGCAGGCAGCGCGTGCGACGCCATGCCGTTAAACAGGAAGCCCTTGTAGAAATCCGCGCCCGGCGGGGCCCCCTCTGCGGCCACTGCAACCAGAACAAACGACTGAGCGCTGAGAGCGCTGAGAGCGCAAGCGAGCAGTAGGAGGACGACGGCGGGCGCGGATCTCGGGGGGGCGCGGGGGGGCGCGGGGTTAGTGAGCGAGTTGCGTACGTCGTGCGGGGGCGCGTGGGGCGCGGCCAGGCGCTGACGTACCAGCCGCCGCGGCTGCTTCAGCGGCCGGTTCATGCCGTTCATCTTGTTGTACAGGCCGCACGCGTTGCACAGGTAGTGGCCGGTGCCGTCGCGGCGCCACAGCGGCGTGTGGATGGCGCCGCAGTTCACGCACTCGCGCCCCTCCGTGAAAAACTCCGCCATGTCGACTGCGCAACACACGCGGGTTACAAGAAGCTCACTCCACGTCTGCCGAGCGCCGAGCGTCACTCAATGCTCTCAGTACACGCCGCGGCTGGGCAAACTGACTTGCCCAGGCGCGCAAATACACGCATCCGGTGCTCGAAGTCACACCGGAATACAGACATGAACTATTATATGTTACAAGTTATTGCCATGTTTTATGTCCGCGTCTGTTCTGCTTACGACTGCTGCGGTGGTATGCTCAAACATTCAATAAAATAACAATAAAACTTAGGCGTAATTGTGACGAATACGCAGATTATATTAACATACACAATGCATTATTATTCAATCATTTGTAGTAAACTTGTCAGCAGATTTTGTGCAATGAAGCATAAGTGAGTGAAAGATCACAATAAAACAAAGAAGCTAAACATGGTGTGCGACCTTGACAGTGACAGTACAACAGTGATTCATTGAGGGAGATGCGCGCGCGCACGTGAGGCGGCGCGCTGACGCAGCACTACACGCGCGTGACGTCACCGCGCACCGCAGCAGCTGGTAGCGGTACAGTCAGTACAGCGGTACAGTCAGTACAGCGGTACAGTCAGTACAGCGGTACAGTCGGCGGCGCCGGCGCGGGTCACGGTGCCGGTCGCGAGCGTCGACCCGGCCGCGGTCAGCCACCATTGTTCCCGCGGCTATGCGTGCGCGCTACCCACTACGACTCGTTCCTCTTAATAGCTCTATGTACCTATGCGTTCCTTAACTTCCTACGTAGCTCTGTAGAGTTTAACCGAGGACTGGTGGCTACTGGTGAGCGAGCAACGTGAAGCCCCATCAACACCACGTTAGTCTATGTACCGAAGTAACGAAGTTCTCATCAAAGTTAGCTAGCCGAATATGACAGAGTCTTCTGTTGTTAGTTTTGTGTACCACCTATAAACCTAACACGATTCTTAGTAATGCCTAACAATGCTGCCGATTCTTATTATTTAAAATTAGTAAGACGCTAGAAAATATTTCAGCACAACAGAATCAGCTCTGTAAGAAACAACTCATGTTGAATATCCTAGTGAAGTGTTTAGAGAATCAATAGTTTGGCTTTGAATCCTTTCTGAATCGCTTTGTACAACAGGAAGCGATCCGAAGGCGAATTGTGTCAGCTTTCCTGCGCCAGTTCGGACGACATCCTGCCGGCGTCAGCAGTGCCCGACACCGCGACGTCAGGAGACACACTGTGTCAGGTCTAGCTGGCACAGTGTCAGGTCTAGCTAGCACGGTGTCGCGACAACAATTGTCGAGTACGTGCCGCGGCGTACGGTTTCAATGGAATCTGTGACCGTTACACATCCGCGACGCGCGCCCCACAGTTCTCCTCTCGCGGCACGTCTACACTACGTATTCGTATATCGAGTAAGCATTTCATATGACAAACATATTTTCATTAATCTGTATGCCATTGCTTGCTGTTTACGATTAACTCCATCTGGTGATCTGGAGTCCTGTGAGGCACATCAGCACTCCATCACAACATGTGTATCACCTAAATCAAAATAGACGAGATAATTAAGTGATTCATGAACACGACATGTCATACAGCGGTGTGCGTGTGCCCGTGTGCACACACTACTGCACAGATCATATTCAGTTACACGGCGCAGAGCACTTGACAGAGATTTAACTGAAATGAATGGTGGCGTTTCCGATTACTCACAATAAGCATAAAACATGGATGTCATTAGCCGGCCGTTATTGGCGTTTGTAACGCGAGCGGGGCCATGTGCGATGCGCACGTTACCCGCTGTGCAGTTATACTTCTGTCCTACACAAAACTAAATATTTTAATAGTAAAACTTGAGTATATGAAGCTATGTACTCATGTATAGTCTCTCTACAAAATGTAGATTATGTGAATAATAAATAAATAAATGTTCGGCCCCGGTCCTGCATAAATCACCGAAAACTAGTGTCTGCTAGGATCCTAAGTGATGTGATATGCGTGATTCAGTCAGTTGCATTCACTAGCAGCGATCTCGTAAGATAGCCAGCTTGCGTTCGGTCCTGTGACGTCACTGGTCAGCTATGCCCTCATGCCTAATGGTGGTAACTCGTCCTGCGGCGATAAGCGCCACCTGGCGGCGCGTGATAACAACCACATTAGTGGTCGACGGCCGAGTGTCACAGAGCAAATATGCAGAGACGCGGCCTTAACGTGTGACTCCACTGTTTTTTTGGACCTTTGTTTATAGCGATAGGCGACTGGCCTGCGCCCGCGCCGGCCGGACGCGCGCTGTTTGCGTGGCACGTGCCTTATCCGATACCATTTACGGAATGCGATTTTAATGCGCTTAAAAGGGAACGACTTCATTTTAAAACAAGACATGGCTTTTTTGGAGCGACCTACGCAAACAGTCGGCGCGTCCCGTGTCGTTAGTGGTACGAGTGTTTGTCGGTATGAGTGTACGAGTGTACGAGTGTTGGAGGCTCCACCGGGACTCGCCGGCTGGGCCATAGTAAACAATATCAATGGACACGTTATTGCTGCGAGCGATTATGCGCCCGCGCCGCGCCGCCCGCCGACGAGGAAAACCGCGATCGATGCTAATTAAAACAAGTAGCCATGTGTAGCGGCACTCCGGCACTACACCACTAGCGGCGCACGCGCATGTACTCTGTACTCAGCACTAACATTGTTTTTGTCTTCGACACGTGACATTCAAGTTTTGTTTTTTGACATCCGTGTACCTAACGGAAAACAGGGCATTTATTTCTTTAAAAATAGTACCTAACGACCAGCTAACGACATTATTAATGTTATTCTTAATGATACTCTTCAAATGTTTCATACTATGTATGTACTATGTAAGTATACTAATTACTTATTGAATGTAGTCGTACATTGAATACTTACATAGTACAGAACTACAGACGAACAAGCTGCTCGGTGCACAGGCCGCTGAGCCGCTCACTTACTCAGTTATTACTTGTAAACAATGAGTGAGTGTGCAGAGTAGGTACCTACTGAATCTTTTAATCACTCTTCCAAAACTTAGGAATAATAGTGGCAGTGTAACAGAAATATAAATATTTCTGTACCTTAACCAAATACAAGCGGTCTACTGATAGTATTGTGCTGTTCCGTTGTAAGCACATAATATTGTTGATGTTTACGATTTGTCTTATTTGAGAACGTTTGGTCGCGGATGACTATTCAGAGAAAAGATATTAATTTACTTTACGAGCCACTAAACCTAAAAATAAAATTGTAGCATCGTGAAGTGAAGACTGATGAAGGTTTAAGTGGGCTCCTTAGAATATGGCGCCGAGTTCACACGAGCGCTCGTAAATAATGCCGGAACTGTGCGCTTATCGACTGCGTCTTTTGGAAATAGTGCCTTATCTGTCGGTAACTTTATAAAAAACATGGCGGGAGGCGCAGAGATGCGCCCGCGCAGTGCCGAGCGGGCCGAGCTAGGCGAGCGCCGCGCGGGCTATCGCGGCGTGACCTCCCCGCCCCGCGCCGCACCACCCCGCACTGTTGCTATCTGCTATCGGGATCGGCCATCAACATCATATTTTGATCATCGTATACAAGTAACACAACGCGCACATCCGCCTCGTCTCTGTTGACATGATCTACACTCACTATGCTCGTACAGAATCCGTGTTGAACCATGGTTCAACATTCATTTTGTACATACTTACGGACATTTCTTTATTAGTAGCTGGCACACTCATCGTTGACAAGTTTATTTCCAAAGTGCACAATATTACCTACGACTACGACACGCACGACTACTAGCTGGGGCACCTACCTCCCTACATTGTGCGCCTACCTACGAGTGTTGCCACGGACCCGCGGCCCACAGCTGCGGAGCACTCGTGAATCATACCACCGACTGGACTTGAACACTCCCTTCAATTATTGTTTTGTTTTAATTAATCATCATGTTTTTATATTCGCTACTATAATTGTCTTCTATTCCAAGTCGTACTCCAAACCTAACTACGATGCAGTAGTACAAACACAAGGCACAACATGTCACGAGTAATATTATTACACAATAGAACACCATTGTTTTCAGGTTACTTTGGCCCTTTGGCTACTTAGGCATATGCTAGCACGAGGGCAGCTTGTTTTGTTAAAGTATTATACTTACTGGCAGTGAGACTGGCGGCCGCTGACATTTGCGGTCGACGGTTACTCTCCAAGTTCCACACCTCCTGGAATCAGAGAGGGAATTGTTAAAACTGGCAACACAAGTGAACAGTGGCGTTATTGTTCACCCAGGCTGGCTGGAGCGTGGCCTGTGAGGTGCGGGTGAGGTGCGTGTGAGGTGTGCGGCAGTGCGGCTGACCTGGTGCGAGTAGGGCGGCGCGGCGAGCGCGCTGGAGCCGTACACGGTGTTGGGGCGCGAGGTGGCGCAGGCGAAGGCGCCGCCGAAGCGCGCGCTGAAGGCAGGCAGCGAGCCGCCCCCCGCGCCGCCGGGGGCGCCCTCCGCGCCCGCCTCCGCGTACTCCTCGCCCATCACTACGCCGCCGCTGCCGTAGTTCGGGGAACCACCTTGGAAACACAGCAAATCTAATTAGTGCCTACGTTCAGACCAGGCTTTTGTGAATAATAAGGTCCGAAGTCGGACGCTCGCACGCCTTTGATTACGTAAATCACGACACATTACTTCGGAAACTTGAGCATTACGGACTACGTAAACTTGCACTAAGCTTAGTGAAATGTTATTTGAATGATGGAGACAGCAGCAAGTTAAAATAACGAGGTGAATTGATACGGTTTAAAAGTACAAATGGGAGTTCCACAAGGCTCAATTTTAGGTCCTGTCTTTTTTTAGTTAATATTAATGATCTACCCCGGTTATTTAAAAACCAACTACAAATGGTGTTATTTGCCGATGACATATCCTTAATTTTTTTATTGAAATAAACGTGCTCAAAATCTTGACTACGTAAATAACGCCTTACTTTATGTCCAAAATTGGTTCACGTCTAATAATTTAGTATAAGATGAAAAAAAAACTAAGTGCATCAGATTTGCTTTGCCAAATGTCAAAAGTAGTGATTGTAACATAGTATTGAGTACAGAGAAATTGGAATTAGTCAATAAAACTGTTTTCTCGAGCATGACCCCCTCATGCTCGACTTAAGGCTACAATGGGGTCCTTATTTAACATCTCTCGCAGGACGGCTAAGTTTGGCAGCATAATGCTGTCGGAAAAATCCGGCAATTTACTGATGTGGATACCGCAAGACTGGTCTATTTTAGTTACTTTCATAGTATAATGTCTTACGGTATTTTATTGTGGGGACGAGCTGCAGACATCACCTTGCCTGCAGACGGTACCTTACATCTTTCGTGGGGTATTGTTTAAAATCTTACAATAAAATACCTCGCCACATTCTTCAACTAAACGAGAAGTCTTATATAAAACGCACACTACGGATGCTGCCGAGCTTAATATAAGTTGGGTGGTTACATCACTGATAAAAATGCTTGGCTGGATGCTGGTCCTGCTCCACAATGACAAGGGTTCATAGATTAATTTATTAGCATTTGATTGAACTGCTGAAGATTACACACACACACACAGACACACCACACACAACATCACATCATCATCATTATCATTTCTACATTATCTTTGCATTGTATAAACTCAATCTATTAGTATTACCCATAGTATAATTTTGCATACCTAGCACATTATATGTATGTGAGCACTATGTACAGAGGCTAGCACATCAAGCTACCCCAATCTGTCAAATTTCATCGACTGGTTTTTCAACTGTATTATATACCTTTATTTATTTATTTTTTATTTTTTGTAGGAATTTTAATTTACTTAACTTTTGGCAGTGTGGGATAGGTTTACCAAACTGCATATTTTATTAATTACATTTGCAGCATTTGAGTAGGTTTTCTACACCTATTATACTGCTCCAGCACAGCAGGGTATCGACACTATGTGGATTCCTACACCAATTCCTACCTGACTTCTAAGGTATTATGGTCATAACGTCTGGTCTCTCCCCATATTGGCGAGGCAAGTCATTGAGCTCCGAAATCCTGGTGGTTTCAGCACCACCAGGGTAGGCAGGCTCTCACTGCAGGATAGGCCATGAGGTATTGAATATATACTCATTTCTTTTCCGCAAACTAATTTGGTGCTGTATTAGGGCTTTATTTATGTCGTCCTTCATTATGAACCATTTATCTTGAAACTGAAATTATCCGCAGTCAAGTAACAATTCAGGCTGGTCTACAATTAAATGCAGAGGACCTTACAATAATATACTAAAAGAGGGACGGACCCAACATTGGCCCTTCAGGTACCCCGTCTATACTTTAGACCATGTGAAGAATTATTTTAGTAATAATATACTTAGAGCAAACTACACCACCTGTAAGTTAGTATTAGTACAGTCCATAAGCGGACGTCTAAACTAATATAATCGAAACTATATTATATTTAAAGAGGAAAGATTGCTTGTTTGTTTGTTAGGATATAACACAAAAACTACTGGTCTGATTTTAAAAAATCTTTTACCATTGGAATGCTTCATTATTCCTGAGTAACATAAGTATATTACTCGGGATAGTATATTTTGAGGAACTTAGGGATCCTTGAGAAAATAACAAATAAGATCTTATAAAACAGAGCACACGTTTACCTTATCGGTATACATTAGATTCAAGAGCAATGTTTCGTCATTTACGTACCTAATCTATTACAGATACAAAAGATTGTGTCTCTCCTCAGGGCGAATAAGTACGTGCTTAACTGAGGAGACGCACAGGAGTGAGTTGTACGACGTCCTTTGGTGAGACTATACTAGAGACCGTGAACAATTTATCCGATTTATAATGACTGAGCATTATCTTGATAAAGCGGAAACTTTTCAAACATCTCGCTGAACACCGGCTGTTGCTGGTATGGACCGATAATATTACTTTTGGATATCAGCTATTTGAAGACGGTCATTATAATATGGTTATAGTGGTACATACCTGCGCTTGAGGTCCAGATCTGTGGTTGTGTGGTGATTTCGGCGCCGTTGCCGAAGTACGGCGAGCCGGCTGCGTATGCGCAGCGCGAGTACACCCCGCCGCCACCTCCTCCTCCGCCGCCACCACTAAAAACGCAATAAACTCGTGTAAACTATTGTATTAGACTACGCCTGAAACATAGAAACATAAACATAGTCGTCGTGCACAAAATAACACCGAGCCATCAGTCCCTGTCCTCATTACAGAGCACAGTCAATTGCACACCAATCACATTACCTACACTATACAATACAGTGCACACAACACACTTTACCTGCACTACACAATCACATCGTACTTGAAACTAGGCTGCCTACAGTTTGAGCAATCATCTTTTGGAAGATAACGTGACATGTGATAACATTATGTGTAAGAAGTAGTTCCTTTGGAACATTCACTTCAACAACTTATTGAACTAGGTCATAGTGTGTAGGTGGCAGGCTTGCGCCGCAGAGCAACATCGCACAAAGTCACACCACAGGCAGGTAGGTAGTCCGGCTCACATCTACAGCGGACGCGAGTAGAGCAGAGCAATATTATTTTGTGCAATATTTACTAACATTATGAAATAAATAATTTTAATTTGAATAGTCGACTAAATTCAGTAGCGACTGAATTTAGTCGATTTAATTTAACCAAGTGTAATAAGGGCAAGTAAATATTAAAGGACTGATTTCAAATAAGCACGAGCTGTTTTGATTTATTTATTTGACAGATCATGTCACATGCCATTGGTAGCACCCCTTTATGTATTATGCCACGTAATACATTAGTATATTTAGTAAAAATAAATAAGTACATCGTGACGTTTTTGTACCCAATATCATTCGCATAACATTGAATGATTCACTAATTTATTGATTGTGTAATACTTTCTTAATTGATGCAACCAATTTGTGACAACAAGCTCAATCGCGATATTACTCAAGGGTACAGACAGAAACGAGAGCATCGCGCGGAACGTGCCGAACTGACGATCCACGGATCAACTGTAGCGCGCAGCGGAGCCTGCCTACTGCCTAGCCACGGCGCACAAGCACTCGGTACTACGTATGTACATTACACGGCGCGGGTATTAAACATTTTAGCATCGTTTAAGAATACCGAGTTCGCTGGCGTGTACTTGTTAAGTAGAGCGCAGTGAGGCTAATGGCTCGGAACGTCTCGGAAGTAGGTACCTATGCGTTATCGTGCACAAGCGCCCGCGCCGCGCCGCCCTCGACCCGCTTGCATTCATTACACAGTGGGACACTCAGCATTTTGCCCAACACCAGCACTTTCAGGGAGACCCGAACCGAACAGTCAATCGTTCATAAACTTCATCGGAAGTTAACCTTCAATGTTATTATGTGAGATTCTGACGACGAGAGGACGACCCGGAGCGTGACATAAATGTCGCCGAGATAAACCTAGGTGGAGCCATTTCGCGGCGCGGCTCGGGCCATACACGGCGCGGCGCGGCGCGGTGTCTCCGTGTGGCAGTAACTCGAGAACGCGGAAGTGTAGCAGCCCGCACTCGCACGTACACGGCGCCGCCGGTGACGCAGCGCGTAGCGCGGTGCAGCCGTGCTACCTTCTGTTAATCTACAAAGTAGCTCCGCTTGTACAATCGTATCCACTGACTCACGCGTGACAGACGGTAACTATTAGACCCCATGAAAGCTTTGTAACTGCATGTGATGTGACCTATTACTTCATCATCATCATACCGGCGGCAGTACGTCTACTGCTAGACAAAGACCTTCCGTAAAGATTTCCAAAAGGACCGGTTGGAAGCGACTTGCAAAAAGCATATATCAACTTTTCCTTGAAAGCAAATAATTAGTTTTTTAGCCTGTGATTCACCGCTGCTGAGAGCCAGCCCTCAGAGAGGAATGGGCCACCATGCGAGTCCAGTGCGGGCTGGTGGACGTCATGATGTCCCCCATAATTTAGTTGTAGGGTACGCCGGCAACTTTACTAACTAACGTCCCTTGATCCTTCGCCGGTTCTAATAGCATTAGTGATACAATACAAAGTTAGAACTTGTTGTAACTATTCGTAGATTGGGACAATGAGCTACCACGCCTACCACTGAGCTACTACTGCTCATTACTGCAGTACTGCTCGTTCAATAGATGCACTGTAACAAACCACCTCTGTGCCCCAAAACATGAGATCGGGGTGACGACGCCGTGGACTTGACTAAGTTTTGGGCCAAACAAATATAAAGGACTGTCGTTCCAGCGATACGAAGAAGAAGAAGAATTAGATACACTTCTCTGAATCTATCAGTCCAGCCGGATTAATATTTACTAATATCAAATCAAAAATATTTATTTGCTAGAATAATATGGTACATAACATGGCGTTCAAATGTCAAACTTACAAATAAAAGATTCTATTGACTTGTCTTCTAAATAGTCCTTAATGGTATATTAACTTTTAAATAGTAGTAGTTTGAAAAGCTTTTGTCTTGGAAACTATTTGGTAAATGATTGTAAATAATAATCGACATGTAGTATAAATTTGAGAATTTGTAAAAAGTGAGCTTCACAAATTGCTCGGATAATTTTTTTTTTCGCTTTCAAAACTGTTAAAATCTACTGAGTAAAGTAACCCCATATTATAATACCGTACCGAAGGACGGATGATACGTACCCAGCCATGGTAAGCCAGCATTGCAGTATCATGGTTAATGGTTTGTTTTGTTCGTTTTAGCACATATATAAAACGATCAATTTTTGTAAGAATTTTATGTAGGTGTGGTTTCCAATTGCAATATTTATCGATCGTTATACCCAAGAATACACAATTGTCGACAGTGGTCTTGAGAATCTTTATAATTAATGTCAAGTTTATTTATGTTTGCAATGTATGTCTGAAATTGTATTACGTATGATTTAATCATTTTTATTTTTAAGTTATTTTTTTCTAGTCTAAATTTTTGTTTGTGTCACTCTCAATTATTATTGTAGTGTCATCAGCGAATAGTATGCAATCTTTGCCTATCGCCTCTGGGATATCGTTAATGTAAACTAGAAAGAGTAGTGGGGAAACGATCCCTCCCTGAGGCGTGCCGTATTTATTTTGTTTTCAGTCCGATCTAAAGGTTTTTTTATTTTGACAGGTTTTTGTTATTTCCACGCATTGAACTCTTTCAGAAAGATAGCTTTTGATCCAGTCATTGGCCTTACCTCGGATACCATAATGCTCTAGCTTTGAGAGTAGTGTTTTATGGCAAACAAAATCAAAAGCTTTTGTATGCAACTTATCTTAGATTTTTTATTTGAACTTTTAGTTATGTGTTTTATTAGCGTAAAACATGCTAAAGCAGTGGAACTACCCTTCCTAACACCAAATTGTTCTTTTTAAGAGTATCACTTGCTGTTAAAAAGTTCTCTATTTTAATGAACATCACTTTCTCAAAGATTTTGGATATGACTGGGATTACAGTTATTGGGCGACAATTGCTCATGTCACTTTCAACACTTTTCTTGTAAAGAGGTTTCATTTACATTCTTCTTCGCTGCAACTTGTATGGAGTCTGTTTTACAGTCAGCCAACTCAGTAATTGTGCCCAAAACCACATAGTTAGATACGTTTCCCCGACGTATTTTCCTCATAGGTATACATTACCATTCATTCACTGTTTGATATCCCAGGAGAAGATGGAGTTTTGTGGGGTTTTGTGAACGACAGTTTGTGCTCAACGATATTTTACAAGGGGTGTTAAAAGACAGGCGAGACTCACATACTCTTTGCGTCATTGAGAACATTGTTTTGGTCTGAACTATGGGTACCTGGGGGATTACGGAGATATTGAAAGTCGAAGATTTTTATGTTTTTTTTTACGAATAGGTTATGTTTTTATAAAGTTAAATCAATAGTGGTAACTATTGATTTAACTTTGTGGGCGCATTTTCTTCTTAATGAATCTAGTTGATATTATGGTCAAAACAAGTTTGTGTTGTAGAGTTGTAGCCCGCATCCCGTTCCAGAAGGTTGCCTCCGACGGACAGGCCGCGCCCGCAGCGCATTAGCGTGGTCGGCAGCGCACGTGCGGGCACGCAGCGTGACCGCACACGCCGCGCACGTGCGGACTGCCCGCTGTCCCGGGGCCCCGGGGACCACTGGCTCCGGGCGCAGCCATCGTATCTGCCTGAGTACGACTGGGTCGGCTTACAGTTTGTGAACGCGACGGTCGTTATTTGTCATCATCGCCTAATCCCGCACCGGAACGTTAAGGGCCTATACAAATAACTCATTCGAGACACTTAAACCGTCACTCGACACTCACAAAAAATGATGTGTACAAATTTGGAAACGATCCGAAGACTCTTAAAACGTGTAAAATGGCGCATTAGAAGGGGACGCGCACAAAAAGTGTCGCTATAACGGATAACTCAGCGAGCGCCGGCGCGCGGCCATCACCTGTGGCCACAGATATACATCGTCTTGTTACATGCTGCACAACAGTTCTCTAATGTTATGAAATAAGTTTAGTAATAATAAAAACAATAATATAAGGCGCGATTCGACACGATCGGTTTTCCTCTTGTAAGTATGCTGGTCATAGACGCAAACATTCACAACTGGTGTCTCGCGCACGCCTACTCCCGACATGCGCCGCCATTGTGTTACATCTTGCGGCCCTGCAGCACACCTGAGACATTGTCACCGATTTAAGACAATCTCTAAGGCCATATTGTATTCAAAAATACACATCATTGAATAATGAATGTACAATATATTAATAGCTAGACGGTTGTCGCTGACCGCTTATAATGGGATTTTCCTTATACTAATTGGTAACAATAAACAAACTCGAATATTAGAGGAAAACGCAAACATGCCTAACGTTATTAATTATTTTCAAACAGAACGAGTCAATAATAAAACTGCCGCGCTGCGTACGTACCTACTGCGCAGATGTGTGTGTGTGTGTGTGTGTACTCGCACAGTGGCGGCGGGTTATTGCACAGTGTTGATGCGAGAGGTCCGAGTGTGCAGCCACCGAAGGTGAAGGTGTTCTCACGGCGCGGCGCCCACGCGGGTCACCCGACACCCTGGGAGCAGGCGACCCGCGCTACCGGGAGCGCGCCACAAGCACATAGCCTACCCAGCGCGACGGCCTACAGACGCCATCGCCACCACTCCACCACGTCACGCACCCAGGCTATTCATTTCGCTTCACGCGCCCGCTCTAAACACAATGAGGCGGAGTAGTTGTCGGTGTGACGTACAGAACAGCCGCCACAGCTAATATCGCTAAGAGCGTTCGGTACACAGAGGGTCGCGCGCTCTTCCGCCCGCGCGGCGCTGTCCTGAGCGCGCACAAAAAACCCCGAGCGACGCAAATAACCCACGGTTATGGTTAGAGGCCACAACGTATTTGCACAACCAATTGACTGTGTTTGGAGGGTTTGCTTGCTTTTGGTTTTAGAGTGGTTGCCATAAATTAATCCGAGCGTGCGGATCGACAAACACTTTAGTATATTGTTTGTTAGCGCGAGGCGAGCGGTGTGCGGGTCGTAGGCGCGGGGCGCGGGGCGCGGGGCGCGGGGGGCGCGCGGGGCGCGGGGCGCGGGCTGGCTCGCACTAGGTTAAGTGTCGCGGCGTACAATGGCAGCGCGCGCGCACCGCAGGAAGTGCACGATAGCGTTACTACTCATTCGCAGAAAACACACAACGAAACGAACGATCCAGCTCTCTCTGGTATTCAAACATTCTGCTCTAACGTGCTGCTTCTACTAATCTACCTACCTACCTACGTATTGAACAATATATTAGCCACATAGGTACATTTATATTATTCAAACTCACACAGATTGTAGTTTTGTTTGTAAGAATTGTGGGTAAACTATACGCACTGAACATCCGACACATGACGTTCAGTCCTTACAATGATGTTTATCACAGACAGCGGAACTGTCTGTGTGTTTGTGGACGCACATCAGCGTGAGGAGCAGCTTTAGAAGCGCATAACAAAGTGCAAGCACCGACTCACTGAGTCATTAACGCAATGCTTCAGTCGGCGATCATGTTGCAACTAAACTTGTGAAATCAGGTTTACGACTGCGACTGTGTGCACATTTAGAGTTTTAAGTTTGAATTTCAATAAATTCCTATTTGTCCTGAAATATCTAAATTGATGGTGACCCTATTTTTAGTTTGTATAACTTACTTTAGAATTTATACTTATGTAGGAATATATTTAAAAAAAAAACTTAGTTCAAGTTAAACCCTAAAAAATATTTCAGTTATTAACGCACTTCGAAAACAGGTAACCTCCTTCCCAAATGATCGAGGAAACAATCTATAAAAAGTTATCAATAATTGCGTTCAAATTTGACATACCGCTGTTAAACCGCGATGATTAGTGTTGGTGTGTTAATACGTTCAACCAAATGGTTGTAAAAAATGTTCCTAGTTAATGAATTATAAAAAAAATCAGACAAGTGCGAGTCGGACTTGCTCACTGAAGGTTCCGTACAAAGTAGGTACTATAGAGGTTTTCACGTGTTTTATGGGATCACCATCTACGATACGTATTTCAAGAAAGCTAACAATAATACGCCCTTATATATTGATGGGCTTGTCAAGTCTGTCTCCAACGGTCATAATATAAAACTATATCCCACTTAACTTTCTAGAAGAATCCAGAGTGTTCTATCGAAACCCTTAACTTCAAGGTGCCAGTTGCATAACCAAATGCATAAAACCTCTACAGTACATTTCCATATAAAAAAAAATGCAAACTTCCGACCGAATTTCAGTCACGGCGCGGCGGCGGTCAATCTCAATGGAGCTCAACCAAGTACGCAGAAGATATTATAGTGCACAAGTGTGTGCGCAAACACAGGTGCACTTCCCTCCCTCCTAGCCCGGTAGGTCGGCAATCCGACACGACCGGAGAGAGATCAGGCGCAGGACCACCGGCTTTACGAGCTTTCCGAGGCCCGGGGGTGTTACACCGCCAACTTTTAAACTCCGGGCTGTTACTGAGAAATTCTTAATAGAAAAACCCAATAACACTATGCCCGACCTGGGAATCGAACCCAGGACCGCACGCCCAGCAGTCGCGCTTGCGACTACGAGACCAACGAGGCAATTACCATACTAATATTATAAATGAGAAAGTAACTCTGTCTGTTACGCTTCCACGGTGAAAGGGCTGAACCGATTTTGATGAAATTTGGTATGAAAATAGCTTGAACCCTGGGAAAGCACATAGGGTAGGTACTTTTTAATCCGGGACTTTGTCTGCATCCGCGATAACCGATATTCACACGGATCTAATCGCGGACAAAATCTCGTTATAATTATTATAGAATATATTTTTTATTATTTAATTACAAATGTATAGTTTTCAGACTTTTCTCTGTATTTATAGTATAAGGCGATATTACTTTTTTTCACGTTAACTTAGAAGTTTGATTTTCAGCTTCAAGGGACCGTGTACCTAAGTATATGGTTTTAATTTCAACTCGATACCTCTACGCGTTCCCAAAATAAAGGGTCTTGACAGACAGACAGACAAACGGACAGCAAAGTGATCCTATAAGGGTTCCGTTTTTCCCTTTTGAGGTACGGAACCCTAAATATGGCTAACATGTAAAAGTGCAGTCGCAGCACAGGCACCATGTGCTCCTCTGCTGTACATCTGCTGGTTCTCATTACGTCCCGACCATTACTGAAAACTAATTATACGGACTTTAAAAAGCCCTCTGAGTTTGTTTTTTTTTTATATTTTCTCCAGAGTACATCGACACACCGACAACCCGGCCTCGTCTAGCTCCACACTATGGTTGACGAGCGACAGTACAATAGGGTATTACACCCATTTTTGAAAAGTGTCTCAATTAAATTCAGTAGTGCTAATATGCCACCAAAAAGAAAAACTCAAAAATTGTATTCAATCGATAAGTGTCATAACAATCATCATCATCTGCCTAGCCTTTTCCCAACTATGTTGGGGTCGGCTTCCAGTCTCACCGGATGCAGCTGAATACCAGTGTTTTACATGGAGCGACTGCCTATCGGACCTCCACAACCCAGTTACTGGGTAACACGATACCCCTAGGTAAGACTAGTTGTCAGACTTTCTGGCTTCTGACTACCCATAACGACTGCCAAAGATCTACAAATGACAGCCGGGACCAACGGCTTTACGTGCTTTCCGAGGCACGGAGGGAACTCGATATGAAAGGGATGGTCACCCATCTACAGACCGACCGCGGCTAGCGCAGCGTAACCTGTGACCGGTCGATCTGCACGGCTTTAACTTAGCCACGAGCCCCTCGATAAGTGCCATAAAAATGCATCTAAATTTTAAATATTCAAATTTCGCGCGTAGTTTGACGAATACGCCTCGTAGTGGATGTCATATTGCTCTGCGGAAATGACGTCAGTTCGTGGTGTATCAAATGCGCTGATATTTTATATGATAATTGAATATATTTTTTAAAAAGAATTAAAATAATATTTTGTAATAGGTTTAATAATTCAAAAATTACGTTGGTTACGAAAATTATTAAAGTACAAAGCCTATTATACGCCAATTGGTTGACTAACTTACAGTTGACATGTTTTTGTTTACACAGCCGTAAGGCGTAATAACATGGCGGCTACTATTTTATGGTGTTAAAAACAGATTAAAAAACCTGAAGACTTTGAATTGAATTTAAAAAATCATATTGTTATTTTATGAAATAAAATTAACATTTTCCGACTGCTTTTTGCCTAAACTATCACAATAATATATTTATAGATTTTTTCTCTTATAGAGTAAAATACCCTATTATTATCTACCAGCTTCTGACCGCGACGCGGCATCGATTTTAGAATTAACAAATAAACTATTAATCCTCACAAACTTTCGCAATTATAATTTATTAAGTAGGATTTGTAAACAACTTACGAAATGCGACATTCGTATTGTTTTGTTACGTATTATTATAACGAGCTCATTATATTATAATTGGTATGGTCTCGTCGTGTGGGAGCAGGGGAGCAGCTACTGAGGGCGGCGGGGGGGGCTTCAACTTGGTATGTTGTCAGCTTTTTGGGCATTTTTAGCTATTCCTCTTTTTAACCGTCTTCAAAAAGGATGAGGTTCTCAATTCGTTTTTTTTTTATGTATGTACATCGATTACTCTGAGATTTATGATCCGATTTACGTGATTCTTCTTTAGTTTGATGCGGAATAGTTGCCATTTGGTCCCATACAAATTTAACATTGTTTGGCTCAGGCTCAGTTTTCATTTTATGAACATTTTTTTATTTTTTTATATTTATTTTTATGTTTGACCACGCACAATTTTTATCAGTGTGTTTCGATTACGATGATTATTTTTTAATTGATAGTGTATTCCTCAAATTTGGTCCCATATAAATTTCCAGAAAATATTCCACACGTGCACAATTGTACAAGATATGTATACCTAACATTTAATTTTACAAATGAAGGTATTGAATTACTTAGTAAACAAAAAAAAAATTAACAAAAAAGACAACCGCCTTTAAAAAGTAAAAATAACTTTCAATACGCAAATCGGCGGCTTTGGTTTTGCTTGTTGTTTTGCATTGCCACCGACGAAATTGCGAATTGAAAGTTATTTTTTACTTTTTGAAGGCGGTTATCTTTTTTGTTAAAAAAAAATTATCCGCTTTGTAGTGCCTACTTCTCATCATAGAAATGAATTACGAAACGGCGACACCAAAAAAAAACTGACATCCCTTAATTTTCAACCCTTAAGTTTGGAATATTTTTTTGAAATTCATATGGGACTAAATTAGAGGTATACACTATCAACTAAAAAAAGAATCATGAAGATCGGTCTACACCGAAAAAAGTTATGCGTGGTCAAAAAAATAAAAAAAATAATTAAATATAAAAAATGACCATAAAATTAAAACTACTGGACCAAACAATGTTAAATTTTTATGGGACCAAATGGCAACTATTCCGCATCAAACTAAAGAAGAATCACGTAAATCGGATCATAAATCTCAGAGTAATCGATGTACATACATAAAAAAAAACCAACCGAATTGAGAACCTCCTCCTTTTGGAAGTCGGTTAAAAAGAAATATCCATCACCTATAATTATTATTGTATACTTTATGCATACCTACTAAGTACAGATCTAGGAGTATTGAGCAGTGGTCTGCAGCCGCGCGCCTGTTCACTGCGAACGATGACGTCACGCCGGACGACCACATCCTGCTGAGTGCTGCGCCTGCGCGGGCGGCCCACCCCGGCCCGCGCACCCCCGCCCCCCTTACTACACATACTTGTACTAAACCCTTATTATTGTAGCGAAGTATTTGACTTAATTTAAATGTAATGAAATCTAATTATAAGCTAATTATGAAGAACCAAAAATAGATGTATTTCATTGAATTATTAATTGGTTCCTTGGTGTCCTGTCACGAGCCTGGCACCGTCCTACTCAAGGGGGTTGCAGAAATGCGCTCGTGGCACAGCCGCTTCTTAACGCTGCCGTAGTGCAGCCGCTACGCAACCCGATCGTGGCACAGTCGCTAGCAACGCGATGCGGTCGTAGCGCACCCGCTACGTAGACGCAAGCTATGCGAAACGCTCGCAACGCAACTGCTACGCAGACGCATGCTACGCGACGCGGTCGTATCGGAATCGCTACGCACAAACTAGCAGCGCGACGAAGTTGTAGCGCAACCGCTACGCAGACGCAAGCTACGCGACGCGGTCGTAGCGCAACCGCTACGCAGCTACTAAATAACGGGATCGCGTGTAGCCGCTACGCCATGTGAGCGTAGCACTGCCGCTACGCCACACTCACGTAGCGCAGTCGCTACGTAACCGCTTCATGGTGGTCACAAACGCTACACAACGCGGTATTAGTAGTATCTATGTAGTTTTAAAATGTAAATTGGTCAATTTCTCTTTACGATTGCCAACTAACAGGTGTTTTATAACAGCTTTAATTTAGTTTGTTTGTTGGTGTAATGAAAAATGTGTAGCATGACTAAACTTAGATCAGATACTCTGTACGCATAAACCGCCGCTGTAGGACGATAAATGGCACCAAAAGGTAAGCAGAAAAGCCGCCTGGAATTTAAAGTTGTATAACAGCTTGACGCGTGAACCGAGCGTGCCGCGCGTATGCCCTGCGTATGTCATGCGTATGCTATCAATCGTGCGCACCGTGTGCGAAGTGTTTTCTAACCAGTCGAATCATTTATTCTGCTAGTCTCAAACACTATATTCTCTTTGACTAGGCTCGTATCATCTTCACTCACAACTATCTATCTCTCAATCTCAAGTTCGATCGATATCCTTGAGTGCTATATTTTTAAGAATTGTTTTAAAATTGCAATCACACTTGTTACTAAAGCTTACGGTTGCTGGAATATTTTAATTAACAAATTAATTGTGAAGCAATGTTACAAGTCCTCATTTGGAACATTATTGTGGCACGTACCTACTAAGCAAGTCACAATAACAAGTCGAATAATAAGTAGACACGGAGGCATCGCGTTGTAATTGTAGCAAATTGAACAGTTATAAATAAATGAACAACAGTTAGCGACGACCGCAGCCCGCGGCCGCGGCCTTATCGCGCCCCCGACGTGCCGCGCGGCGCAAACACGTCGCCGCGACGACACATTATCATGTTATTCATTTAAAATAATTTACAAGAACCGGTGTGGAGCGCGGCTGCGACACATCGAACGCACGAACAACACAACTCACCGAATTTGACTTACAAACTACTGCACGTTATCATGTTCAGCGAGCAGATAGGACACGTGCCCACCAACACACGCCGGAGTGCGGGAGAATGTCGACAGAGTGCGAGCCTACACGTTGACGACTTCAGCGATGGTCATTGCCGGCTATCCTTTAAACTGTTAAGTTTAGTAAGTCTGACATTATCTATGACTAGCGACCCGGCCCGGCTTCGCATGGGCCTATAGCCGTCCTCGATAAATGGACTATCCAACACAAAAATATTATTTCAATTCAAACCAGTAGATCCTGAGATTAGCGCGTTCAACCAAACAAACAAACAAACTCTTCAGCTTTATAATATTAGTATAGATTTTCCGAAATTTTCAGTTTTTTACATCTTACTCCACAGACGGCAAAACAAATCTGTACAAATAGTATTGTTTCTGAATCAGCTAGTTTGTTTGGTATCAAGAATTGGGATTGCTGGAAATATAGTATGAACAACGCGGTGTTCGTCAGCCGTCTGCAAGCTGTGTCTGTTGCTGGCATCGGTCTCATGCAGATGCTCTCGCAAGCAAGCATTGTAGCTTGTGATTGCAAAAGGCCTCTTTTAGTATGTATTGCTGTATGCTACATCGGCACGTGCTTGCAGCGGCGGCTAGCACGTCGGAATGCTGGCTCGTGTCGAGCGCGCACGTGCCGCAGACGTGCTGGAGTGCGCATCACTCCGCGACCTGACTCTCATCGCAACCAATCGACCAAACGGATTCAAGTCAAACTATTGACTTAACAGTAAAAGGCAACCACACCACAGCTGTTAAAGTGACCGTCAGTGATTGAAAAGAGCATTTCTACATAGGGAACAGCGTTGCTTACAAATACACGATACGGAAAACAATTCATTCATGTTACGAGTAATTTACGTTGCTGATATGTATGTTATCAACTGCAATCGTTTGTCGTAGGTATCTAGTGTCCGCACTTGCAACGGCCTGGTCTCAAAGCGCTGACGGGCCTTGGGAACTTTTATAACTGCTTCACTTGTTAATTGCTACAAACGATAACGATAACACAAAAATCTTGCAAAGTACTATCGACATCTGTGAATGAAAGTAAAGTGGCCCTATGTACAGGTGACACCCCTTTGCGATCCAGTTCAATCAATTCATTTGGACACAGGTATTACCTAAGCAGGATTTGACAAGGTTGACCTTGTTGTGGAAGGTCGATGAGATGACCATCATGACGATGTAACAGCATGCGAGGTGGACCGATAGAACCGACATAATGCTGACAAATGATCGAACACTTGACACGTGACACGCGAAGGCACCCGCTCGAGCGACGACACACCAGCACCAGTTCAGTAGCTAAGCATTACGAGAAGCTACAATGAATCGCATCGTTTTAACTATACTTTGGGTAACACAGTGACACTGCAGACTACTCTAACACACTCAACAGCTTGCCCCGGACGGCCACACTTAGCTAATGGTTTCATCGATTTGCGCCTCTCACAAAAATTCCTTGCTCGGCCCATATTTTGTTCCTTTTCAGCCTCGAAAATTATTTGTATCTTATTACCACATTTATACTTTTTTGGTATTAAAAAAAGACAAGTATTCCAACAATACAATTACAACTATAAACTACTCATGGTACCAACTTAACATTATAAACGCTTTGACTTCGAGGCATATATGCAGAGCGAGATGGACAAGTGAACAGACAAGAGAAAAGAGTGTCAAAAATGTTCGATTCGCCGATGTAGTTAGTGTACGTGTTAGTTCGTCAGAAGACGAGTTAAGCCTAATGCACCAACAAACGCCTCAAGGAAACCCCAAGTCTGGACTTGAGATGAATATGACAAAGAGACCATAGCGATAATCAATATCACTAGGAGCAATCAGGGTTGTGAAAAGAAACAATATTATAAAAACCTCGGACAAAATAGCGCAGTATTTTAATTTATAAGGAGTCCAAGTGAGTGCCCGTTACTTCAGTAATGAGTCTGAAATTACATATTGCTGACGAAAGCCCTATAGATGTCAGTAATGAAAGCCGTACGGTGAATAAGCTTAGGAAAAATACAAACAAACAGTGGATCGAAACAGCAGCAAGAAGATGAAGGTGGACTGGTCTCACATGTGAAGGATTGGTCACCAGCGAAGTAGAGAGAGGCCTCTGGCGTGCCTTCAAGTATTTCAGCACGAGTTTAAGTACCTAGCCACACTCATGTACAAATAATATCACTAAGTTGAATTAGCAGTTTTCGGATTTCCAGACACATTGTCAAAATAATTGAAATATACCCAATTTTTATAGGGTTTTCCGAAGTGAAATAATGTACGTTGGAAGTACCATGTATATTAAGAATTGTCAATTGAATAACTTCGTAGGTAGAGTCGAGTCTACGTGAAGCGTACTCTTTGGAGAGGTTTACCAATACGGTATACTAAATGATACGTAAGCTCTACCTACACCTGCCACTATAACATATCGGCAAACCTGACTTTAGAGTCATTTGTCAAATAAGAAAACAGTTTACAGGTACCTTTGAACTGTCAAGGAGTCGGATCAGTCACAAAGACAGCTCAGCCAAGAGAATGCATACATTCGATAGTATCTCCATAGGTACTTAAAAATATCATCATGAGTACATACCTATATACTGGATTATAAAGTAAGTAGTAAGATAGCTAAGCTAAGTACGATTGATGAATGCAGTTTGTAAGAATTGGACAAGAATAAAAATAGAATGCTTGCTTAGTGATGTCTACATGGCTACGTCACCTAATGTAAAGCGCCATTAGCTGCGGTTTCGGCGTCACCAGCCTGCGCCCGCGCACTCCGCTCCACACTACAACAACGGTAACTACTAGCTATAACTAACAGTGTACTAGTCTTGTTAACTCTGGCTACGTCTTCTTAGTTACAGAACTCCACTGTTACGAGGGTCGGTTACAAGTGGTGCAGTACTCACCCGTCGACGTGGTGGTGGTGGTCGTGCGAGTAGGGCGGCGGCTGCGCGTAGGGCTCGTAGTGGCGGAACTCCTCGCGGCGCTCCGGCGAGGGGCTGAGGTCGGGGCTGCTGCGGCGCAGGTACACGCCGTCGGTGGAGCCGGCCGGCGCGCCCGGCGTGCCCGGCGCGCCCGGCGTGCCCGGCTTGAACACCTCCTCGAGGTGCGCGTAGGCCTGCATGTCGCGCGCGTGTGCGGGCCGCAGCTCCTGGTAGCTGCGCGAGTGGGACGGCGACAGCGCGGGGTGGGCGTAGCCGAACGGCGGCAGGCGGGGCGGGCTCTCCGCGCCCTCCGCGCCCTCCGCGCCGCACTCCGCCTCGCCCTCTGCGCACACGCACACACCGTTACTCGCTTCTGTCACACACGAGCGCCGCGCTGCGATACGATTGGCGCTCGCCGACACCACCGCTTTATTTGTGATCATCCAAATAGATAGAAAGCGGCGTGCGCGCCACCAAACGCTACTCGTCCGCCCCGCGTCGGTACACTCGGTACCCGCTGCTACATACCTAGCTATCATTACCGCACTGGTGCACAGCACAACGCTGAACGACTGCGTAGCCTGCACGGATTCTGATATTCAACCATTTGTGTCTGCCTGAGATTATATATAGATATAAAGTTTTATAGATAGTTAAAATGTTGTTTACCATGTTGTATCTATACTCACTGGAATTAATGTTGAAACAAATTCAAGTTCTTCTATTCATTATTAAATTATTAGTAATTATAGCATCAACATCAGTAACATAATGTTACCACAAACACAAACTAATGATTGTTATCATGCACGACAGCACGATCAGCAGCTTGTTCCTTATGCTTTTGTTATAGATAATTAAATTGTACACATTGACTGCTCTGTCTGACTGCAAGGTCTGCTCTCGCATACTTTCAGTCGATGTAAGCCCTAGCAAAAGCTGAAATAGCGAAATTTGCTTATCTAGCATATCCATAACATAACTGTCTCTCAAACAACAAATAATAGGTACACTTGAGTACCTATGATAGGACAAAGATTTTAGCTTAGATTACTAAAGGTTTTAGTTTAGGTTAAGTAAACACAGGTCCCTAATCATTAGGCACTTCATAAATATGAAATTGTTGCAAACGGGTAGATCATAACATTGTTGTTTACTCGAGTCGCACTGCACTGCCCACTGCACCGAGTAACTCTCACCTTTCAAGCAGTTGTTGTTGACCTCCGCGAACAGCGCGTCCAGCTCGAAGGACTCTGTCTTGTGCCACGCGTTAGGCCATGTCTCGTGCAGCATGCTGTACTGCTGTCTGCTGTCACTCACTCACTGTCTCGGGCGGAGCGTCGCACGTGTGTCCGCGTCGCTAGCTCGGCGCTGACTGCGGCACAACGCTCGCCCGCCGGCGCCGGCGGTGCGCGCGCGCATCATCCCCGCCACGCGCCCCCACCGTGTGCCCGCCCCTTTACATTCTTTTCACTATTTTTGGGATTGGGAGTGTCCTCTCTAATTGAAGGGGACCCTACTAAATTCATGAAATCCGATTGAATAATGTTTGTGTACTTACTTGTATTATCTTGTATACAACAAGTAGACGTCAATCGATTTTTCGGAAGGAGGGCTATTGGTGAGGAAACCGAATACCTACTCGCGAAGTGGTATACATAAAGAGTAAGTAATGAAAAGTATCAACTAAATAATAGAAAATGCATTCTTACTCTAATTGGGACAATAAATTGTTTTTTGACATAAATACCTTCCTAATTATCTTACCTAGTAAGTATTTCAATCTGGTATTATAAGTAGGAAGCTACATCGTTTTGGGTTGCGGTGGTAATTTGTTTAGCTCAATTTGGAAAGCATCATTGATGCGCGCCGATTGAGTGCTGAGGATGAGTCGAGCGTGCAGGAGCAGCAGCGGCGGGCCTGGCGCCAGGTCGCGGACAGACGCGCTGTGTACGCGATCAGCTGTTGAGTGAGCGCGGGGCGCGGGGCGCTATCAGCCGCAGATAAGCCGCTATCAGCACGTGCGCGTGTTATCTGCACGACATCTCCCGACCTACGCACCGGCGCCGGCAGCACTGCGCCGCTCGCTCCAGCAGCTGGTCTGCTGCTCGCAGCTCACAATCTCATGTTCTCCTAATCTGTTGAACGCGTCGTAAACAAGCGTATCGGTTCACTAGCCGCGCCGCCGCCGCCGCCGCCGCCGGTCGTAGTTTTTATTCACAGATTAGATTGAGTGCGAGTGCAAGTGTTCCGCGTTACATTCATAAAGATGTCCGTCCGACACATGTGCGCGGCTACAAATCACGACAGACGTTATCGTCTCCCGGGAATCTATAAATTTTATCGTATTAGCGGTAAAACTGCTGTAAATCGTTCGGTTGACACTTTTTCATCATTCCAAGTATCCGCTTAACGCATGAATCTTGTAAAAAAAGTGTTATGACAGAGCTGTCCGTACCCGGAGTGTCGGGTGGCGGGGGGTGGCGGGGGGTGGCGGGGGGTGGCGGGGTGTGACGGGGGTGCGGGCGCCCCGTCGCGCGCCGCGTCAACATAAATAAACAAGTCGTAAAGAGCCATCAATGTCAACTGGCTGACAGCGTCGCTGGCTGAGCGACCGGCCGACACTCGCTCTGTGGTACTGTGGTACTGTGGTACTGTGGTACTGTGGTGCACGACCAACACGACCGCTCGTGTGAGACACGTGTCACTTCACTACGCACCCTGCACCCTATTAGTTCCTAGTGGACTGCACATATTAGAGACATATCCTACATTCGAGTAATAGGTAGTAGGTATTCTGTCAGGGCAGTTCACCATCATGATACATTTTTTGTCCCTAAGTACGAATATTATAAGTTTATGTATTGTTTGATATATGCATTGTAAAATGAGGGTAAAAGGAGGGTATCAAATATTCACAAAACGTTTCACGATTAGTGACTCTTTTCAGTTCATTTATTAAGTTTGATAAAAAGTTATCAATTTTTCACGCAGGCGAGTTTTAACCGACTTCAAAAAATGGAGGTTCTCAATTCGACACGTTCCTAGATTTTTTTAAATGTTTGACCACACGTTACATCTACAATGTAGGTAGGTACCTAGTCCAATTTCGATGTAGTGTAGGTATGTAACCTCAAAGTTGATCCCATATAAAACCTGTAAGGGTGGAAAACTAAGGGATGACTGAAATTGTTTAGTGTTACTGTTTCTTATTTAATTTGGATAATAAGAACTAGGGCACTAAAAAGCGAAAAAAACAACTTTTTTACAATATTAGATAACCGCCCTCATAAACAAAAGGAAAAAAATACTTTTTAACAAAAAAGACAACCACCTTTAAAGAGTAAATAGTAACTTTCAATTAGCAAGTCGGCGGCTTTGATTTTTGCCCGTTGTTTTGTATTGCCACTGACTTGCGAATTGAAAGTTATTTTTTACTTTTTGAAGGCGGTTGTCTTTTTTGTTCTTATCATACAAATACATTACGAAACCGTGACACCAAAAAAAATCAGTCATCCCTTAAATACCTACCCTTAGGGGTGGAATATTTTCTTGAAATTTATATGGGACCAAATTTTAGGTAGGTATACACTATCAATTAAAAAAGAATCATCGAAATCGGACTACACTGAAAAAGTTATGCGTGGTCAAACAAAAAAAAACAGAAAGAAAAATGTTCACAAAATGAAAACTATTGGTCCAATGATATTATATTAACAAACTATGTAAAATTTTGATGGGGCCAAATGGCAACTATTCCGCATCAAACTAAAGAAGAATCACGTAAATCGGATCTTAAATCTCAACGTAATCGGTGTGTACATATACACCGATTACCGATACATAAAAACAAATACCAATCCAATTGAGAACCTCATCCTTTTTGAAGTCGGTTAAAACCTTTAAAATTTCTGAAATTAAAGTTATTTTTAACTTTTTAGATTTTGAAGGTGGTTGACTTTTTTTATAAAAAAGGCGTTTTCAATTTTTCAACCGACTTAAAAAAAAGAAGGAGGTTCTCAATTCGACACGTATTTTTTTTTATGTTTCACCACGCATAACTTTTTTTCAGTGAAGTCCGATTTCGATGATTCTCTTTTTGATTGATAGTGTATAGATACCTCAAAGTTGGTCCCATATAAATTTTATGAAAATATTCCCTAAAGGTAGAAAATAAAGAGATGACTGAATTTTTTTGGTGTCACCGTTTCATAATTAATTTGCATGATAAGAAGTAGGCACTAAAAAGCGAGAAAAGTTATTTTTGTACCTATTTGATATACCGTATTATGTTTGAAAAATAAATAAAATTCTTAATTCAGAAGTATTTTAGTAGGTAGGTAGCTACTCAGGTTCTTAGATACGCACGACATCAGGGGGCCAAGTCTGCTATTTTAATAATTTCGTCATTCCAACACGATCCCATTGTCATTTTGCTAAAAGTTCGTAATCTGCTAAATTCATAATGGTCGGTCAATGGTCTCGTAATAGAATTGTGTTATAATGACATTGTCGTATTGCCATTATTATGAAACCCGTTGTTGAACATTTATTCATACCAGATTTCATTTATATATACCTATTTAAACATATTATTTATAAGTGTTATAAGCAATCTGAAGTAGTAAGAAGTTCGTAAACTAAGTCAGTCATTCATTTGTCATTATGTACGAGATTACCATTCTACATCATTTCTTTCAATGGCGTGTCAGTGGTTGACCATTGGAAACTCATAATGACGCCATTATATTAATAGATTACCAAACTTGTCAAAATCAACAATTATGACATCAATGATAGACCATTCTGACACTATTGTAATAGCAGACCTGAGACCCTGGGCATCGATCCCATTCAGAGCAGCTGCTTAGGTAGGTAACCTACCGCTAATTATAATTTAAAAAGAAACTAGGTATTACGTAGGTAGGTAGGTACCGAAGTTTTGGTAGGTACCTACTTACCTTCTTAGATGCCGAAACCCTACCGAAAGAGAAGTTTCCCTAGCGAAAGTATTAACTTACAATGTGATGAAATTATGAAAGAACAAAAGCTTTTATTAATATTTTGTTCAATACCTACCTATGTAGCCATGAATCGGCTAACAAAGGTCGTTAATATTCCAAGAAAATAAAATACCTAAGTAGGCAGGTAGATAGGTAGGTCTGTGTACCCAACCATTTATAATATCTACATGATCTACATCACTACGAATCTCTTTAGGGAACTATTTCAATACATTAGGTAAGTACTATTAAGATGCCTCCCTCCGTCAGTTAATTTATGAAAATATTTTGCATGTAAGAAAAAATATAATCAGTTAAGTACCTATATCTTTTTAATAAATGACTAGCAAACCGCCCCGGCATCGTACGGGTGCAATGTAGATCTAATGTGGTGTCAGTGTGGAGTCATTAATAATATTATTACTGATAGGATTAGACTATATTGATTAGAAATGAGGAGTCCTGCTCGTGTTCAGTTTAAATGTTTATGTGAATACTGTGAATGCTGTCTTTTCTTAACATTACTTTGTACATACTTACTTAAATATTGAAAAAAACAATATTTAAGTGGGTTTTTTATAATGACATTGTTATGATTCCTGTGTGTTTTTTTTTCCAAAGGTTGTAAAAAAATATTTTAAATAACTGAGCAAGTACCTACTTAAGGAGGTTGTTGCCCGGTCTTCTCCATGTGAAACTATTCTCTATGTAAATGACGTTCATATTACATTTTAATTGTCTAATTGATAAATAATTTGACGTTGATTTTGATAGGTATCTCAATACCTAGTGTAGGATTCCAGATTTTAAATTCGACAAAATAGCTGTTAGTCGCACCCTGTTCCCTGTCCCAGATAGTTATTATAGTTAGTTGACCAAACCCTAGCGCGTGACCCACAGTGTCACACTGCGTGATGGGATCAGCAGTGCGTCCCTGAGTGTGAGCTGTCAGGAGAGGCTCTGTCCTAGGCCGAACTCGTCTCCGAGTATAGCTAATGACGTTCGCGGAAGGCCGTGGGAACCCTGCCAACCCCGCCAACCCCGCCAACCCCGCACCCGCCTCCCTTATTATTGTAAAGGCAGGTAATAGGTACCTACATACTGAGTCCGTTCAGCTGCAAGCTAAATACGGATAATCTTTTAATCCTATGGAGTCTATAACTTGCTTAAAGTTCGTATCTCACCGTTCAGTAAAAAAAAATCAATTGTTTATAATTATTAATTGTAATGTAAAAATAGAATACTAATCGAATTGAGAACCTCCTCCTTTTTGAAGTCGGTTAAAAACTCGTAAAAATAGAACAAAGTAAATGAAATTATTTTGGCCTAAGTACCTACACTCTACAAGGTAGCTTGTTCAACACATTTTCAAACACTTGACTGCCCACAATTGGTATGTGGATTCAATTTCAGAGTACCCCGTAGACCACCTCGCAAACCTATAACGCCCTTAGCTCCACCTCTTCGCCGTACAGTGTTTGGTTCTAACTCACGTATACCCCGCATGTGCAAACTCATAAACGAACGCAGCGATCTGGTTGACGTCCACGCAGATTCAATTTCGACGTTTGTCAGATATAATTAGTATAGTAGGTATTGTATTTAAAATAATTATCTAGAATTTAAGTACTTTAAGTCTCTAAAATTAATTTTATAATTTCAAAGAGCTTTTTGCATGTGGTGTTTGCCTGTAATTGGTTGTGCAGTTAGATTTAAGACACGATTACTTTTATGTTCCTATCTGCAAAATATCTGCAACAACTGTTGGTGAACCTTAAATAAATAAATAAATAAATAAACACTTTCCAACATCACAATATTTCAGACATTCATAAACATTACGTAAAAGTTAAAACGTTGTTTTTTTTATTTATACACATATACAGACGCTTCAATTTTATTTATTTGAATGTCTAATTAAAGATTTGACAAATCAACCCCGACTCCCAAGTGTAAAAGTAGAGAAAAATGAGTCATCATTACGTTCGACGCTGATACACAACATACCACAAATTTCTCATTTTTGAGATCGCGCCGCCTTTGACTAAATTGTGTCCTTTCTATAAAAGCCACTAATGAAGACACAAAAAAGCTAGAACGCATTTAACAAACACCATGCATCTACTTGTAGCTAGCATTGTACCGCGCCTCATCACCCCAGCACGCGGGTCGCGGGTCGCGGGTCGCGGGTCGCGGGTCGCTCCCTGCCGCCACTCGCTTGATCATTAGCTGATGTTGTTTACTCGCAGGCGTCATTAGGTACGTATAGCTGTTGTACATAATTGTTGTGGTAAACTAGTTCGACAGAGGTCCCGTTACATATTTGTTTTTACATTTCGACGTTAATTATGTCATCAGGAGCCAAATAACATTAAGACTAATTACTAACTAATTATTCATTGGTCGTTTACAAAACTGCTCAGCTACGATTTGAACATACCATAGATACCTAGTCTTGCCATAAATATTGTCACGAAGAAAAAAAATATTTTTATTGCAAATAATATCTATTTATTACTTTTACAGTGTGTTAGTTTAATACATAAATATAAAACAATTTAAAACGTAAAAAGTTTATTCGATGTGGTCTCCATTGGCAATACAGTCCTTTAAACGTTGAGGCCAGTTATCAATAGAAGCACGCACTCTTTCCATGGGAAAATTCTTCACTGCCAATCGTATGGATTGTTTTAGGGACTCCAAATTATCATGGCGTTTATAGCGAGCCGTACTCTCTAAAACTGACCATAAATCATAATCCAGCGGATTAAGATCGGGACTAGACGACGGCCAGTCTTCAGCTCTGATGAAGTCCGAAACGTTCACTTCCAACCAAGACTGAGTGGACCGAGCTTTATAACCCGGCGCCGAGTCTTGTTGGAAGGACCATACTTGGTTATTGAACATGGTGTTGTTAAGGGGCTTAACTACCTTCTCAAGAATGGTATCTTGATACACTTGTGCCGATGTTTTGATACCTTTTTCACAAAAATATGGGTCAGTCACTCCTTCATAGCTAACACCCCACTCAACCATTACTGAAGTCGGATAATGCCCACGTTGCACTCTGTCGACTAATTGGGAAGCTTCTTTAGAGCTTTGAGCATAAATACGGTCATTTTGTTTGTTAAAATGTTGCTCAATTGTAAAGATTTTTTTTAGTCTACTGTGGGAGACTGGTGCCTAAGCTAGGCTTTGAGGGCCTGTGGTTCAGGTCACCAGGTCTCCATCCTCTAGCAGCTACATACATTTCGGTAAAAAAAGTGCTAAACAATTTAGATTACACAACAACAACAACAACAACAACAACAACAACTTAAGAGTCTGTAGCTCATGTAAAAAGTTTAAATTTTGAGTTTAAAAATGATAAACAATAATATATTATTATACCCAATTAGACTTTAGCAGTAAAAAAAATTTATACAATATTATTTCTTACGAACATCGCGCAGTAACTTTTGTCACAGTAAAAGGAACTATTAGTTAATCTGTGCTTTTGTGAATACTTCGGTTCTACCTACTAGTTTTACTTTAATTTAAGTTTTTAATTGTAATTTAGAGTTCATTATTCCTATAACATAGTACCTAAGCACTTAATTGCCTGAAGCACAGGTTCAACCTAGTTCGGGCAAATGGGCAAATGTGTTCCATTTTTAATTCTATGATATTTTTTTGTACTTTTGTGTCTTTTTATTAAATAAACAATTATTATTATTGAACTTTCTACAATGTACCTACTTATCTTGCAATTGTCCAAAGTCTCTGACGACAATGCCTGTGTCAACCGGACGAACTTGGCGAAACTACAAGGGTTCTTTGTTTCTCTGAAATCTTAAAAATATGATTGTAGTAGAATGTCGACAACGTTCCGATGAGCCGAACATATTAGCTAAGTGAGTGTGCAGGAAGCACTGCGCCGTGACTAACGCGGCTGGAATGCACCCCTGCCACCCCTGCCACCACTGCTACCTACCCTGTGAGTGCACGGCTCCACTCCGCCTGCCACCACACTACTCTCTGGCTTCCTACGGTCCTACTCTGTGACCATGTCATTATTATTTTCTCTATCTTTCGCTATTATTCATAATATCATCATAATCATTTTCGGCACATTTAAAATTCCATTGGTCCACTCAGCTTGACCAGATTTTGACATTTGACACATCAGTTGACTCGGCAGCTTGTTGCCAATTACCTACGTCTATTTGTATGAACATTCAGCATTTGAATTGAAATGGAAACATATTATCACACGCAATTATTTTATGGGATAAGTTTGAGGCAAATATCTTTAATTACAACACGAGGTCGGTCCAGACCGCTTCAGTTAACCGCAAAATTTGTGTTAAATAGGTACTCTACGCTCTATGCAAAAGGTAGTAACTTAGATTACCTGACACTAAGTATAAACAACCTTTTTTCTTTGCTGAAAAATTTAAAAGGACAAAATAAATATACTTAACTACTAGACTATATGAGATAGTCACACGATAGCTTTGATCCCTCGCCTGCTCACAACTCTATCACCTATTCTATATGAAAAAAATTATATAGTACTGCTGGGGCCTCTTTTTAACCGACTTTAAAAAGAAGGAGGTTATCAATTCGGATGTTTATATATAATATTTGTTTTATGTATGTTCGGGCATAACTCTGTCATATTTTTGATTTGCAAAATTCTTTTTTGTTCGAAAGGGGTTTACGAAATGGTCCCATATAAATTTTACCAAAATATATCCAGCCCTTTTTGAGAAAATCAACAATTCCCAAAAAAAAAAAACTTAGTTGACGTTTTAGTTTCTTCAAGCTTTGATCTTTTAAGTGTGTCGCCGTTTCACAATGGATTTGGATTTTATGGCAATACTAAAAAGCGAAAAATAAAAAGTCTTAAAAAAAAAAAAAACCGCCTTTAAAAACTAAAAAGTGATAAATTTATAACTTTAGCACAGAACATACTTTACTTTCGGAAGTCGGTGGCAATACCAAACAACAAACACAAAGCCACCGCCACCAACTTCCAATAGTAAAGTAAGTATGTTCTGTGCTAAAGTTATTTATCACTTTTTAGTTTTTGAAGGCGGTTTTCTTTATTTGGGAAAATCTGTGTTCTTTTACCTATATTGTGTGTGCGTCTAATCTATACAAAAAAACTTGCCTAACGCGAGTCGGACTCGTGCACGAAGGGTTTCGTACCATTATCAATACAATATCGAGCAAAAAAACGGCAAAAAAACATGTTTGTTGTATGGGAGCCCCCTTAATTTTTTTTTCTGTTGTTAGTATTTGTTGTTATAGCGGCAAGAGAAATACATCATCTGTGAAAATTTCAAGTGTCTAGCTATCACGGTTCATGAGATACAGCCAGACAGACGGAAAGTGGAGTCTTAGTAATAGGGTCCCGTTTTTATCTTTTGGGTACGGAACCTTAAAAAGCAACACACTTTATTATTCCGCCTGGGTAAGTTCTAGAGCACACAAATACAGCAATCTTTCGCCAAGTAAAATCCCATGTACCTACGTACTTAATTAGTTTCTGAGTATGTATGTAGGTCATGACCTACTATGCTATGCTATGGCAGTAGTATGTAACCCATCGAAGCGCTAATTGGTTGATAGTAGATTGAGTGTGGAATCTACGATAATTCAGTTGGTCATTTTCCACAACCGAATGTGTTGTTCAAGCTCAGCAAGGTACAGCCAGTCTAGCAGGCGGTCTCCGCAGCCTCAACGCGCTGCGCGTTGCAGACAACATTGCGTCGGAGTGACGCCCTTGTCGAAACACTCTAAACCTTGCCTAGCATGGCTAGCATGGCTCGTCGTCTCATACAGTTTCCTTCTAGGACTATTGAAAAGGTTGCAGCAGACTAACTACTTTTCACTACAATGTTAGCCGCGTTTCGAATGACCTCTGTTTTACAGATTGACAAAAAAAATCTTGGTGTGCGATAATATCGACCGGTGTTAATTCGATTTCCTCAATCTTTAATATTATAAAGCTGAAGAGTTTGTTTAAGAGTAGCTGTTTGTTTGTTTGATTGGCGGGGCACGCCCACCTGATGGGAAGTGCTGAGGACAGCCATCTCGGCTTTCCTTCTCGTTTCAATTAGTTATTATAGTGAAACTGTTTCTGACTACGGCACGCTTAATTGGTGATATTGAACATGCACCGAGTGGATCGGAACATACAGAAGACCGGCACTTACCTACTTACTGTACTAACACATCCCCGTTAGTACAGTAGGTAGCAAGGGCGTCGCCAGGACTCGCCAGCTGATGGCCTAGGGGGGGCAAATTGATATTTGGTGGATACGAAAAGTATGAATTTTAAATACAGTCAAAGGCACATGAACCTTTTGGAATCTCTAGGGGGGGGGCAGCTGCCCCTACCGCCCCCCCTTGGCGACGCCCTTGGTAGGTAGGTAGATATCGTAGTACTCGCAGTAAGTCTTCAACTGTAACCATTTTACGCAAACGGCGTAGCAAGACTTAGTGCATGGCGTGGTAAGGCTCTCCGCGGAGGGTGCACGTGCATACAACCCATTGATAGTAGGTAAACATTTTCACTTTTCGTAGTATAAATAGTAGTGCTAAGGCAGCGGGACTGGCTCCGTCAGCCCGTCGCGTCGTGTGCACGTGTGCTGTAGTGTGTGTGAGCGCTGAGCATCGCCGGGTGACGGCCCCCTCCTCCGTCTGGGCATGTGGATGGGTAGTGAGTCTCCACACGTATACATACTAGTATTAACTAGAATGAGATCGTTAGCATGTTTGTGCTCGCCCAGTGCGGGGGCAGCGAGTGGAAGTGGGGTGGACGTTTAAATAAATGGTGATATTAATACTTTTTAAGCGCAGAGGCCGGAGGTCGGCGGTTCAGCGTTATCAGCGGCGCCCCCGCCCCGCGCCCCCTGCCCGCGCCTCTCACCCGCTGCTAGCATACAGACTGTAAAAATAATGTTCTGATCCACGCACAGCTGCGAGCCGTCACACACTCCAGCGTCCACGACGTCGCGTCATGTCGGCAGCATGGGCCGCATGGGGCGCTGCTGACAGAACCACATACTTGCCCAGGCATAGGAGTCTGTGGATGACATGCATCCATGAAGATATAGGATAATGGAGCCAACACTTAGAACAAAAGCTTGAAACCAACTGTGGGCTGATGCTCTCTTTCTGAATGCATACATAAGAACGAGATAGTGATATGTGTTTTCTTTATCTTATGTATGCATTCAGAAAGAGAGCGTCTGCCCACAGTTGGCTTCACGTAGGTATTTAGAGTGTTGCCTCCACTTTTATCTATAAGCCTCTTGCATGCATCTATGATCTAGTTAAGTATCAAGTATCACAGTCTTTGAGTTTTCTGAAACTTTTCATACCAATCCTAATGTGCCTCTTCGGTTACAGGCACGCCAGCTACTTGCTACTTTACTGTAACACCACAATCGACCATTGATCTGGTTTAAGTAGACCTAGTTGTCTAACTTTACTTATTTTGAGGATTATGCAACAAAAGAGTTACCATGCCTGTGCCTGCTGCTGTGGTGGTGCTGTCTGAGGGACACACGCACACACGTAGCTCAGGTCTTACTAGTAGCAGAGCAACATGCAGCACACTCCACTGCAGCCGCCTACTGCTGTGGTGGTGCTGTCTGAGGGACACACGCACACACGTAGCTCAGGTCTTACTAGTAGCAGAGCAACATGCAGCACACTCCACTGCAGCCGCCTGCTGCTGTGGTGGTGCTGTCTGAGGGACACACGCACACACGTAGCTCAGGTCTTACTAGTAGCAGAGCAACATGCAGCACACTCCACTGCAGCCGCCTGCTGCTGTGGTGGTGCTGTCTGAGGGACACACGCACACACGTAGCTCAGGTCTTACTAGTAGCAGAGCAACATGCAGCACACTCCACTGCAGCCGCCTGCTGCTGTGGTGGTGCTGTCTGAGGGACACACGCACACACGTAGCTCAGGTCTTACTAGTAGCAGAGCAACATGCAGCACACTCCACTGCAGCCGCCTGCTGCTGTGGTGGTGCTGTCTGAGGGACACACGCACACACGTAGCTCAGGTCTTACTAGTAGCAGAGCAACATGCAGCACACTCCACTGCAGCCGCCTGCTGCTGTGGTGGTGCTGTCTGAGGGACACACGCACACACGTAGCTCAGGTCTTACTAGTAGCAGAGCAACATGCAGCACACTCCACTGCAGCCGCCTGCTGCTGTGGTGGTGCTGTCTGAGGGACACACGCACACACGTAGCTCAGGTCTTACTAGTAGCAGAGCAACATGCAGCACACTCCACTGCAGCACACACATATCTGGCTGAGTGACGACTGTTCCTCGGCAGTGTGACGCTCTGGAAGTCTCCATTCTGGTATAATTCCTTACCGCAGGCGCTGTACTTCACATTTGCAACAATGGGCAACCAAATCGAAAACATAGAGTACAGTGGTGATAAAAACAATATAAGTAATGGCTGCTCCACTGCCTCGTTGGGTATTTTTCCTATACCTAGCAGCAGCCCGAGCACGGGTTGACGGTTTATTTTAAGACATAGCTAATTGGGATGCAATCGAGCACAAATACTCGTTGTGTTCATACACGACTGCAGCCGCAGCGTGTCGCAATCGTACATATCGACCAGCAATCGAGATGAACGGCACGTAGCGACGCGTTTGCCATTTGGAAACGTGTGCGGAGCTCAGCACCCTCCGGCGATCGGCACGTCCGACCGCGCCAGCACTACCAGCGCGCGCATGTGCCCGCTATGAGCCCGCGCCGCCCGTCGCCGGCGCCTGTGGGAGCGCTGCCGGGGAGCTCCGGGGTCGCCGAGGGCGCCGCTTATCGCAGCCCGCGCCCCGCGCGCCCGCGCCTGCCCCCTACACAACGATATTTACATTGACAGACACAACTCACAAACTGATATCATCACACCGATCATTTTTGTACAGATTATTATTATAAGTTTTAAAATTATTTTGCTCGATAAACACATCAGCGGTTTACGTCATCTCACCACCGACATTGGTAATTATCTAGTGTTGTTGTTGTAGATGATTTTCTAAGTGCTCTTGTTTCTGTTCCACCGTGCAGTCGAGCCGCTCGGTACTTCTGACCCCTAACTGCCAGCATATACTTCTTGAGAACAGGCATACAATTTCTCCAGGTGTGTCATTATTATGCAAGTACACAGGTACAGGGGGTGACCCTATTGGCGGGCACAAACCCAGACCTCGACTTGCAACTGTAATTACTTCTCGCATGCACGGTCTGTGCAGTTTGCTAGAAATTGAACTTATGAGTTTTATGATACAGCGATTTATCACATTATAGATACACGATATCAGAAGAGGCTGAAGAAACATAGGTAACTAGGAAATCACTTCGACGTCGCTTTGTTATCCCAAAGCGACGTCGAAGTGTTTCAGTGGGATGCTCGAAAGGAAACGGGTCCATGACAGAAACATGCCCAGCAGAAGGTCAGGGTGTGTAGCGATCACTCAGTAGTACCGGTTGAACGCCTGTCACAGAATCTACCATTATAGTAAAGGAGAGCGAGCAAATGCTAGTGGAGCTGGCTCGTAAGCATTGCATATTCTAGGACTTTTGTAACTGACAACTACTGTGAGTGTAATTCACGACACCTATTCGACCTCTCATTATCGCACTGTATTTTTTTTTTATTATATGTTTAGGTGTTCGATGATCAGATTAAATTTTACTTGCTCAAGTTAAATACCTACCTACCTACTACATACCAACTTGTTCCCGACTGCCACAGAGGAGCGTTATGTTTGTCGAGTGTGTATATGTATGTACACACATCAAAAAAAGTTTGCAATCACTTTGAAAAATCGAAATGTTTTTTGTTTGTATTTTTAGATTCTTTATTTAAAAATATAGATTTAGAATATAAAACAACTGTTTCTCCATATAAGAAGGTTTTCAGTCCTACCCTACGCTCATTCAGAATTCTAATTTAGTAAATTTTAACGGATTTAAAATATTTTTTCGCGGAAAGTTGTGATTGAAAAAATGCCAAGAGGATTATCAGAAGATTTACGAGCAAGAATAGTAACTTTGGGGGGAGAAGGATACACATCACGAGAGAAATAGCACGCAGAGTTGCTATATCCCAATCCTGTGTCGTGACCACGTTGCAGAGGTACCACGTGATGGGTAATTTAGTTGACCGACCCCGCGGTGGTCACCCAACTGTTTTGACTGCTGCCCAAAAGCAGTATATTAGATTGCTGGTAGGCCGTGACCCAACAATCAACGCTACTAAAATAAAAGCAGAAGTTCGGGCCGCCTCTGGTCTTGAAGTTAGCACTCAGACCATTCGGAATTGCTTGCACCAGGCTGGATTACGAGCACGGAGGTCTTGGCGAGCTCCTCTGAATTTCCGGCAACGTCAACGACGGAGATTGCAGTGGGCTAGACTTCGGCAAAATGAAGAAGAAAACATTTGGCAAAACTGTCTCTTCGTTGACGAATCGCGAATCAGAACTCATCCAGATAACCGACGTGCCGTGTCTGAAGAAGATCAGGAGACTGCGAAAAGCAAAGAACTGCCACTGGAACAGTTTAGCAAGGCGGGAAATCGGTGTCCTTTTGGGGTGTTATTATGATTGGAGCTAGAACGCCTTTGATCCCGTATCGAGGCTTCATGACAGCAGACATGTATAGAGCAGTTGCTATTGATGGAATTGTCAGACCATTCCGAGCAAACCATGGGCACCAATATGTACTGGTCGATGATGATGCGCCCGCCCATCGAGCTCAACGAGTCAATGCTGCTCTCCGAGAATACGACATCACAAGGTTAGACTGGCCTGCCGGCTCGCCTGACTTACAACCAATAGAGCACGCGTGGGAAGCTCTTAGGTGAGCTGTTTGGAACCGTCAGCCACGTCCCCAGACAGTGCCAGAGCTCAGAGAAGCCGCTATTCAAGAATGGGACAGGTTCACAGATTACCCCAAGAAATGCTGGATAACTTGATTCTCAGCATGCTCAGGAGGATCTTCGCATGAGTTCGAGCCAGGGGAGGAGTTATATTATATTGAATATAAACCTTTTATTAACAAATTGTTGTTTAAGTTTGGTTAAACAGTCTTTTTCTTTCTATCAAATTTCTGTTACAATTACATTATGATTAGTAATTACTCAATTTGTTTTATTAAAAATAAAAAAATATTTTTTTTTTTGTAAAAAGAGAACCGCCTTCAAAAACTAAAACGTGCCTGCACGTGCGTGTACAAACATACGGGTCGAACTGAGAACCTCCTTTTCTTTAAAGTCGGTTAAAAATAGTTTTATTTTTTAATTTCAAACTTTTTCTATTTAAAGAAAACACAACAAAGAATTTTTCTTGTTAGAGTTCAATTTTAAAAATTATAATATCAGCTGCTAGTGATCACAAACTTATTTAACCAACTTTACAAAAAAAGGAGGTTATCAGTTCGACCCGTATGTTTGTATGTATGTATGTATTTATGTATGTATGTTTGTATGTATGTTTGTCCGCGATTATCTCCCGTTTGGCTGAACCGATTATGATGCGGTTTTCAGAAAAGTGTTTGTTACATTCTGGAGAAGGTTTGAGTATACAACAAACAACAAAAACCAAGAAGACGTTTTCGTTTCTTCCATCTTTCCATCTTTGGAGGACTTTCAATCTCTGTTTTAACTGTGTTGCCGTTCCTTAATGGATTTGGGTGACAAGGAGGCACTAAAAAGTGGAAAATAAAAAGTCGGTGGCTTTGTTCTGTTTGTTGTTTTGTATTGCCACCGACTTCCGAAACTAAAGTCGTGTGTGTTCTGTGCTAAAGTTATTTATCAATTTTTAGTTTTTTTTTTGAAGGCGGTCCTCGTTTTTCAAAAAAGTTTTTATTTTCCACTTTTTTTGATGTGTGTATGTTAGAAACGACTACTTCCAGAGATGTAACGAAGATCCACTACAACCTTGCGACTATGTCCAACCATCGAAACCAACCAAATACGAAGGTTCCACTGCAACCTTCGTATTTACAAAGATGAATGAAGACTGTCGAAGCAGGTTTCTTTTCTAACTGTTGTGTGGAGATGTTTTAATAAGCAACTGCTGTACAGTTGCTAATGGTACGTACTTAACACTTTTTGTAGAGTAAGCTTGTTGAAAGTAATACAAGTTAGTAAGTGCAGTGTTGTAGTGTTGCGGCTCAGGCGCAACTATTTGTAAATGTTATAAGTATGACACGGTTGAAAAAATGTGAGTGTGCGCCGCGTTATCAGTTAGTACCGGAAGCTCCCCACGCGGGCGCACCTCGGCGCAGGCGCACTAGCGCGGCGCTTCTTCACTATTGATCCACGACTAGCGAGCAGTAGCCTGGCGACCTTCACAGTCGAGCAGAACTAGGAATTAATCCGAACGATCAACAAGACATACCCAACACTGCTTGAAGTGTTTTCAAATGCAGGTTCATAAAACGTAGGTGTACACCTCGGCGGGTCGCGGCGAGCAGCTGCGGCGACAGGAAGCGGGTCACAGTGTGGCGCGGTCAACACTCGCTAACAATAACAAGGAAGCCTGCGCCGCGCCTGCTGCCGCGCACCACTGTGCCGCCGCCGCGCCGCCGCAGGGCGCAGCTCTATCTAATCGCTGCAGATAAACTGCTGCGTCTGCCGCGTGTCTCGTGTCTCGCGCGGCGCACAGGGCTGGCTCCTGCGAGCGGCGAGCGCCGAGGGTTTCGTGAACTGTAACTGGTGCACGCCGAATAAAAATGGTGTGCGACCGTTCAGCGATAACGAACGTCGAGAACCGAAAGGTAGGAAGTCCGCCAGGCCGCACGCCGACTGCGACCCTGCGCCGGCGCAACACGGCAGCCATCCGCGCGCCGGCGGCTCATGCGACCTCACTGTGCGGGGCCACTCGCGCGCTCAACTGAGTGCGTACGTCATGAACCTAGGCTAGATCTAAACAAAGAATTGCGATTTCGTGATAACGTTGTGCGTAAAATATACCTACAAATAATACACAAGCATAAACGCTTACATGTAGGTAATTACATTACCCGTAGCTACCGATCATACTCCATTCACAGTTTATTGATTAGTCTAGTTGCCGCGGCGTATGAAGACAGTATTGTGGGATCTTAGACCGGGATCTGCAGCACGCAATGCGTACTACAATATAGCTACTGTCCTGAAGTGAGGGCGCGCTACAGCTCCGGCAGTGCACTAGGTATATACGCGTGATGATGTCGGGTGGAAGTGGACAATTCATTATGTGCTAATACAGCACGTTACCACAGTATTGGAAATATTGTAATAAGTACTGTGACGTTACTCGGGAGCTCTTAAAATTTAACGCAAGTTTGAATGTTTCTAAATACATCGAGCTGTCCAGGGTTGTCCTCAACATCAGATGATACTGGAGAATGTAGTCGAGTGAACCCTTCCGTAATTGTAAAGTGATAGTTATAGGTAGCTTTAGTTTTACTTACTTTTTGTATTTTTCGTAATATTTCTGATAAATTTTGTGACTTAATCGTTATCCAGTAGATAACAATAGACATAAAAAAACATGTTCAGAAATTAAATTAAATTGTTAATTTAAAAAAAATTGTCTTTATTCGTGTAAGTAAGTATGATAGTAGGTAAGTATGATAGTAGTAAATAGTTCAAAATTAGAACCCACATCCCTATGTGGGTTCTAAGTAACAGCAATAAGTAACCGCGTTCAGGATAGACGAAAAATATTATTATTATTAAACTAGAGGCTTTTAGGCCTTGTTCAACCACCACAATCTTGTCGAGGTCAAGATTGTGCTGGTGGAACAAGGCCCCAGGGGCCATGTTTCACATGTTCATACTGAACCCAAAGTTGTTAGATATGAATATCTCATAATTAAATCTGTACGCAAAATACGCTCTGGGACGTGGAGTTGAGGACACCAGCCCGTTATACCAAACTATACCAAAGTAATAAGAGAGCAGGACAGTAAGTATTTATTATCTTTACAATTAATGGTTGGTGGTAACATTGACCATATCTGGACCAATATAAAAAAGAACTCTAACTTCTATAAATTGTGATGTGACTCTATGTTTGCAAATGTTCAAAATCACAGGAAAATCGTTTAATAATTTACAGTTGGTTCTCTCGTATCAAAAAATCGTCGACGTCAGGGATCAAAGGCGGCGGTTTATCTCAATATCATACTTTAGCGCTAAACTTAAGTATATTTTAGGAACATCCTCATTTAACCAGCTTTCACTAAGTATATATTTTAAAGCGTTACATGTTTGATATACCTAGCAACAGTGTGTTCAGTTTATAGCACAGCATACGGCTCGGGGTGCGCTTGGGGCAATGATAATCATTGAAGCACAAAATATTATGTGTTCTATGTAAACATAAGCTTATGCTGACCCTAACCTAACGCTCTCAGAGCGATTCCTCACAAGACCTAGTTGAGGCACTGCATCATATTGATTGTTATGCAGTGATAATACCATGTACCTATCTATTAGTTGGTGTAGAAATTACGTTACCTTCATTTACAACAAATTCAGCCTTTAAGTTTAAGTTGATGTTAATTTAGTAGCCTTAGCATAATATTATACGTTTCCTTGTTTTACATAACACGTCTTCTATGGGAGAGTGGACTCTCCTGACAGGCTCTGTCTGCCTAAAGGAGGATCCGATCTAAACATTTTGTTTTAGCCATAACATACTAATTTTATTTTTATCTTTTTTGTTAAGTCAGCCTCTCTGTAATTGGTGAGCAATTATTTCGTATTATGTATTGTAATGATGTCTGCGATCCCCAAGACGCCAGCCGAGCAGCCGAGCGTGGGGATTATGGCACACCTCCCTTTATTGGAGAGGCCTTTGTTCGACAGGGGACGTCTCCCGGCTGGTGATGAGTTAGTGTGATTGTAATGAAATTAGATGAAATAGATATTTTGAATATTTTCTTAAGGAGAGGTCACTTGAGAACTGTAGCTTCGTGCAGAACATAACACTATGTTGTAGTGGTGGTTGCTGACCACCGCCGCCGCCACCACCACACAATCACCGCAAGCAGTATGTCGAGCTGTGTCGAGCTGTGTCGAGTGTGTGCACATGCTGCATAATCATGATGCTGCTATCCGTTTGGGAGCTGCGAATGACCGCGATGCCACAGACAGACACACAGATAGACTCGTTCAACTTATAACCCCCCCCCCCACCTTTGTTTTGGTCGGCGGTTCAAAATAACAAATAACAAAAAATGGGTTTCTATTGTCCAGACATGAGTGAAGCTGAAGAGGTATGACGCCCCAAGTTATTGCATTGAGCGAGGCAGGGTAACTAGTACTTATAGATAGAGACAGGCTACATTTTCTCGAAAAAAAATTCCCGCAAAAGTTAGTTTTAGATAAAAGTAAAATGGCAAAAACTGATATTTATATTAATTGTACACACGAAAGCAAGTAAAGCGAAAGCTGTAGATAGACACATTACAAAGCCTTCATCTTACATATTAAGTGACAAAAGAGACATACATTGCTGGAAAACCAGTTTTCCTGGTGGATGAGCGTCATCAACTGCTAACCCCCCGGGCGTTGAAATTTCTTCGCATAGGGGGTTAGCAGTTGATGACGCTGTCTGTACGTTTGTGCTTACGAGAGCGTGCGGCGGTGCGGGCGCGGGGGGGGGGGTGCTTACAGTTTACTAATAATAGTAATCAAATGTTATTGAAAGGCGTTTTTTGTAATGACTTAGACCGGCTTAGATCTAGATGTTAGACTTAGATCTTGAATACATCCGTAAGCAGGAGGTTCGTCGGCCACAGTCCAGCGGTCCAGCACAAACACACAGCGTGATGGGGAAAGCTTAAAGTGACTGTCCGTTTACAACTGCTGTTACTATGATCCTTCTTTATCAGTGCCACTTTTGTGTCTTTTTTTTAATATACTTAAGGTATCGATAGCTCCATATTTCTAAAAGGATATAAAAGTAGCCCAGCATCCAAGCCAAGTAGCCAAGGCTCCAGCACAACAGGATGGCGTGTGGTGTGTGGCATGTGGCTTGTGGCGCGTGGCGTGTGGCGTGTGGTGGCGCCAGAATTAGCAACGATTAAAAGAGTTTGAAATCTCTCTTTAAAAGTCAAGCGTGTCAGTCGCATCGTTGCTTAACATGGCACTTCAAAAGTGCCCGCCAGTGAGCCTCCATGTCACCACTCGCTACGCTCTGGCGAGGTGCTGGTCGTGCCACACTCATGACACTCATGGCGACCACTTCATGCAATCGCCCGCGAGCTGTTGCTGATCGGTGAACACGGACACATTTACTATTAGTTCGTGTCAGGCCTACCAACTGATTGGCATTCAAATGAGCTCTGAATGAATACGCAGACACTGTTCGGTTACCTAAACCTACACGTACACAGGTTCTCTCGATGCTGATGCTCTCTCTTTTTAGTACCCACGTACTCAAGCTGCATTATAATTAGATTTTTTTTTTTATTATAATAAAACAATCAACTTTAAGCACATCGTATTTCTTTAAAGATTTCTGGTAGTGTATGTGTCAGAGCTCGTGGTACGGGGCGGATAGTACTTTTACTCTACCCTCACAACATAGAGGCGTGAGCTCATTGTATTGCATGTAACTTAGTTCTTAAATAACACGAAAAAAAAAATGGTTTGAGCGAGTTTAATGTCACGAGTTCGTAATAAATGTTTGCATTTGTTACCTTTCGATTGGCGAAGTCACACTATAGAAGAGACGGCAGCCGCGAGTCACGCACGTCACTAAAACAAACGAGGGGCGGCAGGCACTCACCAAAGTGGTACTCGTGCTTAGTGGTGGCCATGGTGCTGCAGTGGCGCAGTGGGCAGGCCCGGGAGCAGTCAGAGCGCGGGCGGCAGGCGCGCGGGGCACAGCATCACGCGGTGAGCTGAGCTGGGAGCGGCGCGGTGCGCGTGCGCGCGGCTGGCGATAGCGCGCGAGTCCGGCCGAGCGCGCCCCGAGCGCCGCCCCCGCCGCCCGCGCCCCCCGCGCCCCCCGCCTGCTTACGCAACGAAGACGCGGCGACTCGCCTGACCCCGGCCGCCATGCGCCAGCGCTGCACCGCTGCCTCCTCAGCGCCTCGGGCCACGCTTACTGCTGATCTTCCCATATCTATACAATACGGGACAACACTATCTCGACACTATAGGTACGTCAGTGAACAACTTTGAGGGTCCCAAAAGCATGGCGTGTTCTAACTTCTAAGATTACTCAGATTGTATCGCTCTTACCACGATCGAGTCTTGATTGAATGTAAACACACATTTTTATGTCACGACACGCTAGGAGCTTAGTTTGTACGAACACCAAAAATCGAATACACTATTCAGAAAACTGCCGCACTCGTCTACTCAGAGTTCCGTGCCTAACCACCATATTATACCTAGTCTTGCCATAAATATTGTCACGAAGAAAAACATTTTTTTTTATTGCAAATAATACTTATTACTTTTACAGTGTGTTAGTTTAATACATAAATATAAAACAATTTAAAATATAAAAAGCTTATTCGAATTGGTCTCCATTGGCTGCAATACAGTCCTTTAAACGTTGAGGCCAGTTATCAATAGAAGCACGCACTCTTTCCATGGGAAAATTCTTCATTGCCAGTCGTATGGATTGTTTTAGGGACTCCAAATTATCATGGCGTTTATAGCAAGCCGTACTCTCTAAAACTGACCATAAATCATAATCCAGCGGATTAAGATCGGGACTAGACGACGGCCAGTCTTCAGCTCTGATGAAGTCCGAAACGTTCACTTCCAACCCGGGCGTGGACCGAGCTTTATAACCCGGCGCCGAGTCTTGTTGGAAGGACCATACTTGGTTATTGAACATGGTGTTGTTAAGGGGCTTAACTACCTTCTCAAGAATGGTATCTTGATACACTTGTGCCGATGTTTTGATACCTTTTTCACAAAAATATGGCTCAGCCACTCCTTCATAGCTAACACCCCACCCAACCATCACTGAAGTCGGATAATGCCCACGTTGCACTCTGTCGACTAATTGGGAAGCTTCCTTAGAGCTTTGAGCATAAATACGGTCATTTTGTTTGTTAAAATGTTGCTCAATTGTAAAGATTTTCTCATCCGTAAACAAAATTTTTCTGTGACCTCCCTTTGCCGCTACCGCTTCAGTAGTTGTTTCGATTTTACCACCCTATTCTTTTTAAATTGTCAGTTAAAAATTACCAGTGCGTCTCTTATAGGCTGCAAGTCCTAAGTCAACTTTTAAAATACGTGACATGGTTCTGGGTGCTATCTTCATCTCCCGAGAGAATATCTTTTGCTTTCGGACAGGATTTCTTCGAATTCTTTCCCTTACTGCTTTGACCACCATTTTCGTACGAACACTACGTGGACGGCCAGATCTTTTTCTGTCACAAACAGAGGAGGTCTCATTGTACCTATTAATAGCCCAGTACACAAACATTTCACTAATACCAAGCGTATGGAGAGTTTTAAAAATTGCATTTGGCTCCATATCAACTTTGTGTAATGCAATCACAGCGATTCGGTTCTCTTTCTCACCCCACTCCATTTTTCAACCGACTTCAAAAAAGGAGGAGGTTATCAATTCGTCTGTATTTTTTTTTTATGTTTGTTACTTGAGGACTTTGGACTGGGTGAACCAATTATGAAGATTCTTTTTTTACCCGACTGCGCCAGAAGGAGGGTTATGTTTTTCGGGTGTATGTATGTATGTAAATTTCTTTGGCACGCTCTGTAGCCCAAACGGCTCAATGAATTTTGACTTGAGAGGTGTCGTTCATTTGTCTTAATTGTGTGAGTGACACTGGGTACATCAAAATTAGAAAAATTACACTGACCGATTTTTGGCGACATATTAGTGTTTTCAAAAAAAAATTTTTCCTCAAAACCTATCGAGTGGGGCATTAAAACAAAGGGTTTTATAAATAGCTTACAAATATATGTACAACTATTTGTTTAAATGTAATTCGGAATGAGAAATGCTAAAAACAACAAATAAATTAAACTCAAACTCAAACTCAAAATCATTTATTTCAATTAAACCATTTACAGGTACTTTTGAATTGTCAGAGTCAGTCAGTCAGAAAGTTGAAGCTAGTTGCTCGTTCCAAACAGTAGGTTTCTATGGAGAAGAACGAGCAAGAAACTCCATGAACACTCTTTTAAAATCAGTTAAATTTTACAAATTTAGGTTACATCATTCATGTTGAATCTAAGGGTACAATGTGAGAACAATGTAACACGTCTTGCATGTTAAAAGAGGTCTAGAGAAAAATATAGTTATAATAACAATTCAAACCAAAATTTAAAATAACCGAGGCAGCTAAGAGATGACCAGTCCCAACCGACGGCGTCCGTTCACGAACATGACGCATGGATCGGCACCATTTAGCTCAACCATTTTGAAGGGAACCGAATGATCCAACACATGCGCCACCGGCAGCGAGACATTCAAGTGAGCATGACTCTCCCAACCGCCAGGGCGTATTCCAGTCAATGAGAGGTATACCTCGTAAATGGTAGCTTTAAAGAACATAGTGCTCACATGTATGTGCTACGAAAAATTATATAATACTAACACATTGAGTTTATACAATGCAAAGATAATATAGATCTACATCTTCAGCAGCTCCAAAAATTGTTACAAATGCTAATCAATTAATCTATGAACCCTTATGGCTGTGGAGCTAGACCAGCATCCAGCCAAGCATTTTTATCAGTGATGTAATCACTCAACTTATAATATGCTCGGTTGCATAGCGTGCGTTTAATACAAGACTTAAATTTTGTCTCATTTAGTTGAACAATGTGGGGAGGTATTTTATTGTAACACTTTAAACAGTACCCCATGAAAGACGAATCTACTTTAGCCAGTCTGAAACCTGGTTGAACTAGTTGGTCCCTATTTCTAGTATTATAATTATGTCTGTCACCTCTTTTATCAAAAAGATGCAGATTTTTTCTAGCGTACATGATGTTTTCATAGATGTATTGACAAGGCTAAGGTTGGTTCCCTTTAAGTTGAGTTTCTTTACGTCGAGTCTGAGAGTCTATTGCTCTAGCAAAATATTGCTATTTTACGCTATCTAATTCCGTTACGTCGAGTTTATATAATAAGTACAGACTTATTATATAAACTCGACGTAATATAATAAGTTTATATAATAAGTACAGACTTATTATATAAACTCGACGTAATATAATAAGTTTATATAATAAGTACAGACTTATTATATAATAAATATTTATAATAATAATAAAAAATATCTCAAATAAATAATAATAAATATTTTTGAAAGACCTTTCTAACGACCCCAGACGGGTCGTTAGAAAGGTCTTTCAAAAATATTAAGGGGCTGGAAAAACAATTTTTCGGCTAAGGAATCCCTTTAGGTAAATTTAGCTTTAAATTGCAAATTTTTGTTACAGTTAAAATCCCCCCCTCCTATGAATAACTCAATGGTTGTATTTTGATTTGTGAAAAAATTCAAGGTAGTAGCAGAAATTCATAGGAAAACTATCACAGCTAAGTAGGCTTTACAAGTTTACGCGTAGTCGATAAACTTAGAAAATGTAACAAATCGCTGCAGCTGCGCTCATAAGCGCGAGTAGGCATGCTTGCTACTCTTAAAACTTTATAGTAATCTATTCATTTATTTTATTTTATGTTTATTCGGAAAACTTACAGCTAGTTACAAAAATAAGATAGAAATAGTGACAACGATAAGTTCAATTAAAAGTTTTCATCACGCTGTACCTGCAAGGAGCTAAGCAGTGGATCATGCCAAACTAGAACAGCTACTCCACCTTCATTTTTTTTGTTTTTGGGGACAGTTTTTACAATGTTTAAAAACACAAGACGGCATTATTCTCAAAAATATTGAAATGGTGTGTGACGTACTAACGATGCGGCGCTTCGTGCTGTACTGACTCGAGGTTGTATTCGTTTTTGAACTTGTATTTGCTTGGGTGGCTTCACTCTCGGTGTTCCACGGGATCTATCTGCCTATTGTTTTATTTGAGGGTTTTAAGTATACTTTTACCATACCATTGAAAAATATTATATTTTCAAATGTTTCTATAGAAAAGAATGTAGTGAATCCACAAATCTACATAATATACACAAAGTCCACAAATTCTACATAATATACGCTCAAAAAATGTTTGACATCAAAAGCGACAATCGCAAAAGTGGCGCCTGCTATGGCGGCACAATTTAAAAATGTAAAATATTGAGCAAAACAAGAACTGCGTGAGTAAGAATGGCAACTACGGAACCCTACATTGCGCGTGGCCCGCCCCGCACATGGCCGGTTTTTTTTTATCATATTGATTTGATGCAAATTATTCAATATTGTAAGAAAGGTAACGTTAAACCATGCTACTAATTCCTGAGAGGTTTGACTCGCATAGGCTTCCACCACTTCGTTTAATTATTCAATATTGTAAGTAAGGTAACGTTAAACCATGCTACTAATTCCTGAGAGGTTTGACTCGCATAGGCTTCCACCACTTCGTTTAATTATTCAATATTGTAAGTAAGGTAACGTTAAACCATGCTACTAATTCCTGAGAGGTTTGACTCGCATAGGCTTCCACCACTTCGTTTAATTCAGCGTTATTCACCTGTGTCTTCCACGTGGTTCGTTCTTCAAGCTGAAGTTTCTATTACGAAAGCGTTCAAGCCAAAAACGCACGGTACATTCATTAGCAGTCTCCTCTCCAAACGCAGCAATTGATATTGGGAGCTGTTTCTGCCGCGTTACTCGTAGTTCCGCGTCGGAATCTCGTATTCAAAAATTACTCGGATTTTCGAAGTATTCATCTTTTCCATTTAAGCTGAATAAAAAAACCATTGAAATTCTAAAATCGATTGCTGCACATTTTTTAAAAGAAAAAGTTTCACTCGAATATCATAAACTGAAGGTAATGTCAATTAAAAATATAATTTTCATCCCACCATCTCGGAAAGAGTATTTTTAATCTTCAATATCTGAGTGGAAAAGCCGTTTTTATTCTCTAGAGGATAAAGTAAATTGAATTTAGAACATCGTGTGCACTAAGTTTGTGAATTAAAAAAAAACATTAAACCTATTTACTGCTACCTCTATGGTGCCGAATATATTATCATACAACTTTTTTTTAATTTGTTAAAAACTCAGACTTTGTAAACGTTTTTTTTTTGCATTTAGTCATTTCCTCGCTGAGGTGGAATGAAAAGTTACGTGTTGCACTCGAGTGCAAAGATTTTTCACCTCGTGCTCTTTTGATTCCCTCGCTAACGCTCAGGATTCTAATTTTGAATCACTCGCTGCGCTCGTGATTCAATTTTAGAATCCTTCGCTTGCTCGGTCATCAAAATTGAACACGCGGTTAAAAAGCAACTTTGCACTCTTGTATAACAAATAACTATTTCCCTTCGCAAGTGTTATATTATGTAGTTATACAGGGAAACCTATAATTGGCCATATCAACTATTGTACGCTTACTTTGTAATAGTAGATTGTTATACAAGGAGCTAAAATTACCCATTATATACGAGGTAGGTTTACTCCCGAGCTTTAGCAAGGGAGTAAATAGAAACCGAGTTTTAATGGGTTTTAGCGCCGTGTGTTACACTATACTTTTCACTACGATTGCGAGAAAATAAAACAATCCAATACAATATGAAATTAATTACGGTCACTACTAATTCAATTTGCAATTAGAGAAATTTTTTAAAGATTTCGCGCCAATGTCTTTTTTTTTGTTTCTTCTGTAGCCGCAACACATTGCATGCATTCTACCAGAGATCGCCGATTTTAGTTCCATTTTCAAAATTAAAATGAGGTTCTTTTTTATGAAACAGTAATAAGTCGAGTCTTTAATCATGATTATTCTACTTATGACTAAAGATTTTTTCGTTTTTGTAGGCTCATTGTAATATTTGACACACAAAAATTAAAAAACAAAAAAACCTTTCACCCCTAGAGGATGAAATGCTATTTTATCCCCGCTCTGGTATGCTACAATGACGGACTTTTTGAGCAAGAGAAGTGAAAAATATTATGTATCGCTGTTGGTTACCTAAATAAATAAAATAAAAATAATGTCATTAAAATACATTGTCAATAAAATAGAATGTCAATATATAGTATCTATTTTATTAAAGGTAGGTAACATAAAACGGACAGCCCACAAAGTTTAGAATTGTAAGTTTTTTTTTGTGCCAAGGAATAGGTCCTTTGCAAAAAGATTGTAATTTCTTTTTTGTCATTCGAAATTTATTGGTATTACATAGTTAGAGCCCCTGACCTCATGGTGGGCGGGTTTGTGTAATGAAGGGCATATCATAATGTCTTTGGTGGTTGGTTAATGTTCGCATTCAATTTGTGCAACGAAAGTTAGATAACTTTATAGTTATTTATCATTTGTATGAAAAAAAAAAGTAATTAAGAGGGCTTAAAATATTTTTCAATGTGATGAATACATTACCAGGAATAGATTGACATACTTACGATATTTTTAAACCTTTTTAAACCTATTAAGCTTAATAATTGAAATATTACAAAATGAAAATAAGACTTTTTCGTTTCATCTCGATGCCCATTTTGTGTTTATAAAAAAAAAGAAAGTGACAAGCGACGTTAACGGATCTATCAAATTGGCAGACAAGTCATGTGACAAGTGTGTGGAAAAAACAAATCATTATTTGTGATATTATTTCCCATAAAACGATGCAATTTTAGAGTAAGAACTGCGAAACGATGCTGTTACTGTCAGTCGCTGATTCGTTCTGAAATAAGAAGCTTTTCGTTAAACTATTCTCTTTTTTTGCGGGGTTTTAAAAATATTGTAAATGTCTGAAGATACTCTTTTGGCACCCAAGAATGTAAGAATTAGAATTTCAACTTCTCTAAAACCTCTTTATTTTTTTTTATACAAATCCTGCCATGATTCTTTATAGTTTCCTTTGGTAATGTTACAGACAACCTTCTAAATTACTGTATCGTGAACCTTTTAGAATCTGCTGTTGCCTGTCAACAAGGTCCCGGCCAACAAAGACCCTCTTGGGCCAGTGATTTTCAGTCTAGCCATTCTTCCAATTATTCGACAGCTAAATTCCAAATTTAAGGTTTGGTATCTCGATGATGAGACCTTGGGGGTGATGTAGATAATGTATTAAAAGATTTGGTGTTCTTAAAAAAATAACTGTATTTAATTGGCTTAGAACTCAATCTTTCGAAAACTGAATTATACTTAACGGACAATACTGACAGACAATCGACACTTACAAAATTTTACGCAATAGCCCCAGATATCAAAATTATAGAAAAAAAACTCTCTTCGTCTCCTTGGGTCTCCAATCTTCGAGAATTCCTTTCCCATCTTTATTGAGGAAAAAATACAAACTTTCAATGACATTTCGGAAAGACTGCTACAAATTAACATGCATTCGGCCATCAAAACAATTGGTTACTGTTGTTTCGGCCCTAAATTAAATTATTTCCTTTGCGATACCCATTTGTGGAAGCACATTCACCTTTTAGATAAAATGGACCAAATTATCCGTCATACTTTAACCTCCATTTTAAATGACAATGCCAGATCCTGCCCCACCCATGTACAGAAAAAGTAACACATGTACAGAAAAAGTAAATTAATTAAAATAATTGTAATGAATATAGAACCTTTCTATACTAAATTGTTTTTCTTTAGAACTTGCGGATTACGAAATACCTACCCACAAAATACAAACTCATTTTACCTAAAATACAATTTAACCTATGTATAATCAATGTCATTATTGTTTTTAGATTTAAACGGAAATCGCAAGTTCTAAAGTCACTAAGACTAATGTTTAGTTGTCAGCAATAAATAAACAGTAAGATGCTACATATTGCACATGACTTTTATTGAGTGGGGCAAAGTTCTAAAGAGTTTCTGGCATTGTCCTTTAGCAATAGACGACCGTGTTTGGGCCCAAGCTACTCTGTTCGAACGGGAGGCCTCGACGTCTGCAAAATTTCAAGTATCAGTTTACCTGCCTTTATATCCTCGGTTCACGGCACTGAGAAATTAATCAGGAATATTCTAGCTCCTACACTGGTTGATTTTGATGTACTGTGCTTCGCCGAGGCCATGGATGCCTGGAAACTTTCTTGCCGGAACACAAATTCACCCGACAACCCGTGTGCTCAGAGAAGGGTGGGATGAGCCGCTCTGCAGATTAGTACAGAATAATTTACTTACCACTGTTGTTACTACTGCTGAGCGAGCGCGTCTACTGGCTGTGGGTAAATGGGAGTCGGGTCTTTGGCTTCTGGTACTTCCGTCGTCGAACGTAGGTAGGTACCATAGATATCCGTGGTACGAGTATGTACTATGTTTGACGACACTTCTTTTCACTTCGCTGCTTCCCAACGTTTAGGAGCTTCGTGCTGTTCTCCTCATTGCTGTCACTGTGGGGAAGCTGTCAACAGCCTCGGACATTCATCGTCGTGCTCTCGTCGCCGTCGGCGTTCCGGCTCACCGGCTATCTTAGAACCCAACGACTTGTCAAGCTACGATAGCAAGAAAACGGACGGCATGTCTCTATTTCCTTGGAAGTTGGGTAGGCCTTTAGTGTGGGATGCTACGTGCGTCGATACTCTTGTGCCATTCCATCTTCTTAGTTCAGCGTGATGTGCTGGTGCTGCTGCTGCGGCTGCAGAAGGCCTCAAATGGCGAAAGTATAGTAACCTTGATGTGAACGTTATTTTCGAGCTGTTTGGGGTTGAAACCCTCTGGTCGTTGGGTCCGAGTGCTCATCTTCTTTTTAACCCTTAATTCGACGGATTTTTTTTTTGACACACATTTTACCACTTTGGAAGTGTCTCTCGCGCCAACTATGCAAATTATAAAAAAATGATATTAGAAACCTCAATATCATTTTTGAAGACCTATCCATAGATACCCGACACGTATGGGTTTGATTTATTGTTTTTTATACTATTTTTGTGTGAAAATCTTAATGCGGTTCACAGAATACATCTACTTACCAAGTTTCAACAGTATAGTTCTTATAGTTTCGGAAAAAAGTGGCTATGACATACGGACGGACAGACAGACAGACATGACGAATCTATAAGGGTTCCGTTTTTTGCCATTTGGCTACGGAACCCTAATAATAGATCTTTGCTTATGAAGTCAAAACAATATTGTTACTTACCAATCAAAACAATATTCGCCCATTTGCGTCAATTTGGCAAGGTATGATGACTTGGAATCGAACCTTCGCCAGCGACGAACGCGTTAAGGTATACCTTGCCGTGCCTAACAGACACAGACACGATGGGATTTTGAACCGCATTGTCACTTGCAATGAAATATGGATTCTTTTTGATAATCGTAAGCGATCCTCATGTCGGTTGGTTATTGTTCAACGCCTAGGTAATGTCTCAAACGAAAACTTACCACTAAAAAAGTCATCGTCACTGTTTGGTGGTCTGGTGCCGGTATAATTCATCACAGTTTCTAACCAAATGACACCAGCATTACTGCGTATGGGTATTGTGAGGAACTGGACACAATGATGGAGAAACTCGCAAATCTCCGGCCAGCCTTGGTTAATCGTTCTTCCTCGCTGCTCCTACACCACCTCATACGGCGCAACAGACGGTCTCTAAGCTACAAGAGCTAGTATTAAGACGTTTTGCATCATCCACCGTACTCACCAGACCATGCGCTGACAGATTTCTACTTTTTCCAAAATATGAACAACTTCTTGGCAGGTAGCACAAAATGCCTTTGAAGAGTTTGTTGGCTACGTACACCTGACTTCTTCAAGAAGGGCATTGAAAAATTACCACTGTGCTGGTAATTTTTCAATGCCCTTTTTGGTAACATCGATAGCATGGGTGCATATTTTGATCGACAGGAATAAAAAATATTTATATAAAAATGTCTTTAACTCTCTATATACGGCAATTTCATAGGTTAAGACCAATCATTTACTTCACCACTCGGTGGTTGCATCCGAAGGAGCATTTTCAATGCTACCAAGCGATGTATTCTAGACTTGAAGCTCTGAAAAACAAAAAATAGTGAGGTGTAAAACATTTTATTTGCGGATCCCTAAAAATATTACTTATTGCTGGAAATAGCAAAAGCTTAGAGCAAAAGTTTATTTTCTAATAATACGGCAAGGGGAAGAATACTGGACATAGTGTTTGGCAGCAAATGAAAATATTGTACACATTTTTTTTTAAAAAGAGTGAGTATGGAGTTTCTTGCCCATTCTTCTCCATACGAAGCTACCTTTTGGAATGGGCAACTAGAATCAACTTTATATTTTTTTATTATGACGTTCAAAAGTGCCTTTTTAATGGTCTAATTGAAATAAATGATTTGACTTTGACTTTGACTTTGCAGTTACTTTACTAGTAATTCGACGACGGGAAGTATACTGGACATAAGTACAAGTTATAGGCGTCGTAAAAACTAAATAAAATTTAGTAAGACAATAAAAATATTATTAGTAGCTTTCCGGGTATGTTATCTTTAGTTTTCAATGAAATGACAAGGAAATAAGCCATAAAATAGTAAATAAAATGTAACTTACTGAAAGCCCGTACTGCGACTTCTTCGTCCGCCTCGTTTCACTGGCGACTGCTCGCGACTGCTCGCGTCACGTCGATGTACTCGCGGAGCTGGTTTTTAACAATATAGTTGGATAGTTCAGCGTGCAATTACAGCACCTAGAAGTCTAGATATGCGAACTATTTTGTATGTAGTCTTTTTTTCAATTCAATGGGTAAGTCGGCGTCGAATTAAATATTGTACATAACCCTAGTAGTAGTAGTAGTAGCCAAATACGCACTTGGACGTAGAGTTGCGGACACCAGCCCGTCATACTGGGCTGGTGTCCGCAACTCCACGTCCAAGCGCGTATTTGGCGTAGGTACATAACCCTATTAATTATTTTTGTCAAAAAAGAAATAGTTATTTGTCATCACTCATCAAAAATATATGTTTTTTTTTGTTTTTATTATATTGATTAAATAAAATGTTTGCGTAAGTATGTGTATGTTGACGAAGTACTCTCTGCCTTTGCATTAATAAAGACTTTTCGCGTCTTCTGCTTATGCTGGATTTTTTACCGTAAATCTAATAGTGATAATAAAATGTGAAACTAGTTCTTTTAAACTAGAGTAAGTAGTTCTTTTATTAGTGATCGATGTAGATCACTAATAAAAGAACTACTTACTCTATAGTTTGATTAATTAAACATGCGACCGTATTTTAGAAGTTTGATTTTAACAGCTCCAAGGGACCTATGTATTGTAAGTAGTAAGTTCATGGTCATTTATACTTGACACATCCACGCATTTCTGAGAAAAAAATTACAGACAGACTATGAAAATAACTTGAGTTTAGAAATTCAATTATTAGGTTTCGTTTAATCTTTATCTATTTTCCCTTTTGAGTTGTGGTACTAAGGTACTTCATAAAGGGGATCTGTATAGATGGCCCTGTATGAGGTCCCGATCTGGGCGTCTGACCTGACGCCCGGTAGCATAGCTGAAACAGTCATCTCACAGAAGGAGGCTGTGGAAAGGGAGAGGGAGAAAGAAAGAAAGAAAGAACAGTTTAATTGTAAAAATGTGGTACAATAAGGTGTTGTGATTGTTTTGGTCTCATACATTCTACTATTTTAAATATTTTCTTAAAACTAAAATGATCACATGTTCTCACCCGGCTACCACGGAGGATGCACCAGGTCCTCTTCCAACCCTCCTAAAAGGGTCCAGGGACGACGAACTCGGAGACGTCTGTCGCCTCCACACATCTGGACCTGAGATGGCGGCGAGTAGTGTTCTACGCACGCCCCTTTTAGACTTCGCGAGGGGAGTCAAACACTTCACTCTTCCCTGACTTGAAAAGGCCCGCCGAGGCAGGGGAGGGGGGAGTCGGGGGTTGTGGAAGGATCGTACATTCCCGGGACTCCCCGGCGTAGGTGTGAGATGGAACACCGGGGTGGTTTTTAGTGAGTAAGAGTCAGATAGACCCCTTTTCCAAAGGGCGGAGCACATACATGAAGATTTTCCACCCCGGGACAAAAAAAAAGGTGGTTCACACAAGTTTTTGTGTACCCACTTAACTGTACCTACTTGTACGGATACACGCAACTGTTGTGGATATTTCGGACTACTGTATCAAACATAGTTGTCGATATAGCTACATAGGTACTGTAAGGACCGGGAGAGGTATCTGCTACAAGTGATACTGACATATAATTTACGTTACTTAGTGTATTAGATGATAATCATTATTTTATTATTATATTTTACAAGTCGGACGTCAAGTTTTTCTTATTCTAAAGCAGTTTATCATCATAATCATAACCAATTCCAAAGGTTGTATTACTTGAAATATACTTACTATACAATATATAATACTTACTGAAAGTATTCATCATCATCATCATCATCAGCCGAATGACGTCCACTGTTGAACATAGGCCGCCCCCATAGAACGCCACAACGAGCGGCAGCCTGCCGCTTGCATCCACCAGTTACCTGCGACCTTGACGATGTGATCGGTCCGTCTGGTAGGAGGCTTACCAACGCTGCGTCATCCAGTTCGAGGTCGCCATTCGAGAACCTTTCTTCCCTATCGGTTATCGGATCGGTTCTTCGAGCGATAGGGCCTGCCCATTGCCACTTTAACTGGCATGTTCTGAGAAGTATGACTAAAATATTACCATGAATCAATTGTTTTCATTGGCAATTTCCCACTAAAGGTAATATAGGTAAAACAAGAGGACAAAGTGGCCGGAGTGAGCAGATTTTCAAATGTTTTTTATCAGTTATGCGTCGACGGCTGAAAGAACTTCAATGTTTGTCCGGCAGACCTGCACCAGCATAACCCGAGAAACCTTCCTGTGCAGTAGCTCTCGACTGTCACGCTGGCGAAACCACTGACAAGGGCTAGGTAGTATTAACTAGGTGGTGGACTTAGCAAGTACCTAAATCAAGTCTTTTATTGACATTTATTATAATCATACTCCGATTTCTACCCTGCTGATTATGCAGGCTACTAATGTGGAAGTGTTATGTTGTCATATTTAGCGCTTGGGCGGCCCATGATCATGATCATTTTGTTGACCAAACTATGCGCCATCGCCCATCGGTTTCCCCCCAAGTTTGCTACAACTTCTTGCTGACTACCTCCGCGACCGTCAGCAGTTGGTCAGATTGGGTCACTTTGAATCCCAACCCTATCATACGCGTTCCGGGGTCAGTCAGGGGTCGATACTCGGACCCCTTCTGTTGGTTAACAACCTCCCAACCCAACGGTTATCTATCATGCAAAATGTCTGCTGTACGCGGACGACGCTTGAAACTTTTTTTGAAATTCATTCTGAAGCCGATTGTCTAGCACTGCAACGTGACATTAACGTGATTTTGGAATGGAGTATTAAAAACAAAATGGAATTCAATCCATCCAAATGCTAATTATCATGAGCTTCAGTCGAGCACGGCGCCCTGTCATGTTTAGATATAAAATTTACGATAGCGTCATTACCAGAACCACAGCAATGAAAGATCTAGGCGTCACGTTTGATCATAGTCTGACGTTTCATGACTATATTGTATCTGTCGCAAAAGATTCATTTTTAAAGCGATTAGGTTTTGTGTTACGAAACGCCAAGGATTTTAGCAACATCGGGGCTATCAAGTTTATTTTGAATGCACTTGTTCGCAGTCAGCTTGAGGCTAGTGCATGTGTCTGGAACCCGTACAAACAGAAATATACTCTTATGCTAGAGAAGGTGCAAATTGCTTACCTAAGGTATATATGGATACTATCCGTTTCCTCCACGAACTTTTTTAAGGACGAAGGAAAAAGCCATACAAGTGCGAGTCAGACTCGCTCACCCAGGGTTCTGTACAATTTTTTTGGTGCATATCCACACTAACATTATAAATGTTATAGTAACTCTGTCTGTTACGCTTCCACGATGAAACGGCTGAACCGATTTTGATAAAATTTGGTAAGAGAATAGCTTGAACCCTGCGAAAGTACTTTTGAATCCGGGACTTCGTCTGCATCCCTGATAACCGACATTCACACGGACCAAATCGCGGACAAAAGCTCGTTATAAATAAAGAATACCTGTATTTTTTATGATTTAATTACAAAATAATGTATAGTTCTCAGACTTTTCCCTGTATCTATACTTAGTATTAGACGATATTACTTGGTAAATTATATAGTTCTAGGTCAACGAAAAGTACCCTATGAAATTTGATTCCCTTGAGAGTGTCGAAATGTATGTACGTTTTTTGCGACATAAACGGCCGTATTTAGAAGTTTGATTTTTCCCAGTCGCCCATCCCACGTGTTCCGTCTTCCCTAGCTTAGTGCTCTCCCGGACGTCAAGCCTGACTGTGATGTGTTAGCGAACGAATGGAAGGCGATCTTGTCAGCATGTTTGGAGTATTGTGAGATGAGCGGGGGAATGTCGTTATGTATGATTATAATAATAATATAAGTCTTTAACTACTTAAGTATGTGGATTCATTTCAACTCGATACTTCTACGCGTTTCCGAGATAAAGGGTCTTGACAGACAGACAGACGGACAACAAAGTGATCCTATAAGGGTTCCGTTTTTTCCTTTTGAGGTACGGAACCCTAAAAATGACCTGGATTGGGACATAGGGTAGGTAGTTTTTTATTTATTTATTTTTTATTCACAAAATCCACAGCTCTTTATCCCGGTATTACGAATTTATATCGTTATGCGACTTCCGCGCAAGGAAATGAGTGAGCAAACGTTGGAAGGAAGTTACTGGTGCCGCTTCCCTTGTCCACAAACTAAACTAAAAATAGACAATTGTCTCCCTTTCTACCAGGCAGCTAAAGAAAAGGACGGCTAAAAACCAGGACTAAGTCAGACATGTCAAATTAGTTTTTCCCTTGAACTTCGCAGTGTTTTTAATAAATACGTTCTGAAATGACAACTATAATTGTAATGAACATTTTAGATCAACTTAAATTGACAGTTCTTATTAATTTATGTCTCTTTCTTGTTTTATTGGAGAGAAAGAGATACAAATAGCTTAAAATTAATTTAGTTCGTGCACAACAGAATTGGCACCATTGTCTTTCGCCCGAGCCGGAACACACCGTACGTGTAGTCAATCGGGAAGTGCGCCAAGCAAGCCCCTCCTCCCGCCCCTGGACGGAAGATCGGCACACGAAAAATAAATCCTGAAGCTCATTTTGGCTCCTCTTTCAGTTCTCAAGATTATCAAATTGCAAACAATATAAGATAATCGACACAAACAAAATTATCACGAATTAAATGAAGAGGTCCCAACAGTTAACTTGTGATAGGTATCTACTGTGTGCTAGCTACTCCTACAGGCCTACGGGAGTCCGAGGGGAAACAACTCTTAACTACTGTACAGTGATTTTACCACACTCAACACGGGCGGTTTAATTCATCATCCCCGGGTTTTCCATCATCACAAGTGTACAGATCAATCATCGTATGCTTGAACAAAGTGTATAGACTATCGTCGTACAACTACAGCTGTTAGTCTTATACACCTACGCAGTTTTCTCTGCAGGTGTTTTATGTATGCACCTACCGGTGTGCTTCATGCTAAGAACGCAAAATGAAACCTACTCTTGAATGCAGAACCCGTCAGTATAATCGTCCTGTCCTGTGCAAGTCCCCGCAAGTCCAGGCCTTAGGTGGCCGGTCACGTACAACCATAATACTACTGAATCCAGAAACACATAGGTGCAAACATGATGTGGTGGCATGATGAAAAGACACATAATATCAGAGTGCATGTAGTGTCAAAGACACATGGCGCCATCTAGTGAATAGTTGTAGCACGTTGGCGTTTGCACATTCAAGCTAGTACAGGACATCGCACACAGATGCCACAGCTATCAAGGAACACCTTGACAAGTGCAATGTGCCTATTAGCCATTTAAATGCGTCATGACAACTTCTGATGCCATAACAAACATGAATATATTTATTAGTAAGAATATCGTGGAAATTAAGATGTTGATTATTTCTGCCGCAGCGGCGCCATCTGTGATACAATAATACAATCTACACAATTACGTCGTTCATAGTTCAGTATTGCAAGTTTCGAAAGTATTGCCATCAATTGCCAAATACAAAGCTATGAACGATAAATGCTAAGTAGAAGAGAGAAAAAAAAATACTCGAATGAATAAGAACGTGTAGGGTTCTGTAGCTTTAGGTACTATAAATCATGCAATCGTTTCAGCTTGGTTGCTTTAGTAGGTACCTACCTACACAACATATAGTTCCACACACGATTATGATGACAGTATAGTAACGTGTCTGAATTCCATTATGTTTCTATAATCTCTTGTAATTTTATTTAACACATTTCTTATTTTGACCCCCTGATCTTTGGGAAAGGGAAAGGTTGGTGGTTTCAACCTTTAGACGCCCACTGCTGGTCATAGGTCTCCCCAAAGGGGGGATTCAGCCGTAAACGCCATGCTTAGCAGAAGGTGTTATGGTACTCAGAAGGACGCTGCTGCCCATCCTCTGGTAAATATCCCTCTGTCGCCTTCTACGACACCCATGGGTACAAAATGGGGTGGTGCTATTCGCGGCATCACACGGTTAGCGGCCGGCATCACACGGTTAACTAAACGGAATGTAAAAATACTCTCACAAAATGGCTTAAATCGAAATCGTATGATGAAATTGAACTTTTAATAATCAAAACATGTAAATGAAGAACCTATACCCAGTCATAGAACACAACAGTTATTTAATCATCAACAATCATACATACACTCATACTCGCACTGCACACACTGCACATTCACCCGTACACACACGCTGCCACACACACACACAAACACTAAGTATACGTAAACTTGTACATGCTAAAACAATCTTTGTAACATCCTAGTACCTTAATCTTTTGTTATTAATTATATCTCAACATTGTATCTAGTAACCCACGGGAAGCTGCGAGGTATCCCCATCACAAGTTATTTAGTTTTGAATGTACATATTATTTAGATTATTATCAGGTTTGTTTGCTTTAACCCTATCGAAACATTCGCAGAGATTTTCAGATCTTTTATATTTTCCTCCATAACTAAGCACAAGCACACTCCATAATAATACAGGTATATCCGGACTTGTAAACATAAAAAAAAAATTGAAGTGGTTTTATGGCATTTTTTTTAAATTAAAATAATAGGTAGGTTTTGTAAGCTGGGTATAGTAAAAATTGTCGTTGGCAACCCAGGCGTATACGACAGGTCTGTGGGTCTCGTCGGCTCGGCGAGTCATTCATTCATTCACTGCGAGCGCGGCGATGGCGTCGGGCGCGGCGACAGACGGCGGCGAGCGCGTGACCGTGCGGCGCGCCACGCGCCACGACATGCCGCACATTCTCGACATGATCCAGGTACTAGACTCCACTACGACGCACTTCTTCTCGGAATTACTTTTTCACGTCTCACACCGCAATCACATGAATCACATGTGTTCGCACTATGGAATATGACTACTTGTCAAAACTCCCACGCACATTGTGTTTAAAGCACTTTATGTCAACGTAGTGTTGCCACCAGAATAAAATATAATGTCACGTCTCTCAGAATAACTGCGTATGTACTACTATGTTCTTCCTATGTTTTGAAAACACAGTATGTATTATGTTTTATTTTACCGTACCGTCAAAATATATTGAGTAAACAAGTCTTTCGAGATTAATAGAATGGCGGCCTCTACATTATCAACTGACAATGGCGATAGTGTGTGAATATCATTGGCGTTGACCAATAATATTCTAATAAATATCGTTGGCGTTGACACCATTATAAACCGGCAAAATTATGTAGACATAAAATCTTGCGTTCCGCTTTCTAATCAATTGTATTTCTATTTTAGTTGACACATCATTCATTTTTCAACTTTTAGAGGTGAGTGTCCTCTAGTATAATGTTCACAGGTAAATGAAAACACCGAGCGAGTGTAGAAAATGGAATGATTTATTAAAATAAAATGAGCCCTATTATATTACAAACTTAAACCTATGCGTAGTGATATACCTAAATGCTAAAATATGTACAACCAATCAGAGCGCAGGATTCCGAAGTATTTAGATCGATCGCGGTCGCGATTCAATCCGCGGGTCAAACCATAAATATTCCGCGCTTCTACTAACTAAGGGGCGCTTTCAGTGATGCCAATTTAGCATATTTTATGCTAAAGGACAATGCGACAAATTGGGCCTAATGACCAATACACATGAGATATTATTTTTGTGATAGGTCATAACACACAACTAACGAGAAAAATAATAAAAAAAATTAAATGTACCGGGTTCTTGTACAGCTACGTCGAAAAGTTTTATTTAATTATGTCAAATATTTTTCAATTATTAAAAGTTTTTCAATAGGAGTGAAAGAATATTACTTTAAAATATTACTAAAGTCACTAATTCTAACCACATAGAGCCACATGGGATTATAATAACACAATATACCTGTTACAAAAATAATAATAAGTGTATTTCGACTATTAGAGGGCGTAATAAAAGTTCTATGTACCTATGCGAGAGTGAATTGCAGACCGTTGCTTCACTATCATCACTATCACTACATAGTATAAAACAAAGTCGCTTCCCTGTCTGTCTGTCTGTCTGTCCCTATATATGCTTAGATCTTAAAAACTACGCAACGGATTTTGATGCGGTTTTTTTTAATAGATAGAGTGATTCAAGATGAAGGTTTATACAACTGATGTGTAGTCATCATATACAGCTTGATTGTTTTCGGTATACGCCGGCGGTTATCGTTACCACAAGCGCCAAATATGCAGTGGCTTGATGTGTTTGGTGCTATACATTGCACCCGTGCGAAGCCGGGGCGGGTCGCTAGTATTATATAAACATGAATACGCAAACAATTACGTATACTACAATATACGGTGATCCCAGATACAACCGTGTTTTGATTTTATTTGTTGATAACGTAATTGTTGGCGTATTCATGTTTATATATTAATTAATACAGACGGTTTATTATAAAGTAATGATTATTTTTATTAGAAAATACTAAAATAATTCTTTATATTTTCTATTACACGAACATATTGACTTTTTGAAAAGTTGACATTATGAGAAGTTGGCATTCTGCGAAGTTGGCGTTTTGCGTCGAGTTGACATTTTGAGAAGTTGGCATTCTGCGTCAGAACCGTTTTTGGACTCTGGTGATATTCTTACATGAACTGACTTTGGCTACCTTTACGGACTTGAATTCTGTTCTTAAAAATGCAGGAAGAACGTTTGTGTGTTCTGTGTCCACGTTCAGTTCATAGACGTAGACAAAATCATGTTTTGCAAGCAAGCTTGTTACATACGCATCCTGCGCATGTTTCCTATATACAGGAAAACACTATAAGACGGGTGAGTTTTATACCGTTTATTATTATTAATATCAGTTATTTAAATAATGTTTATCTAACGCATGTAAGCATATTTAATACATGTAAAGCGCAGACTAGGTATACATAAAGTGCGATCCATACGAAATCTACAAGGTATTACAAAAAACCTATTTATATGTTACACAACCCGTGTTGCCGATTACGGTGATGTGTGGTGCCAGTTTCGAATAGTACCACGATCTCTAATCCCTCTCTATTAACTTCTCTATGAACCGTATGTTCCTCGGTGAGAACTCGTATAGGCTGCTTGCTTAGAACACCTTCTTAATCTTTCAGAAAGTGTGATAACAGGTAATCTAAGTTGTGAATTATTTTACTTGCAGGTATCATTCAACAGCACACAATCTGTCTGTCATCGTTGTTGGCAAAGAGTCGACCACAATGTACAAAATCCAGTAGAACATGAACCAGAAGTTCCACCACCAGTACCAGTTCCAGTACCAGTTCCACCTTTGCAAAATGATGCACAGGGTTCCAATGATGGCGAACTTTATGTGCCTTCATATAAAAGAGCACCAAACACATCAAGCCACTGCATATTTAGCGCTTGTGGTAACGATAACCGCCGGCGTATACCGAAAACAATCAAGCTGTATATGATGACTACACATCAGTTGTATATTCCTCAACATGCACGAGTATGCAGGGAACATTTAGAAAGTAATATGTGGAATGAATTGGAGAACCACTGCACAATTTCTCATTACTTTACATCAGAACATTTCACAGACGTGTGTAACATCTTCACTGAAGGAATCATTACTAACAAGCAGTATGATTTCGAAACTATGGTCGGTCTCAATGACGACAGTCTTCATTTTTGGGTTGGACTCAATGGAAGTGAGTTTCGCTCCATATTATTGCAAACACCATCGCTACGTGCATACAGCGATAATAGAACTATACTCGGTCTTTACCTCGCTAAGCTACGGACTGGTGAGAGCAATGAAAGGCTTGCGAACCTATTTAAAATGTCTCGACGAACATTAGAGAGGAAGCTGGCGATTGCAAGGCAATGTTTGATTGATGAATATGTTCCTCAGCATCTAGGTATTGACCACATCACCAGAGAAGATGCACTACAAAGAAATCTGGCAATACCTAAATATCTCTTCGGAAATCATGAAAACACGAAGTTGATTGTGATTTGCGATGGAACATATGTTTATATTCAAAAAAGTTCCAACTTCTTATTCCAGAGACTGAGTTATAGCTTGCATAAGTTTTCCAATTTATTGAAACCGTTCATAATTACAACTAGTGATGGATACATAATAGTTATTTTGGGTCCATATGCTGCAACAACAAGTGATGCGACCATATTGAATTCCATTTTGGAAAACGAAGAACACCCGCTGCACGTATTTCTTGTCCCGAACGATGTGTTCATTTTAGATAGAGGATTTCGTGATGCCATCGAAAATCTTGGAATGTATGACTATGAAGGTCATATCCCTCCTACAAAAGATAGAAGTGCCACACAATTAACGACTACCCAAGCCAACAAGTCTCGACAAGTAACAATTTGTCGTTGGGAAATCGAAGTAGTAGAAGAAATATGTAGAGCGAAAACATCTTAACAGACAAAGGATTTCTTTCGTGAGAATAGAAGACAATCAAATAGAGGACTTTCCACATTTGACTGAGGAAGAAATAATCCTTTTCGCGCTGGGCACATATCAATTGAAACTGGCAAGGTCTTACTGCAGTGAACATTTACGGGATGGCGTTTACATAATTGAGGTTTATCGAGACGAGCAATTAGAAGATTTGACAGATTTTAATATCTTTCAAACAAATGTATTTTTGATTAGAATTCATATTCAATCACGACATGCGAGGGCGCGCGAGTATCGTGGGTACATATTAATTGACAGAGACCAAACTGGCATCAGCTCTATTTTACAATATTATTGTACTTGTTTGACCGGAAGTCGTACGCTGGGAAGCTGTGCGCACATTTTATCCGTAGTTTGGTATATGGGCTTAGCTAAATACGAAGGATTTAACCCTCCAGCCGCATTTTTAGATTCTACTATTTTGGATATAGACTAATGTAAAGAAAAATAAACAAATGCATAAAAGGAAACTTGTTGTTTCATTTATTGTATTTATTATTATACGTAGTTGTCGATGGATGTCGTAAGAGGCGTTATTGCAAATATTGCAATCAACAGCATTTGCTATTTTAGGGTAATATTCCTTCATTCGTATTGAAAAACAATTATTAATTGCAAAATATTTAACATAAATAAATAAAACTTTTCGACGTGACTGTACAACAACCCGGTACATTTAATTTTTTTTATAATTTTTCTCGTTAGTTGTGTGTTATGACCTATCACAAAAACAATATCTCATGTGTATTGGTCATCAGGCCCAACTCCCATAGTGTTTTGCCCATTGTCCATACCATATTTTCATGTGGTTTAGCAAATTTATTTGTTGTTTAGCATATAGCATATTTTTTTAGCATATAAAATAATTGCTATATTGTTGGCTCTCCTGGTGCCAACAATATAGCAAAGGGATTTAATTTTTAATTAAATTAAATATTTTTTTTAAATTAGTTAATTTATTTTTAATTTTAAATCTTGACGTCAAATACTCTACCGTATTGTGGGGATTCCCCACCCACACCTACCCACACCACACACATCATTCAATATACTAATAGACAAGCAGCATTTTTTCACTCCCTCCTTGTATGAAGGAAGTGAGATAAAAATAGGATATACAGTAAAACTTGGTTAAGTGGGACCTGTATAAGTGTGAAACCTCCATAGCTGGAACTAGGGTTAACAACTCTTCAGGTTGGAGAAAGAAAATCAACAGTATTTTAATAAAATGTACAGTGCTTTATTTTGTTCGTACAGTACGTTCTGAAACGAGGGAGGCCTGCGCTGCATCGTGCAACTGTGTGGTGATATTAAAAACAGTATAATACTGTTTTTAACAATATAGTTGGGAACCCTAGCTGGCACCGATTGTGACACGACACTTTAGCCCTGAATTACCTCTGTTTGTGGGACAATACAAACCTCTATATCTGGGATTACTTATTTCGATTTTATATCATAAATTGCCTCTATAATTGAGACAGCGAGTATATTTTAGCTCTATTACCGAGTTTATATTTAAAAAAATACTTTTAATAAATTATTTTCTTTGAATATAATAATAAAAAAATATAAACATTTTAAATTTTACGTTTTATTAGACATTAAAAAATGTTAGCATAATTTTTAGCATTTTTATAAAGCAATTGGCATATTTTTGGCATATTTTACACACCATTTTGGCATATTCTCCATTGGTCTTGTTGGCAACACTGGGCGCTTTAGTCTGCGTTCGCGCTCCGTGGCGGAAGGATGTATGTGTATGCTTTCAGGATGGCGGCGCGCGGAGGTCGTAGTGGTCGAGTGGTCGAGTATTGGCTACACGTTTATGGCGAAAAAACATAAATGAAGTTATCTGAGAGTAAGACCAATGAGTAAAATTATTTAAGGGATAGTTAGTTACTCTGGTATAACATGGCATTTTGTCGAATCCGCCCTTAAACATTTTATTTATTTATTTTTATAGGTATTCAATTAACATTAGGTAATTGTGGTATTCCTATATGCCCTCTAAATATTGTACCTGCTCACTAGCAGAGTAGTCGCTAAGTACGAGAACGATGCGTGTTGCAGGAGCTGGCTACCTACGAGGGACACCCGCGCGGCCCGCAGCTCTCTGTGCAAGGTGAGACGGAATCCGATATTTTCGAAACTATCAAATACAATCATTTGCAAACGGTACTCGATAATCCAGTAAAACAACAAAAATGCTCATTAAATTAAAAGGTGCTAAATGTTACCATGCATCGGTCGAGCCAACCATAGTACGAGGGGTGTGCTGTGAAAATTATCTTGCAGCTCCTTATCGATCACAAGTTCAAAATAATATTTAGGCAGTTCATATTAATAGAATATCATTTATTTCGGGTAACAAAAGACCCATAACCTAAATACCTTACAAACTATCATACATGTTTACAAAAACCACAAAAATATTACTAAACTATTGTACACGAAGAGACGGCGTCGTGTTGCGCTGCGTGGTATCGCGTAGCCTTCCGCGGAATCGCCGAAACACGACACCCTTCGGCCAAAACTCTTCCTTGAGGAAGGTCTCAATATAATGCGTCGGGACTCGCATCACAAATGACTTGAAATTCGTATTGTGGCGCGACTCCAACTTCTCAACCCTTAAGGTCCAGCTGGTGTTGGCTCGGACATACTCCACGACCTCCTCAACCTTCGTGGTGTGATGCAGCCGGGACACGTAGAACTGCATCGTAGGTGTTGCCGGACGCAGCATATTGGGTCCTGCCAGCGCGGTTCCGCACTGGTTTCGACTAGGAGACTTCTTCTTCTTCTCCACCTTCACGAAGCCATCCTTGTCACACGTGCCCGTTGCGCCTTGTTGTTTCGAACCCTTGTCGGCAGGTTCACTAGAGCTCTTCTTATCCCCCTTCCTGGTCTGCGACACAGGTTTGTGCGTGGCGGTGATATCAGCGTAGGCACGTTTAGGGGTCGACGCACCTACACTAGTCACGACCTCGACCGGCGTGGAGTCAGCGACGGCGGCGGCGCGGCGGCGCTTTTTGCAACGCCTGCAATTTCAGAGGCGGGTGACTGTACCTCGGCCAGGCTTGCTTTCAGAGATCTAATGAAAGAAAGAAAGAAAGAAAAAAAATTATTCGCCCCCCAGGACAATAACACACAAAAATATCATAAAAAAAACTGGCCAAGTGCGTGGCGGCCCACGCGCAATATAGGGTTCCGTAGTTGATATTCTTACCCACGCAGTTCTTGTTTTGTCCCTATATTTAACATTTTTCAATAAATTGTGGCGTCACAGCAGGCGTCACTGATGCGATTATCGCTATTGACGTCAAACATTTTTTGAGCGTAATATGTAGAATTGACCTACCCCCATTACAAATAGCGTAATCATGTACAAATATAGCCTATGACGGTTACGTTAGTCCGACCTGTAAGAAATTTAAAAAAAAATAATTTCCGGTTTACGATCGTCACCACAGTTTCTTTTGACGTGAATACGACTTTAAATTTGCTTCCATTGTGTGAAGCAATTTAGAAAACTGATGATGACTAAATAAGGGGATTATACAGTTTGGTGTTGTAGATACATAATATCTATCATCTTCAACGACAATTAAGGTTCACCACTCGATAGTATATTTAAAAAAGTGAAACTATAAGGGAAACTATATACTTAGGGCTTTTCAGTTCATTGAATAAAGATTTCAAACTAAACAAAATTGTTCGTACGAGTACATGATAGGTATTTCGGTATAGATATTATTTCCTGCAGAAATATTGAAAATATGAGGAAGCAAATCAACATCAAGCTAATACGCAATAATAATAATAATAAAAAAATACGCTGTTTTAATTTATTGCCATTTAGAAATATTCTGGCATTGTTTGTTGAAAAAAATTGTTTGTCGCTGAGATTGAACTCAGGACCAACAACTTACAAAGTTACAAGGCGGCTGCCGCACTGTTGCGATGGTGCAAGATTATCGCTAACCGCAGGTCTAAAATAGCTGTTCTAGTTTGTCATGCATGACCCACTGCTTAGCTCCTTGAAGGTATAGCGTGATGGTAATTGTTTTAAATGTTAAATCTGCAGCTACTTACAATATATTTTGATTACTATAAAGTTTTAAGAGTAGCAAGCATGCTACGTGCGCTTATGAGCGCAGCTGCAGCGATTTATTACATTTTACGAGTTTATCGACTATTACTCGTAAACTTGTAAAGCCTACTTAGCTGTGATAGTTTTCCTATGAATTTCGTTAATATAATATGCTACTACCGTGAATTTTTTCACAAATCACGATACTACCATTGAGCTGATAGGAGTGGCGCAAATTGACTCCAACAAAAATTAACACTTTAGAGCTAAATATTGCCCAAAGGGATTCCTTAATCGAAAAATTGTTTTTCCAAACCCTTAATATTTTTAAACGACCTTTTTAACGATACCCCATACCATATGGTAGACTAGAAAAAAAATACTCATACCTAATCCACATTTCTAATGTGTATATCCATGCCAATTTACAGCTTCCTATTTGTAATAGTCTTTGCATGAGCTACACTGCGAACGGACGGACGGACATAGCGAAACTATAAGGGTTCCTTGTTGACTTTGGAACCCTAAAAGGCAGATAGACTGGTCGCCAATGCAAAAAAGCAAATACAAATTCAAAAGCGAATACTTACCTACAATCTCGTGATTGTATTTGCTTTTTTGGCTTCACTCTCAGTGTTCCGCGCTATAAATCTGCCCTTTGTTTCATAATCTGAGGCACGAATACTGAAAATTGTTTTGCTTTGATATACAACAAATTACATATCAGCAAATTCTCACAAAAATGTCGAGTGACAATAGTGATTTGACTACAGAGTACATTAAATCCGAATTTAAGCCATTGGTATTACCAACAATCTACTCTTAATTTTAGTACCTACTATTGTTTTTATTGTCTCGTAGATGGTGTGAAAATTAGAGTATGCTCCTCGGGGATAAAGGTGCCTTCGTCTTGGGCGACCTTGAATCCCACGCTGCACTCAGGATTCTTGTCTTAACTCCCTCGCTTTGCTCGGGAGTTAACTCTTAGCTCCCTCGCTCCGCTCGGGAGTTAACGCTAGAATCCTTCGTTTTGCTCGGGATTCAATACGGCGCACGCTACATAAGACACTACTTTATCCCCTTGATGCATAATCTACTATTAAACTCTGTTCGGGGGCGCACGTTCGTCGCCCCCGAACAGAGTGCAATAAGAGCAAGCAATATATTTCCTTAGTTCAAGGAAGGTGGTAACAATGTGTCGGTCGTGTGGTAGACTTGATCGAGGACGGCTTCGAGTCGAGCCCGGCGTGGTTCTTCGTGCTGGTGGCGGAGTGCGGCGGCGCGCTGGTGGGCCACGCGCTGTGCAGCCGCGCCTACTCGTCGTGGACGCGCCGCGCCTTCTACGTGGAGGACCTGTTCGTGCGGCCCGCGGCGCGGCGCCGGGGCGTGGGGCTGCGCCTGCTGCAGCAGCTGTGTCGGGTGCGTGCACACGGCGCAGGGGGCAGGCCGGTGAGAACGTCGCTCTCATGAGCGCCGCGTGTTGCAGATGGCGGTGGACGAGGGCGTGCACCGCGTGGACTGGCACGTGCTGGAGGGCAACGCGCCTGCGCTCGGGTTCTACGCGCGGCTGGGCGCGCGCGACCTGCGCGTCAGCGAGGGCCGCGCCGCCCTGCGCCTGGACCGGCCGCACATCGAGCAGCTCGCCCGAGACTGCCCCGTCTCTGACACGCCACACTGACGCCACACAACACGACCGCTTCTCACTGCACTGCGCTTCACTCGCTCGTCAGCGAGAGCCGCGCCGCCTGCGCTTTGGCTGCAGGTCGCACTCGACCGACTCATAATAGCGGTTTTATATTAGAACCATCGATTCAATGCTGGCAGCATTGAATCGATGGTTCGATCATTATTCGTCATTTACATGAAAAAAATAGAATGGAATCAATAATAACAACTTTATTTTTAGGAACAAGTAGGTATGCCCTTTCCAAACGGTAGTTTCGAATGGAGAAAGAATGGCCAAGAAACTAGCAAAAAAACGCAGGTTCTTTAAAAAAAAATTATCACCCATATTTAGTGTATACGTATATAATTATAACTTTGATCAGTCGGAACCCATTATAATCTAGGCTGCTCAAATCTTCCCAATAATAGGTCCCGACCTGTTATACTTACTTCGTGGTTCCGACTGAACAAATCGCTAATGGCGTGGTTTTTATTGCAATATTATAGTTATTCAACATGACTAAACATAATTCTAGACTAAAGGACTTTTTTATTTCTTTTCAGTTTTTAATTAAAGTTCACTTTTTATGCAGTCGGGTGTTTTTATTTTTCTGATTAATTTTTTTTATGATGACTTTTCAGTCTTCAATTATATAACTACCTATTCTTAATTATGTAAGTGGTATAATTCATTAAGAGATATTTTTGTTTTATTATTAAATATGGTTTTTAATTATGAAATGTATTAATTAAATTAAATATAAATACAGAAAATTAAAATCATTACAATATAAATATTTTTTATTTCTATCAATCAAAATATGCATCCATGCTATCGATGCATCTCTGCCAGCGCAGTGGTAATTATTCTATGCCCTTCTTAAATAAGTCAGGTGTACGGGAGCCTACAACTCTTTATAGGCGTTTTGTACTGCCTCTCGGGTATATAATTTTTCCCTACCAAGAAGTTATTCTAATTTAGGAAAACTAGAAGTCTGCCGGCACAAGGTCTGGTAAGTACGGTGGATGACGCAAAATTTCCAACCCTAGCTCTTGTAGCTTAGAGACCATTAGAGACCGTCTATTGTGCGGTATGACGTCAAGCGTTGTCGTGAGGGTGGAGGGGAGCGGGGCTAGCCGGAGATTTGCAAGATTCTCCATCATTGTGCCCAGTTCCTCGCAGTTGTACAGATCCGCAGCAATGCTGCTACCATTTGGTAAGAAGCTGTGAGAAATTAAACCGGCATTAGACCTCCATCATACAGTAATAATGACTTTTTAGGGGTAACTTTCGTTTGGGGCATTACCTAGGCGAACCAGGTCTAACCCTCAGATTATAAAACAATAGGCAGATAAATGGAACGGAACAAACATGGCCTTTTGTTTGATAATCTGTGGCTATAACGATACTAACAAACGGACCAAAATCTAGAACTATTTGTTAATAACAATATTATGGTGTCCCCTTGTTTCGCAGACAGAAAGGAGAATGACCAAATCTGTATGGGCTCTGGCCCAAAAAAAAATCTGCTGCCCCGGGGTTGAGTCTACTGTTGGTGGACTTATAATGTTGGACAAACTATGTGTGTACACGCTCATCAAATTCTAACTCACAGTTACAGAGTAATTCCGCATTATTTAATACTGCAACGATACTCGTTTGCTTGCATCAGTCTTTCGAGTGTCTTATGTCTATTCGTTAAAACTATTGTTTAAAACAATCATTATGATGAATAATGAAATTAAAAAACGACATAGTTACTTAAAAGCCGTTTATTTTCATACAACGACCATTCTGCACAGATTAAAATAACGTGCATATTATCGAAAAAGCATTTTCCTCGATTACAATATTGTCTAAAAACTGTGTTGGATGGTCATTAATGTCATAACGTGCATAAGCCAAAATCCACAAGATAGACATTACATGTGTACACGTACCCAAAGTACGCCTGCTACTTTTACGGGAGCAGTAATAACTATTTAGAACCTCCAACCCATGGTGGTCTGAGTTTACAAGAATATATGTGTGATAAATCCGGCTTTGGGTATACCTAGATTGAACTTTCCCTCTTAATAGCCAGAATTTATTCATCATCTGCCTAGCGTTTTCAAGTATGTCGGTGTCAGCTTCCAGTCTAACCGGATGCGAGATTGAATTAGGTACCATCAAGTATAACTATGCATTTATTTTGTTCTGGGTTTCTGAACAGTGCCTGTGGTATATAAAGGTTTCGCCTAAGCACTTGCTCCCTTGTGATATGTCCAACCCAATGTAGAGGGGTAAATTCTTCTTTTAGACAGTCTCTTGCCGTTTTCATTTCTCTTTCTAATGTTGATCGGCTTGTGTGAACATATCTGCCAGTCTTATATTAAAGGAAAAGCTAAAGCTACAGTAAAGGAGCTGCACAATTTTCTATAGACCAAGACATTCGCTTTCAAGAGCTTCAAACCACCATAAGTAAATTGAACGAACAGAACGTAGAATTGCGTAAGAGTGTCGACGACACTAACAAATCTACTTACTATTATTTCACCCATAATAAGCTTTACAAAAAAATATACAACACAACCGTACTATACACAAAACATGAACCATTCACCACATTGAGGTACCTTAATATTATTATTGTAATAAACACTCTAAAAAAGCTTTTTACAAAAAAGACAACCGCCTTCAAAAACTAAAAAGTAAAAAATAACTTTAGCACAGAACACACATTGACTTTAGTTTCAAAATTCAGTGGCTTTGTTCTGTTTGTTGTTTTGTATTGCCACCGACTTCCGAAACTAAAGTCAATGTGTGTTCTGTGCTAAAGTTATTTTTAGGTGTTTGTTGATTTTTCAAAAAGTGCTGAATCAATTTCGATAAAATTTATATGGGACCACCCCTGAAGTATACCCTATCCATAAATAAAAGAATTTTCAAAATCGGTTTACGTTTGCCGGAGAAATCGCGTAACAAATCGCGCACATACTTAATGCAAATTTAAAACTTATACGGTTTTCTCATGGATGCCACTGTCAGAACTGGACCAAATTAAAATGGGACCACACGGGAAGCACTAGCTTTCAAATAAAAAAAGAATCATCAACATCGGTTCACCCAGTCCAAAGAAATCAGGTAACAAACATAAAAAAAAAATACAGACGAATTGATAACCTCCTCCTTTTTTGAAGTTGGTTGAAAATACGAACTATTATTGCAGCCAATTACTTTTATAACGTTGTGGTACTGCTGCAACTTTACTCTTTTATTTACATCAGGCGTTATAACTCCACGTATAAAAAATTTAAGATTGCTTTCTCATATTTATATTCTTATATTTGACATTAATATTAAATACCTAAATACCATTCGATAATTTAAATCATTTAGCGGATAAAATTGATAAGGTATCAGAATCGCAGTATGCCGAAATCGACAGCTGTCACAAAATAATTTTGCCTTTTTCTGACAGCCTCGTATTTCTAACTCAAAATATACGCAGCATATACTGCAATATAAATGGTTTAATAATATAGAAAGCTGGCTATCGCCCCCAACTATAATACCTAACTTATTGGGCTATCGTTCGTCTATTACAAAAAATAATATAAAACAAAACGATGGTCTCGTCATATTTTATAAAGAGAACCTTGATTGTACAATTGAGGAACCAAACTTTAGCGAAAGTAACTGTCTGATAATAACATTCCAAAATCAAATTGCAATTATTGCAATATATCGGTCACCGTCTTACTCAAACCTAAACTCGTTTCTCAAATCCCTAAATGATGTTTTAATAAATTACTCTTCCTTCAAAAACATAATAGTCACAGGAGACATAAATATTGCAATAAATTCAGACAAAATTGACCACCAGGGTGAACGTTACCTAAAAGAGAATGGGCAAAAATATATGGAGCTTGGTCCAAATTTCCACCATCAATAAGAACTATGACATATGATGGAACACTGCGCTCTGAATCATTATAAGAAGACCGCAACCAAAAATATTTACTCAGTAAAAAGTTATGACCCCATGAAAACTTGCAATTTAAAAACCTTTTTACGCTTCATTATTTCACTGTATCTTTTAAACTACTCGATTGATTTAGGGGTATGACATTTCGTTGTAATTCATACGTTATTCTGGTTGATATAAGCTATATGAGCCAAAATATAAACAATATGGCGGTCGCGGTAGGTACCTCGCTACGTCAAAAAAATCAAACCCTATCATGTGGGGTATCAAATCAAATGAAAGGACTTATAGCTATCTTTACAATGCTTATATTTATTTTAAAATATTTGTAATACTGGGATGAATGTAAACACAAAAATATTTCACACAAGTTTTATTTATTCCTGTCTCACAGTGTGGAGTCTGTCCTTAAAAGAATACATCTCATATGTCTTCATCCACAATAACATTGTCCAGATTCGCAGCTGGAAGTAGAATTGTGGGTTGGTGTCTCGCCCATCCAAAATACCAAATAATTACCATGACGTGGGCACAGCAACCCACAGTTCGCATTCCAGAAAGACAAGAACAGAAGTAGTTCGAAATGGTTTCTCGATTATGGATCATTACATACGTGTAGTATTGTCTTGCACGTGCGTGTCGGGATTGTATTCTTGCGCGTAGCAACATAGCGTTTTCAGGTTCAATGCCAAAATCAACTATTTCACTAAATGCTCCATCTCTTGCTACTTCAATCTGATACACGCCATTGCGTACGTGTTCGCTATAGTAGCTACGCGCAAGTTTTATATGATATGAACCAAGTGCAAACAATGTCAAGTCTTCTTGAGTCAGAACAGGAAATTCATCTGCTCCTATGGCGTCGGCTTCAATATTTCGAAAACTTGCCCGCCTTCTATTTATATTTCTATTTGTAACAAATGCTCCCAATTGATTTGGTACATGCAATTTCTCTCCAATGATTCTTAAAATATTCTTCCGCATGCGCGTTATCTTCGATTAAAAGATGAAAAGCGTTAATAAGCGCAGCAGCCACCCGGAAATCATCCATCATGTGGCTCATAGCACGATTAAAAAATTCTTGCCTGAATAGGCGAAAATCGCGCTTAAAACGTCCGTTTACGACCTCGTCGACCCAGCGGCATATCGTCACTTCCCTATTTTTATTGGCTTCTAACGTGGTTAACTGGTCTTCGCCACGCCGTTTGCTAATTGGCATACGTGCTACATAATCACACGATTCCATGTCACCAATAACGTCTCTAAAGCCGCGATCGCAGATAAAAACATCGTTTGCTTCAAAAAAGTAATGGAATGGATTGTCTTCTCTTTCGTTAATAAGACCTTTCATTATAACGGCATCCGATGTTGTAGCTGCGTGAGGCCCAGTAACATCTAATATGTAGCCATCACAACATACAATGAGAAATGGTTTTAACAGGTTCGTGTATTTGTGCAAACTGTATGTTTTCCGCTGGAAAAGGAAGTTGGAAGACTTCTGAGTATAGACGTAGGTTCCATCTATCACCAGAATAGCTTTCCTTTCTTGTAAGGGTGCATCTGGGTTTCCAAAAAGACCATTTGGCACAGTCAGATTTTTCGCAGCTACTTCATTTCTTGAAATATTATCCAGGCCCAGGTGCCTTTGGTACGAAATCTTGTACCAAACATTTGCGCACAGTATTCATTTTCCTTTCGAGCGTACGGCGACTCATTCTGAAAAGTACGCTGAGTCTTTCGTTCGACTCACCCGTCCGAAGCTTCATCAAAAAAATAGCAATTGCAGTATTGGGGTCGGTTACTTCTTGCTGCAATGAAGGGGTTTCTCGTATCACTTGCTCAAATGCGTTATGCCCACACGATGATGCAATATTTTTGGATCCATAGTTTGTATATTTTCAAAGTCCATTGTGTTGGAACTATTAAGAACGGCTGTTTGTAAGATTTTCGTAATGTCTACGAACATTTCTCCGGTAAAATCGTGGGATAAGTTTGGAGCATCAATTAAGTGACCCCATTGATTTTCATCCAAATGTTGTTGACATACTCTTGCGTTTGGAGGTATGTATAAATTCGAGTGTACCAACAGTTCTACTTTGATAGACGCCGGAATACGGCATCTACTTGCATTGCCACATTCATGATAAATGCATGTGTTAGATGTATTTGGTGCTCTTTTGAATTCATTGGTTTCAAAGATTCCTCCAGATGGTCTTCCGACACGAGGAGGCGGCTGGTCAGCTTGGTTTTGACTGCGGTCAACTGCATACCTTACCCGCAACCAACAATTGCGGCAGATATATTGCTCGCCATCCAGTATTAACTGCAACAAATACAACACCTTTATTCATGACGTTCTGTCTAACTGCGTGTGTTAGCTAACATGTCTACTCGCTAAGAGAGGTCCCAGGTTCGATTCCTTCCGCATACAGGCTCTCCGGCAATAAGCTAGTGTTGATTCAGAACGTCTGGGTATATTATCTATATAAGTATGTATTCAAAACAAAACAAGAAACGGTAAGAATTATTAAAACATGACGTTACTACCGATAGTAAAATATTGATTAACTAACTTAACAAAAGTGTTACAAGTAATCTTTTTGTTCACGCCATCCCACGTCTGGATATATTATCTATGTTATGTACTTACGTATTCAAAACAAAAAACGGTAATGATGATTAAAACATGACGTTACTACCGATACTAAAATATTGATTAATTGACAAACAATAGTAACAAAAATGGATCAAGACTGAAAACGTCCAAAATATTTCGCTTCAAAAAGGTTTTTCTAGGGATCTTTCGTTACAAGTAATCTTATTGTTCACGCCTTCCGACAATCTCAAATGGAGTCGGGGCACGGCATTTGAAATAAAATACACATATGCATGTAATAACCTGTCGAGGTGCTAAAAGTCCTTGAATATGCTCTGTAGTTCCTGGGTGATTATCCAGAAACGGTTGAAGCAACTGATAGTTTCTTCTTTGAAACAATGAATAATTGCAACATATGCAGTTTCTTCTTTCCGCTTCCATTGTCACAGATACACAAAGCAATAACAAAAAGTCCGATGAGATATAGCCGTGGTCGAAAGTAGAGAATCAAAAGAAATCAAGTACACAAAAGTCGCAGGGAAAATATAACCAGAAAATGCACAATACGCACCGAAAGCAAGCAAACGAACGACTGCGTGGGACACATGTGTTGATTGGGTCAGGTAGTTAGGTAAAAACCAGTTTTCTTTCAACGTCGTCGGCGCAGCGTATACCGTATTGCTTCCTAAGTGCGAAAGGGACAAAACTAATGCCATCTCCATCTACGAGTCGACGCTAGCAATCCCCGGGTTCCGAAATGCAAAAATATTAAAAAATACTTTTAGCACGATTGCGAACCGTTCCGATTACATTTTTATATGGGTAGGTGCGCTAAGGTTATCATTGTATACTTTGCAGACGATTTGAGCGCATTACAGAACAGGGGGAATGCGTCATCATTTACTGCCATGTTTTTAGTGCTTGAAATGTGGCTATGTGCGAAAAAAATTAACGGTTAAATAACTAAAAATACGTATTTTTAAAACAGTCATAACTTTTTTCTGAGTGAATATATTTTTTTCACCTAGTAATCAAAATTGTATGGTATTTAGTCGACTTTAAGCTTACATAGCCCTCAATAGTGGTGGAAATTTGGACCACTTCTGCTCATTGTCCTTTAGCTGCTAGTCACGGCTTGCTGCTTTCGCATACGCTAATTACTAGGCCAGAAAGTAAAACATGTATCGACCACATACTCCTTGAAACTAAAAGTGCTTGCAAAACTATAGTACCAGAAACAACCTTGACGGATCACTACCCGGTTTAACTTTGTATGAATTTTAAGAAACCACGTCTTTTTGCGACAGCTAGCTTTATTAAAATAGACGATGATGGCCTAAAGGAGGAAATGTCAAATATTGACTTCACATTAGTAGGTATACGAGTCCATTGATCCGAATTTATCTCTGGGATATATTGTTTCTTCGCTTCAGACTGCAATTCAAAAACATACTAAAGTGATTACCTTATCACGTAGGAGGAAGATTATTAAACCTTGGATAACTCAAGGTTTACTGCGCTGTATGAGAAACAGAGACAAACTGCATAAAAATCAAAACTTTCGCCAGAAAACGCTACATTAAAATTGACATACACACGTTACAGAAACTTCTGCAACTCGATACTGAAAAAAGTAAAAAGACTTATGAGAAAAATCTTGTCCAATCGGCTCAAAATGACAATAACAAGCTTTGGAAAGTAATAAAAGACGTCACAAACACTAGTAAAAATCAACTTTTTCAAAAGAACTTCTGTCCCTTGATACCAGTCCGCAGCAGTCTCTAGATAAAATAAATGATTACTTTGTGAATGTTGGTAGGTCTCTAGCCTACAAGATCCAGCAATTAAATCTAAATCCAACAGGTACTTGTAAAGATACCAACCCAAAGAAACCCACTACAATTAATTCTTTTGTATTAGAAGATACTGATAAAAGTGAAGCTGACCGCCTCATCACAAACTTGAAAACCGATAGCTCAACGGGATTTGATGGGATTAGCAATAAATTCCTAAAAAATTCAGAAACATTTTAGTTCCTCCACTTACCTTTATATTCAACTCGTGTCTTCAAAATGGTATTTTCCCTGAGCCGTTAAAGAAGTCTGAAGTCCGCCCCATACATAAAGGTGGAAACAGAGAGTCTATCACCAATTATAGGCCATACTCCCATCTATTTCAAAGCTCCTGGAGAGAATTATCAATACGAGACTTACTAGGTACCTTGAAAATAATAATTTGCTCTCACCCAATCAGTACGGTTTTCGATTTGGTAAATCTACAGAACAAGCGGTAAACAAACTTTCAGGTTTTATTAGTGATCATTTGGATAGAAAAAAGAAGTGTCTGGCCATCTTTTTAGATCTAGCAAAGGCCTTTGACACAATCTCTGTTTCAGTTCTCTTAGACAAGCTAGAAAGGCTGGGAATCAGAGGCATGCAGTGGAAACTCTTCGCAAGCTACCTTACAAATCGTCGTCAGTGTGTTCGTGTGGGAAATTTTACCAGCTCTGACCGCCTGGTTACACACGGGGTTCCACAGGGTAGCATATTAGGACCGACCCTATTTCTGGTATGTATTAGCGACCTTACTAACATAATACTTTCCCAGGGGGAAATCATCTCTTTTGCGGACGATACTGCACTCCTTTTTTTCTGCTGATAGCTGGAACGAAGTATTTGACGCCGCTCAATCTGGTTTTGATACTGTAAGGAAATGGCTAAATGACAATATACTAACGTTAAATATCGGCAAAACTAAATACATTTGCTTTAGTATTAGATCAGACATGGGGATTAACCACAATCATGCCATTATCCTACATGAATGTACATCGCATGACTCTTGCTCTTGTGCTAAATAAGAACGGGTTGATTCCATCAAGTATTTAGGCGTAACCATAGATAAAAATCAAAATTTGACACATAAAAACTTTATCAGGACGGATTCGCAAACTCATATATCGATGGGTCCTACGTATATGGGCCAATGCAACAATTTGAGCACTTTCACTTTTTTCTATTAAATGCTTGCATTTAGTCTAATTAACAAGGTGCACTAAAAAAATACACATTTAAAGGTGAAAACACTATTTTTTTCTGCAGTAAAAGGGCTTATGTGGCACAATTTTAAACGTATAAAGGCCAAACGGTTATTCGAGACTTCTACGCGGGGAGATCCCGCGTCTTTGTTTACTTTGTAGCCACCTGCATCACAGCACATCACAGCACATAACGTTTTGACTTTTCTGCATGAAGAAACATTGAAGCAACCAGCTCTGAGAAGAACTATGTATAACGTTTTGACATTTCTCGTAAAAGAAACAGATAATAGTTCTGAAAATAACTGTTGTTATGTTTTTTGACAAACTGCGAAGAAACGAGAAGAAAGCTTCGAGTCGCGGCGTCTTCCTATCGCCGCGCCCAAACAATCACACGCAGATTTTCACGCAACGGTGGCTGCGTCGAAATGGAAGTGTGCGGCGTCCACGCACTTATATTTATGCATTCGGCAGCGCGGTGCGCGAGCGCGGTTAACACACGCGCCCCCTCGCGGAATTCACGTGACAACAGTGCAGTGTGATGTGATTGGTTGAAAGTGCTTTGTTCTTATTGGATATATTTTTGTAAATTTGCTGTTAAAATTAATGTACAGTTTTTTATTGGTAAAGTGAATATAATGTAAATACTAAGACGCACTATTTTGTAAATTGTTATGTATGTATGTGTGCAAGGCGCGCACCCCCGCGCCCGCTCCCGTGTCAGCGCGTCTTAACCGCCAATAAATCAGTGCGTTGCTAGCTAGCGAGTGTTTCACTTGTGCGTGTCCCCGTCCCCGCTCCCGCGTACCTAACATTGGCGACGAGAAGTTAACCTCAACACGTGTTCGAAATGTCTAGTTCTGTGCAATTTGGAATTTTACATACGTTTGATCATAACACACAGACATGGAAAACGTACAAAGGACGTATTTCGCAATATTTCGTGGCAAATAATATCAACGAGAAGACGGATTCCGCGGGTGAAAAACGAAAGGCCATCTTGCTCAGCGCACTCACTGAAGGTACCTACAAGCTAACAACGGATTTAGTTTTACCTAAAGCCGTTGAGGATGTGCCCTACGAAGATCTTTTATCACTACTGGATAACCATTTCACCCCTAAATGTGTCGGGTTTGGTGAGCGTCACAACTTCTACGCGGCGTCACAACAAGCAGGAGAGTCCCATTCTCAATGGGCAGCGAGACTGCGAGGGCTGACAGAAAAATGTGCCTTTCTTAACGTGGAGGAGGCACTCCGCGACAAGTTTATTATGGGGATGCAACCAGGACAAGAGAAGGAGAAGCTGTACACGAAAGACCTGGCCGACCTTACGCTGGCCAAGGTCGTGGAGATGGCAGAAAACCTCCGATGTTCGCGCGCTGCCGCCGCGGCCAGTGCGGGAGCGCAGGCGCAGGCGTCGGCGTCGGCGTCGGCGGCAGACCAGCAGCTCTTCAAAATAGCGGATAAAGGCAAAAGTGGTACCAGTGTAGTGAAAGTGAAATGTAGTGTATGTGGGTATACGAATCATAAATCGGTTGACTGTAGATTCGCAAACTTAGTTTGTAAAAAGTGTCATGTAAAAGGCCACCTGCGTAAAATGTGTCCTAAAGTGAATTACGTACAGGTGGATGGCGGTGACAAGGGTGAGGATGGTGATGACGGTAAGCTGTATTATATCCGTTCATTCAGGGGAGAACCCATGGTAGAAACTGTCTGGATTGAGAACGTGGCATTAAAATTCGAAATTGATAGCGGGTCCGCGGTAACCGTGGTTCCGGAGACGTTTTATAAAAGTTATTTCAAAAATGTGCCATTATCAAGTACATGTAAACAGCTCATAACGTATAACGGCGGGAAAATTGTGTGCCTAGGTACGTTACGTCTGCCGATACGCTACGCGGATCGAACGAATATTATGTACTTGTATGTCGTGCGCGACGGCGGCCCGCCCATTCTTGGTCGGGATTTCTTGTCATTATTTCGCTTACAGTTAATACCGGTCAACTATTGTGAGACTACGGGATTACAGCAGTTATACCCAAAGTTATTTTCGAATGAATTAGGGAAATTTAATAAATATGAAATAAAACTATTGTTGAAGGAAGGAGCAAAGCCGGTTTTTTATAAAGCGCGCCCCGTTGCGTTTGCGTTGCGGGCAATGGTCGACAAAGAAATCGACAGATTGGTTGAATTAGGTATACTCGAATCCGTTGAATATTCGGAATACGCTTCACCGATAGTTCCAGTGCTAAAGCGAAACGGGACTGTCAGATTATGTGCCGACTATTCAGTTAGTATAAATAAACAGTTACTTATTCAACAGTATCCGCTCCCCACGACTACAGAATTATTTTCAAAGATCCATGGGGGTCAACAGTTTAGTAAACTCGATTTATCTATGGCCTATAACCAATTAGTTTTGGATGAGGAGTCAAAAAACCTAACTTGCATAAATACTAATCGCGGACTATATAGATTTACACGTTTAGTGTTTGGGTTGGCCAGCGCGCCGTCTATCTTCCAACGCGCTATCGAAGGGTTGTTATCTGGTATAGACGGAGTGTTGTGCCTGCTAGATGATATTTTGATAACGGGCAAGGATAGGCAGGAACATTTAGAAAAAATAAATTTAGTTTTGAAGCGCTTAGAAGAAGCAGGGTTAACTTTACAAAAAGAAAAATGTAGTTTTTTTCAAGACGAAATCAGTTATCTAGGTTATATTATCTCTAAGGATGGGCTTAAAAAATCGCCGGAAAAAATTAAGGCAATGTTGGAAGCACCGGTGCCCACAAATGTTAATCAGCTTCAATCGTTTTTGGGCCTAATTAACTATTATAGGAATTTCGTACCTAACGCATCCACTATCCTCAGCCCGTTGTACGATCTGCTAAAAAAGGGTTGCGAGTGGACATGGACTGATACTCACGACTCTGCTTTTAGGTTAATAAAAGAATTCATGACATCGGAACAGGTTCTTGCACATTTTGACCCGAACGCGACTATAATATTAACGGTAGACGCGTCCCCAAGTGGGTTGGGAGCAGTCCTCTCACAAGTAGGTTCAGATGGTGTGGAAAAACCTATTTCATTTGTTTCGCGTACCTTAAACTCTGCGGAAAAGCGATACGCACAGATCCAGAAGGAAGCAACCGCCATTATTTACGGCGTGCGGCGGTTTCATCAATATTTGTATGGCAGATCGGAACCGTTTATTCTTCGAACGGATCACAAGCCCCTATTGGCAATTTTTGGGCCCCATAAGGGTATACCGGAAATGTCCGCAAATAGGTTACAAAGATACGCCTTGTTCTTAAGTAGTTATAACTATAAAATAGAATATGTTCGCAGCGCTAACAACAGCGCAGATTATTTCTCCCGCGCGAGCTTACCGCGCACGGTTCACGAGTGCGCGTGCACCGAACAGTGTAAGTGTTGTGATTGCAAAGTATCATACGACCGAGCGACTTATGTTTGTTTTGTTGTAGACGGAAGCATGCCCGTTACGTTAGATAAATTGCGTGAGGAAACTAGTAATGACGTAGTTTTAAGGCGAGTAAAAGACTTTATTTTAAATGGTTGGCCACCGAAGATAAACGATGTAAGTGTAAAACCATACTTTTTATGTAGATCACAATTATCGTATGAGGATGGTTGCGTCATGCGAGGTCACAAGGTGGTTATTCCTTCGAGTTTATACAAAATTATTCTTAAAGAGTTACATTCTTCCCATTTAGGTGTAGTAAAAACCAAGGCTGAAGCGCGATCAAGATTTTGGTTCCCGGGAATTGACCAGGCTATAGAAACAATGATAGGTTCATGCGATGTGTGTATACAGCTGCGCCCCGCGCCGCCGCGAGCGGCGCCTGCTCTCTGGGAATATCCACCTTGTCCCTTCCACAGAATACACATAGACTTCCTAGGTCCGATTAAAGGATGCGTTTATTTGGTAGTGGTAGATGCACATACTAAATGGGTAGAAGTTTACAACATGAACACGGCTACTTCTTCGGCCGCGGTGATTGAAAGGCTTTATGACTTTATGTCACGGTTCGGAGTTCCGAAAACATTAGTAAGTGATAATGGCACAGCTTTTTGTTCACGGGAGTTTGAACTATTTTGCGCAACAAACGGAATTTCGCATTTAACGTCACCAGTCTATCACCCACCTAGTAACGGCCAGGCCGAAAGTTTTGTTAAGGTAATTAAAAAGGGAATAAAGTCTTGTATTTTGTCGACTCACAGCGCGAAAGAAACATCAGTTAAATTACTAAGGTATCTTATGGATTACCGTAATTCAGTTCACTCTGCTACTGGGTTGTCCCCTGCGCAATTGGTGTTTGGGCACAAATTAAGGTCGCGACTAGATCTGATGGATCCAAAGTCATCGGCACCCTTGTCACCGTCTGATCCTAACGTTGTAAAAAATCAACAGTGTATGCAAACTAAGCAACAAGGGAAAAATAAAACAAGATATTTTAAGAAAAACGATGTTGTATTGTACAAAAAATTTGTTAACAAAGCAAGTTATACATGGTGTAAGGGCGTCATACTTAAAAGAATAGGAAAAGTTTTGTATTTAGTAAAAGACAGTAATAGTTCAGAAAGTTACAAAAGGCACATTGATCAACTGATGTTATATAAAGGAACAAGTAACAGTATTAATTATATTATTTATTATATATTATTAAAACTCGGAAGTGTACTCACCTGGGTCGGGTCGTCATCCTGCACAGCAGCCGTCACCGCCGCACTCACCGTCGCCGTCGTCGTCGCCTCCGTCGTCGCCGTCGTCGTCGCCGCCGCATCCTCCGTCGTCAGCTGCTCCAGAAGCGCATATACTCCGGCCGGAACATAACTTACCAGATCCTGGGCCGGGTACTTCGGCCAGAGGGAGGAGAGCAGAATCGTACGTACGAAGTACTTCTTCGTCATCGAAAGAAGTCGAGCCAGAAATTGACGAATCTGGTTCGAACGACGGAGATGTTGAAACGACCAATAGACATTCGGTCTCCGAAGATGTTGGTCACAAGGCAGGGACGGAACCCGATACCCAGACCGCAAAACACGATGAGCCAATAGTTGTTACTCCAAAGAGATCGTTACGTAATCGCCCAGTTACTTGTTTTAAAAAGTACTTCTAGCGTTAGATGTCAAGTAGACTAGAATAATACTATGTTTAGGAATGTTAATTGTATTCAGTGTATTGGACTAAGAGGGAGGAATTGTTATGTATGTATGTGTGCAAGGCGCGCACCCCCGCGCCCGCTCCCGTGTCAGCGCGTCTTAACCGCCAATAAATCAGTGCGTTGCTAGCTAGCGAGTGTTTCACTTGTGCGTGTCCCCGTCCCCGCTCCCGCGTACCTAACATAAATAAATATATCACTTTATTATTACTTCTACACTATCAACGAGTATTTTCTTCAACCTTCTGATATCTCCAAGAGTCAACCAAGATCCTCCAAACTACCGCTGAAACTTCAACGGCCAATTGGTCAGTTGTATGCCTCGTTGGTCTCGTGGTTTTTTTTTTTTTTTTTTTTTTTATATTGTTACAGGCTTGCGTTTGACCGCAACTCACCTGATCTTAAGTGATGATGCGGCCTAAGGTGGAGCACGCTTGCCTAGAATAAACCGGTTCACTCGTGCCTTGAAGATACCCAGATTATATGTATCGGGGAATAGAGAGGCGGGCAGTGAATTCCACAGTCTGGCAGTTCGCACAATAAATGTGGAGTCAAAGCGCTTGGTTCGAGACCGTGGAACTTCAACCGTATAGCGGTGACGCTTCGCCGTATCCCTGCTCGTCCGGTGATGGAATGGGGATGGGGGAATTGAGTTGTGCAATTCCAAAGCACACTCTCCGAAATGTACCCGATAAAAGACCGATAGGCTGGCAACGGCGCGGCGGTGTTCAAGGCTTTGGAGCTTAGCCTTAACCAGGAAGTCGTTGTCTATGAGCCTCTTGGCACGTCTTTCAATAACTTCCAACGCCTCCAGCTGGTACTTGGCAGATCCATCCCAGAGGTGCGAACAGTACTCCATGCACGATCGAACTTGTGCTTGGTATAGGTTCAGCATCTGTTCCGACGTGAAGTACTTTCGCACCTTTGCGAGGACTCCTAGCTTTTTGGCAGCTAGTTGGGCCTTTGACTCGATGTATGACCCAAAATTGAGACTCGACGTCAAAGTAACGCCAAGAAGCTCAAGATGGTCGGTGATCGGAACGGATACATTTCGGAAAGCAGGGGCCAGATTGAAAGGCCTCTTCTTGGCAGAGAAAAGACACGCCTGGGTCTTGGCTGCATTAAACTCGACCAGATTGGCATCGCCCCAATCGGAGACAGTTTTGTGGGACAAGTTTAAGCGCTCGACCATGGACTCCCTGTGAGTCCGGATTTCAGCCGCACTGGCACGTGCGCTGGATATGTAACTCTCTACAACTGTGCTGTCATCTGCGTATCCAATGGTACCGGGTTTCAGCAAATCGTTAATATGCAGCAGAAAAAGGGTTGCAGAGAGTACCGAGTCCTGAGGGACCCCGGCATTTATAGCCATTTGAACAGACGAGCAGCCATCAATGACTACTCGTATTGAACGATCTCTCAGGAAATCCGATATCCATACACAGAAACCAGCGGGCAAGCCAAAAGATGGAAGCTTGCTAATTAGGCCATCATGCCATACCTTATCAAAGGCCTTCGAGATGTCCAGGGAGACGGCAAGCGCTTCCCCATATTTCTCGATGGCCTCACTCCAGATGTGAGAGGCGTACGCGAGAAGATCCCCAGTGGACCGATTTCGGCGAAAGCCATATTGACGATCACTGAGGAGGTCATTAGCTTCAAGGTACGCCAGGAGCCTGTTATTAAGGACACGTTCCATTGTCTTGCAGACAATGGACGTGACCGAGATGGGCCTGTAGTTGGTAGGATCGGCATGACTACCTTTTTTGGGCACGGGCTGCACGTTGGCAAGCTTCCATGACTTCGGCACTAATCCAGACTCGAGTGAGAGCCGAAAGAGGCGTGTCAGCACAGGAGACAATTCAGGTGCACAGGTCCTCAGAACTATAGCAGGAATACCATCTGGTCCACTGGTTGCAAGCGCGACTGCTGAGCGAGGGGTCCTGGGTTCGATTCCCAGGTCGGGCAAAGTGTTATTTGGGTTTTTCGATTAAGAATTTCTCAATAATAGCCCGGAGTTTGGAAGTTGGCGGTGTAATACCCCCGTGCCTCGGAAAGCACGTAAAGCCGTTGGTCTAGTACTTTCTCCATCGAGATTGGCCGCCATGACCGAAAATCGGTCGGAGAATTATGTTTTACATTAAATTTTTGAGCACTTCTACGTAACACGGAACGACGTCGCGCTGCTGTGATAATATTTTTTTTTTTTTTTTTGTGAATATTATGAATAGATGTAACTTATTACATGACGTCCAATTATAATTCTAAGATTAGTAGAAGTCGAAATTGAATGAATTTAGCAATTGGTATTATATATAATAGTGACTTGAGTGATGCAAGCGAGTGCTTGTTTTAACTGGACAAAAAATTCGGAGGGACAAAGAGTGCCTTGGTCTAAAATCAAACAAGTTTGCGTCAGTAAACATGACCCAATACATTCTGTTTTATGAATTGGATCTATCTGAAGATGCTATCGAAAACTACTTTAACATTTCTGATCTTTCTGTTAGAACTAGAAGACAAATGGCTGATAGATCTACAGAGATACCCTTAACAACTTCACTCTCCGCGGAGAGACACAATAGTTAAACAATCAACATGAATCATTGTGACTCATGGGACAGGGAATTGGTTAAAACTATATTACAATACTTACAATCAGTAAGTCTATTCTGTTACAACCTCCCTCGGTGAAGACCTAAGTGAGCTGTCATCCGTCCGTCTGCTTTGTCAATTCCTAGCATCGGGACAGATGACAGCTCACTTCACCTAGGTGTTCACCGAGGGAAATTGTAACAGAATAGCTCTACAGTTATGTATCACCAATACATCCATACAAAAAAAGAGATTTAATTGATTTGTGTCACAAAACTATTATTCCACCAGTTTATCATGAATATTACGAATATTTTGGTAGCATCAAATGATTCAATGACTATTATTACTTTATTAGTGATAATGATGACAATGAGTGATATTGCTTTGTTTTTGAAAAATTTTTTTTTTTTTGTTAAGCATCTTGTTAATTTCATTCCGAATCTGTTCTAAGATTTTTTATTAATTTTTAATAAGTTTTGATTTTATAAAAAAGTATAATTTGTTATTTTGTTAAACATTATTTTAAAGCATAATTACTAGCCTAGGTTGAGGTATCTACAATAAAACACTGATTGGTTATCAAGTCCTAAGTGATTTCACGAGGTATTTAACACTAGGTATTGATTATTTAATTGCTCTTTTAATACAGAAACTTCGATAATTCTTTAGAAAAAAATAAATAAAGATTGTCAGATTGTTTTCCTTGTTTTATTTTTGTGACCTAACTGAGGGTTAAAAATATTACGTCGTCAAGTAAAATAACGTATAAGTGCCAATGTGTATTATGTCATAAAATAATTATATTATTATTGTATGTTTAAGTAATTTATTTATTTTAAATACCTTTTATTAATATGGATGAGTCAAAAATTTTAAATCCCCTTTCTTTACAAAATTATTGTATGCCAAGTAAATCGTCCAAAGTGACACTTTGGCCTTTTTACTAGCATTTTTCAGTATAATTAAAATCAAAAATGTCATAGGCATATCTACATTAATTAAAAATATAATAAATATACAAATAAATCAATATAGCTAGAATAACGAATACATGTGTCATAGTAACTATGCAAAGTTTCACAAACATCAGTTAAAGCATGTGAAAAATATATTAAAAAGAAACTTTGAGAGCCTCTATTGAAAAGTTGTCAATTTGCACATTAGCCCATATACATAGGACCCATCGATATATCTTCAAAAATTTACGACACATTGCTGATCCTGAGATCTTGAAGCGAATTTACTTTGCTGTTTGCCAATCGCTAGTTACATATTGTATATCAGTTTGGGGAGGTGCTCCTAAAACTTCACTCAAGTCTGTTGAGGTTGCCCAACGTGCAATATTAAAGGTCAGCACCTTCAAACCAATCCTTTTCCCTACTGCCTTGCTTTATCAGTCGTGTGGAGTGCTAACTGTGAGACAATTATTCATATTAAAAATAATCACTTTGCAACACACTTGCACATATTATGACCCCCAGAATATGAATGCACGCAGAAGATATATGGTTTCTACACAACACAGGTATCATAGTACAAAATTCAGTAATAAATTCTTTAATTTTCTTGGTCCCTATGTCTACAATAAACTTAATAAAAAACTTAATATTTATCCACTCTGCATAGATCGATGCACGAAAAAAGTATCGGAATACCTACAAGGTCTTACATAATATGAAGAGACTGAGGAACTTTTAACAGTACCAAGGTAGACAGAAAATTGTGATTAATGTTAACGTAATCATTATGTGTATATAGATAAATATATAAATCATCAACACATCCTATTTATTCCGTGTATCTCATAAACTCATGTATTCACTCATAAACTTCAAGATTACACTCACACTCTCTCTCACATTCACTCATTCACCATGTCACTTAACACAAAGAGAGGTACAGACCACTAATTTAGAACTTTAGAGTATTAATATTCCTTGCTTTGTTAAATGCTAGCATTTAAGAACTCTAATCTAATGTAACTCGAGGGGATTGGCGCTGTTAGCCGAAATACAGTTTCCTCCTAGTTCGGCTGCAGATGCTAACACTTTTTGTGTACTTTTGTTTTTATCATAGCACTTAACTGTAACTAAAACTTAGTACTGTTTTTATGAAATAAAGATTATTATTATTATTAAAGGGGGGGTTGTTACATCCCTAGAATACACCCTTAAGTGCCTAGTCAGCACCCCATCATCATTTCCTTTCTAGACTCAGTAGATTAGTCAGGCCATAGCGTCAGTTCGGGTTCAGACTCCTACCGGATAGGTCGCAAGTAAGAATATTGACCAAGTTTCCATTTAAATACTGTAATTGTGCCTTTCACATAATATAATTAATTATCATACAAGTAATCGTTTTTTTTTTAAAGGTTTTCTAAAGGCCGTACTAACAGTACGCACTTGGAGTCTTGGAACAACGGCCGTGCTAAGCTGTAAGTGCCGGTGTGCGGTGTGCGGTGTGCACAGTTGCAATGGCGGCGCGTGGACTGAGTCGTGTTGGAGAGTGGGGACCGTGCAATCTGTATTTAATGAAATGTTATTTTCATTATTATTATTATTATTATTGTTTTCTCTTTTGACATTTCTGATCTATTGAATGTATTTAATTAAATTTTTATATCTTCTTATTTAAATTAACTACCAGAAAATAATATTTTGCATGCCACAATTAGTAGAACATAATGGACTGCACATTTATTCAACATCGTCAAATGTATTTATCATTACTTATGTTCAGCAATAAATAAATTGATTTGATTTGATTTGACTTGACACCAAGCAGGACACTCATCTAGTACGAAACTGTCGGTTTACCTATTTGAATTGTATTGTACAATCACATTTAATAAAGTAGTCACGTAGTACTGCTTTGAATATTGTTATTCTGCAAAGAATCCGATACTACCGAACCCAAACGATGACGGCGCTACAGCTCAGCCATCGCTGACGCCTTCATATAGATATACGCGAGCAGGTGTGCTCATTTATTTGTAGTAGGCTCGATACACGCACACATACACACACGCATTTCGTTACGTGATGATTTCTACTAATTCGCACTACCCGTAATTCGCGTTAAGGCGCTATTAAGCGACTTTTGCAGATGTTAAACTGACAATCACGTCAAAATGTATACTAGAACATTTTCTTAATCATTTAGTATGTGAATATTTTTTATTAAGTTCGATTAACGTGAAGTTGTGTCTGATGCGGATAAAACATTGATAATCACACAAAATCTACCAGGAATATTTAAACTAAACTTTTACTATCTTACAGACAATTTTATTATCTATCTTTTAGTATACGCCTTTTTTTAAGTTAAAGACTTACTCTCTTTTATTTAATTTTTGGACGCAGCGCATACGATTCTCTGGTCGCTCAAGGTCGCCGGCGTATATCGTCACCCTATGAAACTTTGTTCCAAAAATGCGTAAGTGCCAAGGTACTCATGAGAATTGATGTGTAAACATTTTTTTTTTTTTTTTTTAATCTTTTGTTTTAGGGGCTTTTGTTCTCGTGAACATGTCAGCCCCGTTAAGTCACATCTCAATTACACAACATATTATATTATATCAATCAGATATAAGTAACGAGACCTCACTGATGCGTGAACATCTTAAATAAAGTGGCAGCAGCGGATGACGTAGGATTTGCTAGAACTGATGTAAATGTACCAACATCCATCATATTTAATTTAAATTCACGCACCAGTAATTCTCTGGCTACTGCATATTTTTGACAATCCAGAATTAAGTGTTGTACATCATCCAACACCCCACATACTTCACAGTTGGGACAATCAACTTTATTCATTAAATGTCCAAATTTCTTAGAGGGATAATGTCCTGAACGTAATCTATTTGCTATGACTATAATATTTCTTGATATTTTATAATCCATAAACCATGGTATTCGAGGGGGATGACATTGTATGGTTTTAAACCAAATTCCTTTCTCCTTACTTCTCTCATCAAAATACTCTTTAAATTTCAGGTAACACTTTTTTTTTATTTGCGCTAGATATTCAGTATAAAATAATTTTACCTTATATTCGTTACCATTCGTTGTTGCTAATTTTGCACACCTGTCAGCCTCCTCGTTACCACTTAACCCGACGTGCGACGGAACCCATTGCAGTCTTAGGTCGCGGCCGCTGTTTTTTAAAATAAACATTTGCTTCAATATTGCATAAGCTAGCGATGCACCTCTGTGACCAGAGGCGCAACGAGCTACATGCTGTAAAGCGCTTTTGCTATCAGTGAGTATCACCATTTTATTACATAATAAATTACTGCTATTGTTAATTGCTTCCAAAACTGCAATGAGTTCCAACGTCATAATCGATGCGTTACAATTATTAACTTTAAACATAACTGATGTTTTCTGTCTTGCATCATAATAAGCGGCTCCCTGACCATTATCCGTTTTGGACCCATCGGTGAAAACTTTATGCCATCCCTCATACTTTTCATTTAGTTCTTTGACAATTTCAGAATAAATTACTAAATTTTCTAAATTCCTCTTACTTTCTTTAACGCAAACTAACTTACATTGAATAATTTCTTTTTCATCTATATATGCCGTCCAAACGTCTAATGAGAACATATTCAGTGGGTAGGAAGATTCAATATCATACAGTTTGCAATCATTGTAGGCAGTACAGATTAAGGGTTTTCTTTTATTCCGCCAGTACTGGTTATGTCCTAAAGTGGTTAACTCCACTATCAGCCTTATTGTATCATTATTAGTCCAAGCCATACATTCAACACAATATTTATAGGCGAGATATAATCTTCTATTATGCAAAGGGGGTATAGCTAACTCAGCCTCCATAACATGTATGGGAGTACTCCTGATATAGCCACCAATAATTCTTAGTGCCTGATTTTGAATTTTGTCTAGTTTATCTAAGTGGGATTTTGCACAACTGTCATATAAAAAAGAACCGTAATCGACCCTACTTCGTAATAAGGCTATATAAAGATTACGCAAATGTTTAGGGTGCACGCCCCATGAAGGACCCGATAACATTTTTAATAAGTTTAAGTTTCTCAAAGTTTTCTGAGCTACTTCATTGATATGTTTACTCCATAGTAAAGCTTTGTCTAACCACATACCTAAATATTTAATACACTCCACAGACTGAATAATGTTATTATTTATCGTCAAATCAATAATTTGTTCTTTGCGTCTCCGAGTAAATATACACACTTTAGACTTTAGATTTATTTACAACAGATTCTAATAATATTTGCAAATTGATTTTACAATTATTTGGATTTTTATGACTCATATAAAAGACAAAGTCATCTGCATATTGGGATATCATGATTTGTGGATTCTCATTACCTTGACATATATCATACGTAGCCAAATTAAATAACAGAGGAGAAAGTGGGTCCCCCTGGGCTAGGCCCATGGCAGTCCACCTAGCACAAGTAATCTCATTCGTAAATCTATCCTTTATCATTAAGCATCGCGCACTTAGAAATGACGATATGTAGTTACAAATGCGAAAACCGAATTTCAATTCATCCAACTTTTTAATAACTTTTTCAGTAAGAACATTATTGTATGCATTTTTCGCGTCTAAAAAACAAGCAACAGTCGATAACTTCTTCGTGAACCCTATTTGAATATGTGTTATTATTCTGGCCAAGTTATCCAAACATGATTGACCTCTACGAAATCCTGATGTGTTACGGGACAAAATTAAATTCTTTTCAACGTACCATTCCATTCGTTTCAACAACATGTTATGGAAAATCTTGCACAGCCATGACATCAAAGATATAGGTCTTAATTTCACATCTGAGCTATTATTATTAGTCGATGCTTTCGGTATTGGGATAATCAGAAATGTTCGCCACTGATCTGGTATTGAGCCAGTTGCAAAGACAGTATTGTAGAAATGAAGCAAGAAAACCTTACAGACCTTTGGTAAATTATATATCATCGAATATGTTATCCTATCATTTCCTGGAGCAGTATTCTTTTTCTTTAAACATTTGACTAACTCGCACATTTTAAATGGTACTTCCAGCGATTGATTATTAGATACGATTACATGTTGCATATTAGAGGCAATGTCTGGTGTAAGACTATACAATAACTCTGTACTTTTACATGTCGGCACATAGAATGTAGGTTTACGATGATTTTTTTGCCACCGCATTTTACTCCACATATCTGACGCTGATGTACACTCATTAACACTTGAACAGAAATCTTTATAATCTTGAGAACGATATTGCGTAATTAATAAACGAGCTTCATCAATTTTTTTTTCCAGTTTTGTAAGATTGTCCGGAGTTGGATTTTGTCTAAAATTCTTAAGTGCCAGTCTTCTTAAAGCTACCATCTCAGATAATTGAGGTTTCCAATACTTTTTTGGCCTAAAGTTTCTTGTCGGGTTATTACACACTTTGATTTTGGGTATATGCTTATCAACAGAAGTATTAATATGTCTTTCTAAGTAATCATACATATCCTGGACATTACTATTTGCAAAGTTACAATTAGAGAAGTGGATCTGAAGGTATTCACTATAAGCTTTCCAATCCGCTCTTTTAAAATTACGATTTTCTATAAGTGGGAATTGTTGCTGAAATTTCAATGACATCTTAAGAATTAGGTGATCGCTACCTAAATTTTCATTAAAAACTTGCCATTTAATTTTAATTCCTAAATCTGTAGACACAAAACTTATATCAGGAGAAGTTCTTTGCACGACACCATTAACCAGTTTCACCCTAGTAGCATCTCCATTGTTTATGCATATGAAACCACAATCTAATGAAGAGTTTAACAACTGATTCCCTCTTTGATCAATTTTATACGACCAGTTACTATGGTGCCCATTAAAATCACCAGCGATTATAGTTTTCTTAGATACCGTAGAAAATAAATTGTCCCAATCAGTTTGTTGAGTACGTATTGTGGGTGGACAGTAAACGGCTATAATATTCTCTAAATTGCCACAATTATAAATCTTAACGTAAACTGCTTCAATACCTGGATTACTAAGGCTAATAGTGCATGCATTGGATTGTAGTGATTTATGGACAAAAATTGCTACCCCGCCATATGAGTCATCTCTGTCTCGCCTATATATATTGTAACCACTGATAAACAAGTCAGAATCGGAGTCTAACCACGTTTCACTCACGATAGCTATGTGTATTTTCTCTTGAACCAATAAAGCATCAAAACTAGATAGTTTCGGTTTTAGACTTTGTGCGTTCCACTGACATATATTTATCGAGACATTTTTATTACTACTATCCATCAAAACAATTAAATAATGTCCTTAATATTCCTCTCCCACAAAAGATATTAACAAAATAGGACTTACATTCTTCGTAAATAATCTTTATAACCAATATTATTTTCTCCAAAATTGTACTGTTTTCACATAATTATTATAACTTCTTCAAATTTTCGCATAAGACATTTCATTTTGTTTTTTCTTTCTTCTCTCTCCTCTTTATTTTTCTTTGAATCTTCTTCAGTTGGTCTTTGTTCACCCTCTGTTGTGGCTGTTGTTTCATTATCCATTTCCATAGCAAAGAGGTGATGGTCTGGGCCCTTTTGTTTAGTTCTCCCTTTCCTAGCAGGGTTTTCATTTTTACCATTGTACGAATTTTCCACTTCTTTTTCTTCCCATTGAATGATTTTCTGATTTACAGGCATAGGTTCATCGGCTATATTGACACAAGTATTAGTAGAAGCAGACTGGTCAATTGTGGTTGCGACTTTCTGATTAAGTGAGGTGTTAACTTTATCTTGATTTATGTTGAGACTTTCCTTATCCGACCTGAGAAAAACCTCATAAGCTTCCTTATACGAGAGATCTTTGTCACTCATAATTAACCGGATTTTTTTTTCTTTTAAAAAAGCCACACAAGATTTATCTAGGGCTATGTGAGGACCTTTACAGTTGGGACATGAGAAAGTATCTGTTTCGCAATTGATATGATATCCACCACATTTTGGACATATGACATTTTTGCTTGGACAAAATCTTTTAATGTGACCAAATTTCCAACAATTTGAACATTGATTCACTGGGAATGTGTAACGTTCTACTGGGAATCTGCAGCCGTATGCATACACAAATGAAGGACGTAAGCGACTTTTGAAGCATAATCTAACGGTTTCACTGTCTATCCACTTACCCTCCGACTCCATGCGTCTTAACGGATAGCCTTTTAAGCCTTTTAACGGATAGTATTTCAGATGAGCTGTTCACAGCATCCAAAAATTCTTTTTCCGACATGTCTAAGTCAACACCTTTAACAATTCCAAATGAAAAAGTAAGATCACTAGTGAGTTGCGTTCGCACTCCTAGTTGTGCCATTTTTTGACAATTAATAAGATTTTCTGCCTGATTTTTATCGTTGAACTGTATAAAGATTTTATATGGATTCTTGTAATGAATCCGGATAATGTTATTGATTTTCTCATTTCTGAGTATCTTTGCTAAAGCCATTTGTTTAGGCAACATCTCTTCAGAAGTCAAACATACCTCGATTTTTTGACAACTACCTTCATGTTCCATATCTTCTAACGATTTATCCGCTGACAAAGAATCACTTCTTATTAACCTCTTTGGCTTTCTATTCCTCATAACTGTAATAAAACCTTCCTCACTGCTTTCTTCACTAATTTCTCGCAATCTTTTTCCTCCAATCGATTTTTCACTATTATTTCTTACTTCACTACCCGCCACAGCACTCCAAGTAGGTTGTTGTAATTCTCGCAGTAGATGCATTTCTTTCTCACAATCTTTAATTATCTCAGAGTCACTTTTATCATCATCATCATTACTACTAACTTCCGACATCATTCAGCAAAGCTGAGGGTAATAAATACCCGTTCGTAAACACCAACAATAACAAAGCGAATCAGCTATACGTGCGCGCGTAACGACGTCTCGCTAAACACTGTGTGTAAACATGTAAGCTCGTATCAGTACCAGTCCACGCATCCATGAACAACAAGTGCTACGGCGACGACATCTGACGTTAACGCTTACAATGTCGTCATTTCACGCTTACGCGTCTCTGCCAGCCCCCCTAGCATGTACAGAGCGCTAAGATGTTTACACATAAAAAACAATTAGTTATATTAGGTGTCCCCTTGTTTCGCAGACAGAAATTTCATAGAATTTAGTTTCCCAGAAAATGTTTCATATAATATTTGGTTCTCGTATTTTTATTTCGACTATTATTGTTTCAAAGACTATTTACTTCAATAAAAAATATTTCACAGAAACACAATTCAATGAATTTTTAATCACATTTTTTTGTTTAACAAACTTATCGAACAGTAGAATTATTTTTTAAAGAATAAGTGTATATATAGACAATAACAAAAATGATGTCTTAAAAAGTCAATATGTTGTGCTACAAAAGTTAATGACAGAATCGAATCGCTGCGAAACCGACTCCACGTAGTCTTGTCTGCCCCACCCCTAGAGTGTAATTTAAATCTGCGTAGGCGTGGAGGGGCGAGGCGGCCCGCGAGCTGAGGAGCAGGTGGTTTGCGGTGGTGAGCGTGAATACCATCTGCTACGATAAGCTCGCGTGGGACCGCCGGAGCCCCGCAACGACGGAGCCGTGGCAGAAACTATGCCTGCTGCATGTTTCATGATCGCTTGCATGCTGTATGCTTGCTTGCACGCTGCATGTTTCATGATCGCTTGCATGCTGTATGCTTGCTTGCACGCTGCATGCTTGCTTGCACGCTAAATGCTTGCTTGCATGCTGCATACTTGCTTGCACGCTGCATGCTTGCTTGCACGCTAAATGCTTGCTTGCATGCTGCATACTTGCTTGCACGCTGCATGCTTGCTTGCATGCTGCATGGTTGTTTGCACGCACGCGCAGTAGGTTTGGTTAGAACTATGACTCCCATTCTTGGGAATAAGTTTTATATTAAATAAAAAATATAAGGATAAAGAATATTTGATTTGTTAATCTATGATATGATTATTCTAACAATAAACTTTATGTGAAAGAAAAATCAATGATTTAAAAATCTTGAAAGTAAGTATTCTGCGTATTGATTATTCTTTGAAACGAAATTATTAGAAAATTTTTATGTGAAACGTTATTCTATAAAACTATTAGCTATGAAACAACGTACAACCGTTATAATAATTGCAGGTAGATTAATTATATTATTACTTTTGATAAGACACAAGGCATCAAAAAATTCCCCCACATCGTCGTCAACTGGGAATGTGCCCAAGAGTCTGGCGGCATTGCCACGTTGGATGGCAATGCTTAACCTCTGTCCGAGGTAAAAACCAACCCTTTGGAAATTTCCTTAAACAGTAGATGAGCTCTCGGATCACACAATCCGAGGGTTTCAACCCCAAACGGCTCGTCGTTATATCGCTTCGCTTATACTTTCGTCGTTTGAGGTTTTCTGCAGCCGCAGCAGCAGCACCAGCACTGCACGCTGAACTAGGAAGATGGGATGGCGCAAGAGTATCGACACACGTAGCGTCCCACACTAAAGGCCTACCCAACTTCCATGGGAATAATGACATGCCGTCCGGTCTCTTGATACCGTCGCGTGCCAAGCCGTTGGATTCCAAAACAGCCGGAACGTCGACGGCGACGAGAGCACGACGGATAATCTCCGGCTGCACGACAGGCCGTGGTGTCCGAGGCAGGAACAATCATCAATTGTGATGCTTTGGTAGTTCGTCGCCCCTGCTATATGCAACGTTGCACATGTTATCTTTGGGTGAGTAAAGGAATTGAATCATTGAAGACATAGTTCGTTTATTTCTACCCTAAAAATTTCAAAAATACAGCAATCATCCGCTAATAATCACAATTCGAACCCTAGGTACTATAGTAAAAAATGTATATTGACAGGCACCGTCTTCGACCGCAGCGGCCGGGCGGAGAAGACTCGTCTACGAAAATTATTGTCGACCTAGTGACACCGAGCTGACAGCGCCGGCTAGGTGGGCTACAGCGGCCCCGGCGACACCGGCTCGGGGCGCGTGCGGTACCGCGCGGCCGGCGCGCGGGGCGTGGCGGGGCCCGCCAGCAGCGCCAGGGGCTCGGGCGGGGAGGGCGGCGCGGACTTGGGGCCCGCCGCGCCGGGGCCCGCCGCGCCGGGGCCCGCCGCCGCCGCCGCCAGCGCGTCGCCGCGCTCCAGCGACCACTGGCGGCGCAGCGGACGGCGCCCGTTGCCGAGGCACCTGGATGGTATTACAATGGAGATTGTTTACTTAGGTACTACTATAATAATCTTGTTTGCTAACTCAATATCCGTTTGTCCCTGTCTGCAATCAATCAATGGATGTGGTTTTTCTACTACCTATATTATTTTTTGGTTTTTATATATTACATGTAGAGCGGTTATTAATTTATTAACCGTATTCGATATTTTGTTATATTCGCCATGTACGGTTAGTAAATTCTTGGGACTTGATGACTTACACCGACTTCCGTAACTAAACTATTATATTATTTCACTTTGTAATTACTTCTTTAAGAGCGGGCCTAATGGCAGGATAAATTCTGATTTCCCCCGCGCGTCTCGCCACACCAGCATTAGTACGAATAACAAACACGGGCGGCGCGAGAACGCGCGAAAACAAAAAAAAATACTAACTAAACTAAAACAATTGAAGACTCAAATGATGGCTGATTGCCGCAATCAGCCATCATTTGAGTCTTCAATTGTTTTAGTTCACGCATTTTCAGTTTCATTATTGTATTTTTTTTGTTTCCCATTTTACTCAACAAAAATGTAGATATCTATTTATAATAATAACGGCGGCTAGGCGCGGAGCAAACTGACATAGACTACCCGTCTCAACAGAGCGAGTTGAACTGATCGTTCGTCGATCGGTGAAACAAACATATGTGTCAAGCTCGTGTCACGCGAGACGGAAGACAGCGTATTTCGCGGATTAAAAATGTAGTCTAAACGCCAAATGCTTTTTATTCTGATAGCTTCTAGAATAGACAATATTAAAAAAAAAAACTAGGGTTAGCTCTAGGTTGTATATGAGTGATAATATTTACAAAATTTATGGTTCAGTAATATGAACCAACACAGAATGCAAAACAAAAATGTTGAAAATTAGAGGTAAGTTTGTGATGGATTTCTATCGAGAAAATTTTATCCTACTATGTTTTCGTCAGGGCCGACCTTTATTTATATAGTGATGTTTTCTAACATATACTTTTTTTCGAATTTGAACATGATTTACTACTTTGAAAATCGAATCAAAGATTGAAGATTTTGCTTTAGGCCCAATCTTAATTGTTATTTATCAACCGACATTAAAAAAAAGAAGGAGGTTCTCAATTCGGCACGTATTTTTTTTTTATGTTTGACCCACGGACTATTATGATTTGAGCACGCATTCAGTGTCGTCCGATTTTGACGATTCTTTTTTTAATTGATAGTGTAAACCTCAAAGTTGGTCCCATATAAATTCATGAAAATATTGCACCCCTAAGGGTAGAAAATTAAAGGATGACTTAAATTTTTTGGTGTCACTGTTTCGTGATTAATTTGTATGATGAGAAGTATGGCTAGAACAATTAGTTAATCTGTGGTATGGCACTAATAAACGAAAAGAAACATTTTTTACAAACAAGACACCCTCCTTCAAAAGGTAAAAAATAACTTTACATTCGCAAATCGGTGGCATTATAAAACCACACACAGAACCGAAGACTTGCGAACTTGCAAAAAAATATATTTTACTTTTTGATGGCGGTTGCCTTTTTTTTTAGTTTTTAAGGAACAAACGATTATGCTTGCTTGCTAAACAATGGAATCACCTGTATCGTGCGTATTGTGCGCTGTGGTCGCCGACGGGCAGCGCGAGCGTCGCCCGCGACCCGCGAGTGTCCCTAGTGTCTGGAGTGTCGCGTGTGTCACGTGTGTCTCGTGTGTCGCGAGAGTCGCCGGAGTCAGCGGAGTGGCGCGCCGGCCGGGGCGGACTGCTGTCTGCGGACGCCGCGCCCGAGCGCTGCCACGCTGAGAAGTAACACCAGCGTCAAGCAGAGCTGCGGGTCGCGGTGTGGGCGAGCGGGCGCGCGGGCCGAGCCTACCGTGCTTGTCCGGCGCGCTGGAGGGGTCGGAGCGCTGGCGTTGCACTCGCGCGGGGGGCGCCGCGGGCGCCGGGGGCGAGCAGCAGGGCGCCGGGGGCGAGCAGCTGGGCGCCGCGGGCGAGCAGCTGAGCGCCGGTGATTCGCTCTCGTTCTCACCGTCCACTTCAAATAACACTTCCTCAGATCTGGCGACATACATATTGAGCGGTCTATCGTACCATGTCGATACAGAAATAATAATAAAATAAATTAGAAAATAAAAAACCGACTGCGTAAAAAGTGATCTTTAAATAAAAACTGAAAAGAAATAAACAAGTCAACAACAAAACAAATGTTGAATAACTATAAAAGCTTTTTACAAAAAAGACAACCGCCTTCAAAAACTAAAAAGTGAAAAATAACTTTAGCACAGAACACACATTGACTTTAGTTTCGAAATTCAGTGGCTTTGTTCTGTTTGTTGTTTTGTATTGCCACCGACTTCCGAAACTAAAGTCAATGTGTGTTCTGTGCTAAAGTTATTTTTCACTTTTTAGTTTTTGAAGGCGGTTGTCTTTTTTGTAAAAAGCTTTTTATTTTCCGCTTTTTAGTACCTCCTTCTCATTGAAATCTATTAAGAAGAGATTGAAAGTTAACTACTACAAAGATTGATGAAACTAAAACGTCGTCTATGTAAAATTTTTGGGTATTTGTTGATTTTTCAAAAAGTGCTGAATCAATTTCGATAAAATTTATATGGGACCACCCCTGAAGCGTACCCTATCTATAAAAAAAAGAATTTTCAAAATCGGTTTACGTTTGCCTGAGAAATCGCGTAACAAATCGCGCACATACTTAATGCAAATTTAAGACTTATACGGTTTTCTCATGGATGCCATGGTCAGAACTGGACCAAATTAAAATGGGACCACACGGGAAGCACTAGCTTCCAAATAAAAAAAGAATCATCAAAATCGGTTCACCCAGTCCCGAGAAATCAGGTAACAAACATAAAAAAAAAAAAAAAAAAAAAAAAAAAAATACAGACGAATTGATAACCTCCTCCTTTTTTGAAGTCGGTTGAAAATTGAAATATGAAGTCGGTTAAAAACCACGCCAATAGCGATTTGATCAGTCGGGACCCATTAAAATCTAGACCGGCTCAAATCTTCCCGACTGATCATATCGCTATTGGCGTAGTTTTTATTTCAATGGTATAGTTATTCAACATTACTAAACATAACTACTACAGACTACAGGACTTGTTTATTTATTTTCAGTTTTTATTTAAAGTTCACTTTTTACGCAGTCAGGTTTTTTTTATTTTTCTAATTCATTTTTTTATTTGATACTTTTCAGTTATGAATACCTATTATAAGTTACGTAAGCGGTCTATCCTGTTGCAATAGGGGATAATACTGCAATGTTCTGGCGCCAGAGTGCAGCATTAGCGTAAACAGTAAACAGTTTTTCGACAAGTCGTTCAAAGCGTGGTGAAAATTGTGCAATTCTGCCTTTAATTGAGTTCTAAATTGGGAAGTGTATTATGTTATATAATAATGCATCAGTATTTGGATGTAGGAATGAAGGAAATTATTCATTTCCAAAAGAAGAAAATGTTCGAAAACTATGGGAAGCAGCAACACGTAGTCAAGACTGAAAGCGAGCTCGAAATCGAGCTGAAAAACACTTTAAAATATGTTCAGCACATTTTAAATCCGAAGATTTCATTGAAATTGAAAAGTATTCAGGTGTGATAGTCGCATTTCCAGAATAACGTTCACTTTTATCATGTAATACAACCAAATATGATTTTACTAGGTTTCGCCCGCGGTTTCGCCCGCATGGTTAGTTGATAAAGAGTAGCATATATCATGCCTCAGGTTTCATACTATCCATTCCAAATTTTATCGCAAAGGGTTAAGCAGATTGGCCGTGAAAAATACATTCATATTCGACAGAAGTAACATTCATTTTTGTAACGTCGGGTAAGGATTAGTGGACATACTATTATTTTTGGAGAGGGTTTCACTTCTGGTAAGCTCTGGTAATAAAAACTGAAAGGATTAGAATAAAGTAGGTACATGTATAATTATCGATATGTTTTGAACTGGCGATAGGAAGTAAAAGAACCGATTCGATGGTAAACTTGTCCTTGTATTGCGAAGGTCGGGCAAAATCCTGGCATTCAGACAATTTTATCTGCTCCAATAGCAGTCATATGAAAGCAACTCGTATTGCATTTTCTTATATTTCTAAGTAAACAGCGAGACTCATTTGTTTCATTAGAGAAAAGTTCTCTCAAAGGTTCAACTGGCTCATCTTTAGATAGAATGGCTACTTTCCGGCCCGAACAACACATTCCTTCTGCTTCTTCTTTCCACTTAAGAGTTCCGCAAAGTTTGCATTCTCAATCATTAGATTAGGAAACAAAAATGAATGTTTTTCTTCTTCCTTCCCTGAACCCCATTATTTGGGGTCGGCTCACCTCACTTTTTTGCGCTAAGTCGGACGATCTTGGGTGGTCGGTTCTGGTAATTGATTGGTTTTCTTGAGGTCTCGTTTTATGTTAAACCACCAGACCGCTAGGCCTCTACCTCTTTTCTGTTCTGGTAGGTTCGTTTCGCTTTGTCTTTTGTCGGGCTTGCGGTTTATCCACGATTGTAACAACTTTGAAGCTGCCTCGTATATATTCATTATTACGGATTCTGTCCAGCCGGGTTGCACCTCCCACCCATCTAAACGTCTTTTTTTTTGTATTTTCGTACGGAAGTATGTATCTTTTGATAATGTGTATTCTGTGTTGTTCAGCATTCGGATCCATAGAGTAGGTAGAGTTGGTCGGACTGCCTTTTTGTTCACTTTTCTCTTGGTGTATGAGAATTCGTGGGTCACACAACACAAATGTAAGCGATCGCCATTTTTGCCACACTACGTTAATTCTGTGTATTACATCGGTGTCAACGTTAGCATCGGGTGTAAGCATGGATCCTAAGTATTTAAACTTCTCTACGCTACGGTGGGACTTGGCGTCGTCTTTAAGTAGATGGTTTCAGGTGTAGTATTCCCGATATAGATATATTTTGTTAAATCTATACTTTTGCATCACTACAGTAACCTTTCAGCCAATTACCCTGAAGACATTTGCAATTTGTTCTCAAGCTTTTTTAATTCGGTATATGAGCCATCTACTTTAATTGTTGTATTTCATCGCAGTGCGAAGATTACTCTGAAACCTGTTCTCTCCTTAGTAGCATTCAGTTTACTGCCGATGAAATATTAAGTGCGGTAAAAGCATTAGATCCATCTAAAGGCCCGGGACCAGATGGTCTACCAGTTGTATTTATTAAACAGACTGCCGCTATTCTGTGTGTACCATTACAAATTATTTTTATATTTATAATTAATAAATCAACCACAAATGGTGTTATTTGCTGATGATACTTCATTGATTTTTAGAGTAAATAGACGGGCGCAGCACCATGACGATGTAAATGTACCGTAAACCAATAATGAACCTTAAGCATGGCGGCTTAAGGTTCATAATTGGTTTACTGTTAATAATTTAGTATTAAATGAGAAGAAAACTAAATGCATAAGATTCGCTTTACCGAATGTTAAAAGTAGTGAATGTAACGTTGTATTGAATAAGGATATACTTGAATTCGTCGAAAAGACTGTTTTCCTAGGAATTACGCTTGACTCCAAGCTGCAGTGGGGTCCTCACATAACATCTCTTGCAGGGCGGTTAAGTTCAGCCGCTTACGCTGTCAGCAAGATCCGGCATTTGACAGACGTGGATACTGCTAGACTAGTATATTTTAGTTATTTTCATATCATTATGTCTTACAGTATTTTGCTTTGGGGACGGGCTGCAGATATAGATTCTATTTTTATTCTGCAAAAGCGGGCTGTCAGAGCCATCTGTAAGCTCCACAGATGCGAGTCTATAAGAGAATTGTTTAAACAGATCAACATCATGACGGTACCTTGTCAATATATATATATGAAAACATAATGCATGTTCGAAAAAATCTGCATCTTTTTAATAAAATAAGTGACAGACATAGTGTTTATACTAGAAATAGGAACAAATTAGATCAGCCAAGTTTGAGATTGTCTAAAGTACATACTTCTTTTATGGGGTACCGTGTAAAATGCTATAATAAAAAAACCGGTCGATATTCTACAATTAAATGAAAGACAATTTAAAACATGTATTAAACGCACACTATGTAAACAAGCATTATTATAAGTTAGAAGATTACATCAATGATAAAAATGCTTGGCCTAATGCTGGTCCTGCTCCACAGCCAGTTTAGAGAATTTCCTAATTGTAAGAAGATGATGTTTCCTACCCCTTTTTTATAAACATGAGTAACGAGTATCGTTATTATTAATTTATTTATTTTTTCTCAACACCAAATACAAAGGTAACCTGAAAATCCTACATTGGAAACCTTAGTTTTGTATAATTTAGCAGCATTATTTCAATTTTGTGAATGTGAATACCATGGAGCTATTTATAAAGTAAATTATATGTATGTGTTTGACATAAATTAACATGGCGGTTGAGAGGATTGTCATGCTCACTAAAATATCTCGCTGATGGTGGCGCGTGTGTTGGATCATGCGGCTTCCTTCAAAATGGTTGAGCTGAATGGTGCTGATCCACGCGTCATGTTCGTGAACGGGCGCTAACAGTCGAGATTGGTCAAAGATTGGTGAAAAAAAGATTCTTTTTTTTACCTGCATTGTTTTCACATATAGAAGCAACGTAAATAATGTAATCAGTATTTTGTAAAAACTTGATTTAAAAGAGTGTCCATGGAGTTTCTTGCTCGTTCTTCTCCATAGAGACCTACGCTACGTTTTGGAATGAGCAACTAGCTTCGTTTTTCTGACTAACTGACTCTTTGACAATTCAAAAGTGCCTGTAATTGTTTAATTGAAATAAATGCTTTGAGTTTGAGTTTGAGTTTATCAATTTCACGAGGGACGTTTCCCCAAGCTTGGAAACTCGCAAATATAACTCCTGTTCACAAGTCGGGGCCTAATCGAGAATTATCGTCCTATATCGATCTTATCGGTTTTGTCAAAGCTTTTTCAAGACTTGTTCATGATAAAGTTTATCCTCTACTGCACAATAACATAATTCCATAACAACATGGATTCGTCAAAAAAAGATCAACTAACACTAACCTGATAACTTTTGTTGACTATTTATTTAACAGTATGGACTCTCGTAGTCAAGTTAATACACACGGATTTTCAAAAAACTTTTGACAAACTGGACCATCAATTTGCTTTTGAGTAAAATTGCCTTTAATGACATACGTGGCGACCTATTGAGATGGTTCTCTTCTTAGGTTTTTAACAGATCTCAGAGAGTTGTGATAATTGGTTTTAATTCTGCGACCCTAAATGTTACTTCCGGTGTTCCGTAAGGCTCTATACTCGGTCCTCTTCTGTTTGTTATTTTCATTAATGATATAGGTACGTGTTTTCAAAACTCTTAATTGTTACTATATGCAGACAATCTAAAAATGTTTAGGCCGATTACTAGATTGCGTGACTGTCTACTTTTGCAGGAAGACTTAAATAGATTCTCTGCACATTGTGCAAAAAGTAAACTTAATTTGAGCATATCCAAATGCCATTGCATTAGTTTTACTTAAAATAAAAACATAATTAAACATGCATATACATTGAACAATATAGGTAGATCTGGCAAGAGAAACAATGGTTCGTGATCTTGGTATTTTGTTGGATGACAAACTTCATCTTGATGCTCATGTTACTAAAATTGTGAGCAATGCTTTTCGTATGTACGGTTTTGTGATGAGGTCGGCCCAGGAATTTCAACGCCCTGGTACTTATTTATACCTATATAAAACTTTGGTCAGGTCTCGGTTGGAATACGCAATCCCGGTGTGGTAACCTTCTATGAAAAATATTCTAATATGATAGAAAAAGTACAATGCAAGTTTTTAAAGTCCATGCATTTCCGTTGTTTTCGTAGGTATGCATGTAAGATACATACCTACTGACATAGTGCATAGTGACTTACTGAATAATTATAAATTTCATAGTCTTAAAACTAGGCGTATAATGTGGAAATCGATGTTTCTATTTGATTTATGTAACAATGCATATGATTGTATAGACAAAAGCAATAGAATAAGTTATGTAGTACCCAGAACAACTATATCTCGAGGTGTGCGCGCATGACTGCTGTTTGTTGTAAGCTCTTGTCGATCAAACGCAGGCTCGCGAGCACCCCTACGGCGCGGCGGCGTCTTACTACTCAGTTTAACAAGATCTTCCGGGATATCGAGTTTTTTGCTGTTTCCGCTGGAAAAATTTAAAAGTATTGCGTTTAAAATTATAGCAGAATTAAGTAAATAGCAATCTTAAAGTCATAACTTCTATTTTTAATGCTCTATTATATTTTTTTCTCTTATTATTTTTACTTGTATAAGTTTCAGTTTAGTTTTATTTATATATTTAATCATACTCTTTATTCAATGTTATTTATATCGCACGTCGTGCGTGTTTTGTTTAACTTTTTTATACATTTATACTCCCATTTTAGTTACGTTCTTTACCATAATATTGTAATGTGTAACCGTTTATTTTCCCAAATAAAATAAAAAAAGAGAATAAAAAAAATAAAAAATCACAATCTTGATTGCCTATATAGCGTCAGTGGTTGACCTGGATGCTGGCTGATTTGGAGGTATTTCTGTAATATTTGTCAGACATTTATTGATGACCTTTCCCATATCTTAAGCGTTTGTGAGGTCATTTTTATGCTCCTGTAGTTTTCACATTGTGCCACATCACCCTTGTTCTTATAAAAAGGTAGGAGAAGGGTTTGGCGCCAGGACTCTGGTATGCGCTTCGTGTGCATGATGATATTAAACACCTTAGTCAGCCAAGCTACAGCTATCGGGCCAAGGGTTTTCCTAAGGTCTGCAGGGATCTCATCAGGCCCAGTAGCTTTTCTGTTTTTCATTTTCGACATAGCTTGTTTAACGTCACTAATAACTATCTCGGGTATGTGTCCATAATTATGTGGGTGCGCAGGGAGGGCAGATATTTTTCCGACTTACTTGATACTTATCGTAATATTATGGCCAAATTACACAAAATCTTTACAAATTGTAGCCTGTTATTTTGATGTATAAGCTATACTACTCTAAAGTTTCATCAAAATCCGTTAAGTCATTTTTGCGTGAAAGAGGAACAAACATCCATCCATCCATCCTCACAAACTTTCGCATTTATAATACATATTAATAAGTAAGATAAGATAAGAAATAAGATTCTGAGCATAACCTAGAATCTCGTTATTATTTTCTTTTTTATAGGTAAGTAAGATTAATGAAAACTTTGAAATATTTTCACAAAATACATTATTTTTCATCATTTCATAGTTATAACAATAACATAATATAACAAGAATACAAGGTAATGCTCCATGGCGGTCTGTTTACTGTTTGTGCTAGTGGCGCCCTCTGCGCCGAGTTTCGCGTAATGTTCCCTATTCTGGGGTCTATTTAATAAACGTGACAATCCGACAATTTTGTCAGTTTTTGACAAATAAGTCAAATTAACGCGATAAGTGCCGTTTAATAAACATGACCATTATGTTCAAATGCGACAGGTAAATACTGTCAAAATTGTCAAACTAAAAACCCGTTTAATAAAGGCGTAAATTTTACCTGTCGAGTCTCTTAGAAAATATTCTCTAACTTAATTGTAAACAATTGTACTTAATAAATGACAAATTTGTCTTTTTCTGACATATTTGTCAAATTACAATATCGAGGCATGCATATGAGAGAACGTGAGGGCAATATTAAAAAAATATAACAATTTTACGTTTTGACTTGAACTTCGTATTTGTTTGCTATCTATACTAATATTATAAAGCTGAAGAGTTTGTTTGTCTGTTTGTTTGGTTAAACGCGCTAATCTCAGGATCTACTGGACCGAATTGAAAAAAAAATTTTGTGTTGGATAGTCCATTTATCGAGTAAGGCTATAGGCCCATGCGAAGCCGGGTTTGGTTGCTAGTTTGAAATAAACGGCCAAAACTACCTAATTGCCTTGACATTAGATGATTGACCTGTCGAAAATTTCTGACCATTCGACAAATATACCATACCGACTAATACTTTGCCATATATTTTTTTGGCATAATTATCTTGAAAGCTAATTTATTTTGACATACATTACATTCGCATAATGTAGGCATGATGACGTGCAAATTTACTGCGCCACGCTAAAGTATTGTCTTACAAATTCAGTTTTGCTTCAAAAGTTAGTGACAGAAACGAATCGCTGCAAAACCAACTCCTCGCAGTCTTCTCTACCCTACCCCTAGAGTGTAACCTAAGCCCGCATAGGCGTGGAGGCGGCCCGTGAGCTGAGGAGCTAGCTTCGGCTTGCTGGCCGACTCATCAACAATTAGACTAAGTTATAATGTGTATTTATGCAATTTTGCTTTATGTTTTTAACTAGGCGTCTTATCATATTAGACTAAATAAGTTTTATGTTTTTGAGTGGTATATCAAACGATTTTATTTTCAATGTATATTATGCTTATAAAAATTAGTTATTTTAAAATTATATCAATCGTTTATTATTTTAACTGAACATTATATGAAACAAAATTATAGAATCAGTTGTTTTATCTTGTAAATATTAGAGATTTTGTAATTATATCATACATAATATATTACTTACCCCTTTTAAAAATATTAAGGGTTTGCAAAAACAATATTTCTATTAAGGGATCCTTTATAATGCTATTTTTTGTGGGAGTCAAGTGTCCTCTCGGACCGGACCAGCTAAATGGTTGTTTTTGGATATGTAAAAAAATCACGGTAGTAGAATAAACATATGACAAAATTCAAAGGAAAACCATCACAGCTAAATAGACTTTACAAGTTTACGAGTATTAAGTAGTCGATCAACTTATTTTGACAAATCGAGCAGCAGCCGCTCTCTCAGGCGCGAGTAGGCATACTTGCTACTCTTAAAGGTATCAATATTCCTGGGGGCCAAGTCTGCTATTTTTATAATTTTGTCATTCCAACACGATCCCATAGTCATTTTGCTAAAAATTCGTAATCTGCTATCGTAATCTGCTAAATTCATAATGGTCGTGTGTGCAATGTCCCTACATATTATTATTATTATTTATGAAATCAATGATAGACCATTCTGACACTATAGGTATTGTATTAGCAGACTTGAGGCCCTGAAAGATTAGTATCGATGTAAAAAAGAATTAATCAAACATTTTTTTATTCTTTCTCTTATTCGTGCACAGGTAGGGTAATAAAGCGCGAAATTAAAAAAAAAACTTATAATAATCATTTTTATTGTTATTATTATTGCATATAAAACTAGCAACCCGCCCCGGCTTCGCACGGTTGCTGTGCTTGATTTCTCCTAACATGTTGATCAATTATCCTTATATATTTTAAGTTAAAGTATTCTTTTTTCACAGGGTCGCCATGTTATGCCAAGAGGCGTACAAATATGGTTACATGCGAAATAAGCAATAAATAATATTAATCATGCGAGACGCTAACACTAATTATTTGGTAGGTAGGTATGTCAAAATTCATAGAATAGTAGGTAAGTATGTCAAAAGTACTAAATGAAAGCAAAAATGATAAATGTCACAGTATGGAGTAATTTCTACAGTCAATGCATAAATAAATAACCATAAATTCAATAAGTCACAGTATTCAATTAAACATTGTTTCTCCAGTCAAATAAATAAATAAGTCTACATTATTTTATCATTCAGAAATTGATCAGTCGAATAATAACATTTTTCAATTAACATCATTTTTATTTTTTTTTTAATTGGGTAACATTCCAATTTTTTATGCCAACTGGTAATCCATACTCTATACTTTAATATTATAAATGCGAAAGTAACTCTGATTTGGATGAAATTTGGTATGAAAATAGAATAAACCCTGGGGAAGGACATAGGCTTCTTTTTATAACCGACATTCACGCGGACGAAGTCGCGGGCAAAAGCTAGTTTATTATATAGGGTGACTGGTAATTAGTGTACGATACTTAAACACGTGATTGTGTTCATGATAACAAACAATTTTCCCGAAGAAAAAATGTTTTTTGTACTGGTTCACTTTAGGTCACAGGCGTGCGCGCGCGTAAATTTCATACGGCTGTTGTGTTATTGTGATAAAAGTGAACCAGTACAAAAAACATTTTTTCTTCGGGAAAATTGTTTGTTATCATGAACACAATCACGTGTTTAAGTATCGTACACTAATTACCAGTCACCCTATATATGCGAGGTGCCATGCCTCAGACACTCTTCCTCACTAAGGCAGTCTTGCAGCGCTGATTGCTTAGGGAGTTTGCGTATTGGCCACGAATCGCAACATCTCGTAACATTGACACATTTTCGAACAACCTCATTTTTGTTTTGACAAAAACACTAATTTCAAAAATATTATATTGAAGGTAAGGTAAGTATTTTCAGCGATTTAAAGGATGGTATCATCAATTTTCAGGCCACACATTGATCTTATGCATCTTTTTTAGGGTTCCGAAGTCAACAAGGAACCCTTATAGTTTCGCTCTGTCCGTTCGTCCGTCCGCAGTGTAGCTCAAAGGCTATTAGAAATAGGAAGCTGTAAATTTATTAAGGAATCCCTTTGGGAAATATTTAGCTGTTTAAGGAATCCCTTTGGGAAATATTTAGCTCTACAGTGCTTTTCAGTGTAACTTTGCGTAACGGTGCGGCAGCCGCCGTGTAAGTTGCTGGTCCTGAGTTCAATCCCAGCGACAAACAATTTTTTTTTGTTTTTTTTAAATGCTAGAATATTTCTAAATGGCAATAAATTAAAACTGCGTTTTTTAGGGTTCCGAAGTCAACAAGGAACCTTTCGCTATGTCCGTCCGTCCGTCCGCAGTTTAGCTCAAAGGCTATTAGAAATAGGAAGCTGTAAATTGGCATGGATATACACATTAGTTACGCCGACAAAGTGCCGGAATAAAATATTGAAAAAAAATTTTTTTTACGTTATCTCCTCTAAACGTGAAGTGGGGATGAGTATTTTTGATGTGAAACATCAAAAAAATGTTCGACGTCAAAAGCGATAATCGCATCAGTGACGCCTGCTATGACGCCACAATTTATTGTAAAATGTTAAATATAGGGACAAAACAAGAACTGCGTGGGTAAGAATATCAACTACGAAACTCAATATTGCGCATGGGCCGCCACGCACTTGGCCAGTTTTTTTAGCAATTTGGAAACGTGCGTCAAGCCGATTTATTAATTTTTTTACTTAGGTCATCTATGTGGGCTTTCCGGTTAAGTTGGTTATCAAGGAAAAAACCTAAGAATTATGCTACTTTAACTTCTTCAATGTCACAGTTACTATGTCTTACATTTACTTTTGGTACTTCAATTCTTTGGTGGAAGTGAATTATTTTGGTTTCCTTTAAGTTAATTACTAAATTATTTTTATTGAGGCAATTAATTATGTCCGATAGTATACTATTTATGTCATCTTGATAAACATCACGGTCAATACATTTTACTATGGCAGTACTGTCGTCTGCAAACCTCACCATTTGATGTTGAATCGCCTCTGGTAGATCATTTATATAAGAACTAAGAAAAAAGGTGGCATAAGGACGCTTCCCTGTGGGACACCGAACTTTATTAATCTAGAATGGGATAAAAACTCTTTTCAAATTTTGTTTTTTCACATACTCTTGTGTGTTGCTTGTTGTGTCATTCTGTTTGAGAGATAGGATTCGAGTAGTTTTAGGATGTTACCTCTGATACCATAGTACCTCTGATAGTACGTAGTTTGTCTAATAAGACGTCATGCTTTACTTAATCGAAGGCTTTGGTCATATCTGTGTAAATAGCACAAAATAGGAGATTTTTGGTCTACTGCTAACATAATGTTTTGTAAAAAGTCAAATCAAATCAAATCAAATAAAAATCATTTATTTGCAAAAATATGGTACATTGGATGTTATCGGACAGATGGTTTCCGCATATTCTGCCATACATGGCGTGCAAATGTCAGTAAGATAAAATTAATTAATTATTGTTAATTTACATGGCTATGTCAATAATTTAATTTAATAATAATATTCAATAACAAAAATGTGATAAATTAAAAAAAAAAACGAAAATTATAACACAACATACTTAAAATAAATCATAAATAAACTAGTTAAACAATTTCATTATGGATTAGTGAATTATCTTCTAAATATTCCTTTACGGTGTAATATCGCTTTTTTAATAACATTTTAAATAGTATTTTTCTAAATAATGGTAGTGGCAAATCTTGAAGTGTATTTGGTAAATGGTTGAACACAATAATCGCCATGCAGTACACATTTCTCTTAAATAACTTTAACTTTATCGTAGGCAACCTAAGCTTATCTTTATGCCGTGCCCGGCTATTTTCCTTGTACTCTTGTTTTTTTAATAAACTATAATGTTTCTTTACAAAGATACTAATTTCTAAAATGTAAAGGCACGGTAATGGTAAGATTTTAAGTTTCTCGAACAGTGGTTTACAGCTATCTAAAATGTGGGCTCCACACATTGCCCGGACACATTTTTTTTGCGCTCTAAAAACTATGTCGATTTCCACTGAGTTACCCCAAATGATTATGCCGTATCTAAGTACCGAAGATACATAAGCATGGTAAGCAACAATAGCGGTATCAATGTTTACTGTTTGCTTAATTTTCTTGAGGACATACACAAAACGATCTATTTTTTTAAGGATTTTATCTATATGAGGTTTCCAACTACAATTTTTGTCTACGGTAATACCCAAGAATACGCATTCGTTAACAGTAGTTAATTGAGATTTTTTATAGTCAATGTCCAAGATATTTATTGTTGCGTTTAATGCCTGAAATTTTATTATGTTTGTTTTTGTCATGTTTACCTTTAAGTTATTTATTTCTAACCAGTTTATTGCATTGTCCAGACTATTACAAATTTCATTTTTTAGACTATTGTCATTGTCAGTTTTAAGAATTAAAGTTGTATCATCAGCGAATAGTATGCAGTTTCTATCTATCAAAGTCATCATATCAGTAAGGTCATACCTCTTTTCAAATCCGGGGATAGTAAAGATACTAACAATTATAGACCCGTGTCCGTGTTGCCGGCTTTCAGCAAGGTTTTTGAAAAGATTATGCTTAATCAGATGCTTGCTCATTTTAACACAAATGGCATATTACACGATCAACAGTATGGTTTCACCAAAGGGCGTTGTACGACTGACGCCGGTGTCACTTTATTAAAACACATATTTACTGCGTGGGAAGAGGCACAAGATGCCATAGGAATCTTTTGTGACCTCTCCAAGGCATTTGATTGCGTAAATCACGAGACATTAATTCTGAAACTTGAGCATTACGGACTAGGTAAACTTGCGCTTAGTTTAGTGAAATCTTATTTAAATGATAGACAGCAGCAAGTTCAAATAAACGGGGTGAATTCACATGGTTTAAAAGTACAAATGGGAGTTCCACAAGGCTCAATTTTAGGTCCTTTCCTCTTTTTAGTTTATATTAATGATCTTCCCCAGTTATTCAAAAACCAACCACAAATGGTGTTATTTGCCGATGACACGTCATTAATTTTTAAAATAAATAGACGGGCTCAAAATCTTGACATCGTAAATAACGCCTTACTGGAGTGGTTCACGGCTAACAATTTAGTATTAAATGGAAATAAAACTAAGTGCATCAGATTTGCTTTGCCAAATGTCAAAAATAGTGAGTGTGACATAGTATTGAATAAAGAGAAACTGGAATTCGTCGATAAAACCGTTTTTCTGGGATTGACGCTCGACTCAAGGCTACAATGGGGTCCTCATTTAACATCTCTCGCAGGACGGCTAAGTTCGGCAGCATATGCTGTCAGAAAGATCCGGCAATTTACTGATGTGGATACCGCGAGACTGGTCTATTTTAGTTACTTTCATAGTATTATGTCTTACGGTATTTTATTGTGGGGAAGACCTGCAGACATCGATTCTATTTTTATTCTGCAGAAAAGAGCCATCAGAGCCATTTACAATCTGCGTATGCGCGATTCTCTAAGGGAACTGTTTAAGGAAATTAACATAATGACGGTGCCTTGTCAATACATCTATGAAAACATCATGTACGCTAGAAAAAATCTGCATCTTTTTGATAAAAGAGGTGACAGACATAATTATAATACTAGAAATAGGGACCAACTAGTTCAACCAGGTTTCAGACTGGCTAAAGTAGATTCGTCTTTCATGGGGTACTGTTTAAAGTGTTACAATAAAATACCTCCCCACATTGTTCAACTAAATGAGACAAAATTTAAGTCTTGTATTAAACGCACGCTATGCAACCGAGCATATTATAAGTTGAGTGATTACATCACTGATAAAAATGCTTGGCTGGATGCTGGTCTAGCTCCACAGCCATAAGGGTTCATAGATTAATTGATTAGCATTTGTAACAATTTTTGGAGCTGCTGAAGATGTAGATCTATATTATCAATGCATTGTATAAACTCAATGTGTTAGTATTATATAATTTTTCGTAGCACATACATGTGAGCACTATGTTCTTTAAAGCTACCATTTACGAGGTATACCTCTCATTGACTTGAATATGCCCTGGCGGTTGGGAGAGTCATGCTCACTTGAATGTCTCGCTGCCGGTGGCGCATGTGTTGGATCATTCGGTTCCCTTCAAAATGGTTGAGCTAAATGGTGCCGATCCATGCGTCATGTTCGTGAACGGACGCCGTCGGTTGGGACTGGTCATCTCTTAGCTGCCTCGGTTATTTTAAATTTTGGTTTGAATTGTTATTATAACTATATTTTTCTCTAGACCTCTTTTAACATGCAAGACGTGTTACATTGTTCTCACATTGTACCCTTAGATTCAACATGAATGATGTAACCTAAATTTGTAAAATTTAACTGATTTTAAAAGAGTGTTCATGGAGTTTTTTGCTCGTTCTTCTCCATAGAAACCTACTGTTTGGAACGAGCAACTAGCTTCAACTTTCTGACTGACTGACTCTGACAATTCAAAAGTACCTGTAAATGGTTTAATTGAAATAAATGATTTTGAGTTTGAGTTTGAGTTTGCTTCGGGGAGGTCGTTGATGTACACTAAGAAGAGATGTGGAGATATAATTCCTCCTTGTGGGGTGCCGTTATTATTTGGTCTATATTGAGACCTACAATTTATTTGTTCAAATTTACAAGTTTTAACTATTTCCACACATTGTTGCCTTCCGGTAAGGTAGCTTTTAATCCAGTCATTAGCATTTCCACATATTCCACAGTAAGAGAGTTTCGAGAGCAGTGTTTTATGACAAACAAAGTCAAAGGCCTTTGTCATGTCTAGAAAGACGCATCCTACCTTAGACTTTTTATTCAGGCTTTCAGTAATCTGTTTAATTAATAAAAAACACGCTAAACTTGTAGAACTACCTTTCCTAAAGCCGAACTGTTCTGCTTTTAGAATATTGCAGGAAGTCAAAAAATTTACCATTTTGTCACACATGATTTTCTCGAAAACTTTGTATAAAATGGGGATAGTTGCTCATGTCGTTTTATCGCCTTTTTTATACAGAGGTTTAACTATTGACACTTTCAAACGTTCCGGGAATACTCCTTCTGTTAGGGACAGATTTATTATGTAGGTGAGCGGGGAAACCAGTCCCACTGCACATTTTTTTAGCACTTTAGTACTTATGTCATCATAGCCAGTCGAGTTCGTGTTTTTTAAGTTTTGTATAATTTTATGAACGTCAATTTTATCTACTGGTGTAAGGAAAATGCTCTTAGGATTTTGTGGTATGTTAAGCTTGTTGCGTTTGCGCGTATTTTTCACTTTTATTATTGGGAAGCATAAATTGTAAAAGAGTGTAATTGTCTCGTGAAAACTGTTAAATGTCTCGTTTGTTGTTTGCGAGTCGTATACGTCCGAAAAAGATAAGCTTAACATACAGTCATTAAATTTTATTATGTTTTCGTCACTGAGGTCCCTTATACTTTTAAACCAGAAAATATTAATGTCCTTAACTTTGTGATCAGTTTTTAGAATAGCTGTGAATGATTGTGCTGTCTCATGGTCAGAAAGAGCTAGATAGTGAAGGTCGAATTTAGCGTCATGTATATTACTTACTATTAAGTCCGAACAAGATTTTTTCCTCGTAGGAAGATTTATATGATTTTTTAAGTTATTATTATTAGGAATAGAATTCAAGTCATTGGATACTCTAGTTGTTTTAATCATGTCTATATTCCAGTCACCACAGATAATTATTTTCTTTTCTCCAGTTTTTTTACAGAGTTGATTGGTCAGCATTTCTAAACTATTTAAGAATGTTGACGCATCATGTGTTAGTGTTCTATATATGCATACTACTATAAGGTTAAATTTCATAACTTCGATGGCACAGTATTCAAATTGTAGGGGAATGGGGGGGGGGGTCAGATTTTTTAATTACTTTAAACTGCATGTTATTTTTTATTAAGATACAAGACCCACCTCGACGTTGGTTTATTCTAGAGAAGAATGATACCAATTTGTAGTCTTTAATTTTAAGACTTGATTCAGAACCACTTTTAAAAAAAGTTTCTGTTAAACATATAATATCTATAGAACCCAGTTTTTTCTGTAAATCGGTTAGAGCTACTTCTAATAATTTCTGTTTATTTAGTAGTCCCGCTATATTTTGGTGAATCAATGTAATTGATGTACTATTTTGAGTTGCGAAATAAATGTTCCGTTGTTGGACTGTTATCCTCTGTTTTTGAGCTTGATATCGTCGAGTTTATGTTCTCATTTGCTAAGTGGTCTTGAGGACGAAATAGTTCGCGTTGAGTTACAGAATTTCGGTTAGTTATTTCATACGCAACGGAATTGTCATTGTGTTTATTGTATGAGTTGTATTGTATTATACTGTTTATTTTTACATTAATGTCCCTGAAAACTGTGTACATGCCTAGTTCATTGATTGTACCTGTTAATTTTGAGAACATTGAGTAATCATATGTTAAATTATTTTTTCGAGTCAAGAGTATAGCAATGTTCATGAGTTATAACATCAAGATACAAGAGATTATTAAAGTTTTCGATTCTCCAATTATACATGTTCGCATATTTTTTGCACTTAAAAGTAGGCGCGCATAAAATAACATTAGTGTGCTGCACGTTTTGTAGTGCTTCTCTTATAGCTAGTATCATGTTGATGGAGTCATTTGTTGTGTTGAAGTCAGTTTCGGCAATTAAAATTATACAAAAGTCTTCCATTGTATAATTTTGCAGTTTATGTTCTATTCCATTCATCATTTGTTCAATTCCGCAATTTGTCTATAAGTAGTGATAATAATATTTGCGTGTTTGAACCTAAAGTAATTTGCGTGTTTGAACCAAAGCCATGTTTATCGTGGTGTTCATTTTAACTAAAGCCATATTGTTCCTTGCATAATAAATTAAATTTATTGAGATAGCAATACAGGGACTCATGATTAACTTTTCCAAATTTTTTTGAGCAAACTGAGATTATAGCTATTATTCTATAATTCTTCATATCAGTTTTATTATCTTTTTTATGAAGTGGTTTGATAATAACTTTCTTTAAGTCCTCAGGATAAACTCCGTCAACAATGCCAAGGTTCATAATATGCGCTAATACAGGAGCTATAAGTTCAAACACTATCACTTTTGTTGACACACCGTCAAATCCTACAGTACTTGTATTTTTTAAGTGATCTAATAGCCACAACTATGTCGGTTGTTAAAACAGGCTGCATAAACATTGATTGCGTTGGCAAATTGTCAAATTTATTGTCCAATTCCATATCGGTTTTAACATTATTCTCAATTTCATGTATAAAATAATTATTAAATGCATTTGCAGTGTAAATAGGTTTTGAAAAGATCAAGTCACATTTATTAATGGTCATTATTTGTTCTTTAGGAGAGTTATTTTTAGGTCTATTGACTATTTGCCACGTAGCTTTAGACTTATTCTGCGAAGTTTTTATAAAATAATCATTTTGAACTTTTTGTGTTAGTCTTATATTTTTCTTATTTTTAAAAGTCAGTTTTTTTTATATATTGGATTTAGTCTGTATGTCCCACAGTAATTTTCTTTGTTTCTTACTGCAGCTTTTTATGCTGCGCGATATCCATTTTATATATGTTAAACTATACCCTTTCCTTGCAGTCGGAGTAAAAAGAAAGTGAGTGCGAGTCGGACCCGTGTACGTTTCCGTTTTATGTAACTGTGACATGTTGCTTATATATATGCAGATAGCAGCATGTGTTGCAACAGGTTGCAACACATGCTGCTATCTCTGAGAAAAATACCCTATGTCACAGATGATAATACTAACGTACCTCTAAATAGGTTTTGTTATAGGAGAGAAGCGAGTACAAATATGTGACAAAACGACCTAATCTTTTAAACGTTGTGGAATCTTAATTAAAAGTGCATTGGTTTTTGTGATCTCAGTGTGTAATTTATCTCCACTAGTGATAGTTCCCTTGACCGACCACGTCCCTACCACGAGGCGGCTTCGTGACATCTGGCGCCCAATTAATTGGTGAAGACTCCGAAGCGTGGTCTCCCGGCACATATTTTCTACTTTTCTATATATATTTCTACCTGTTTCTGTGAAATAAGGGCTTTGCCAGGCAAACAAATAGAAAACAAAGTAATCCTTCTAAAAGCATCCCGTTATTTGTTTACCTTTTGAAGTACGGAACGTTAAAAAATACTTAGTCGAAACACTAAGGATTTGTTTATAGACTTTGTAAGGGTAGACGGCTTCAACTTCAGTAAAAATATATATAAATGTCGGAGACAGTTAATTAATCACAATTGTGGGTGTAACTAAATTTGTTATGATTTGTGTTTCTTATTGTTAATTTATGTGATTTTACTATCAATTATTGTCTATTAATTCGAAACATGATTTATTGTGTGTGCACACTGATTTGTGGTTACTTTATTTCGATAATTGTTATCGATGGTTTTATTCAAAACAATTGTTGACACGTTACTTTGAATGTAAAACGAATTATTTTATGAAATCACTATTGTTTATTCATGACAATTATTATTATGTTATTTGATTGCTTTATAATTAAATCTTGTTAGATTTAGTACATTGTAGTGTTTTGTATCAAGTAAACGCGTGACGCACTTCCGTGCGCCATTGGATAGACTTGTATGGAGAGGTTGCAAGGTGGGGGCATCGCCTTATAAAAGAGCGTGCACTCCGTACCGTAAGTATCAATCACTCTCCTGCCCACAACCTCCAAGGTGTTCGAAGCGCTCCTGCTGCGACACCTCTCACCGCACCTCACACCAAGACCGGAACAATTCGGGTTTCGGAGTGAGCATAGCACGACGCTCCAGCTGTCGAGGGTACTTCACCTGCTGACGGCGGCCGTGAACAAGAGAGAATACGCCGCCGTCGTACTCCTCGACATGGAAAAGGCCTTCGACAGGGTATGGCACTCCGGTCTGCTATACAAGCTCACCCTCACCTCAGCGCCCCGCCGCTTGATACAGGTGGTCTCCTCCTTTCTCCAGGACAGGACATTCAAGGTTTCGGTGGAGAACCAACTCTCCAGCGCGCGCCCTATCGCCGCCGGAGTACCCCAGGGAAGCTGCGTCTCGCCTGTGTTGTACTCTGTTTACACCGACGACATTCCCGCCACGCACACCTCCACGCTCGCGCTGTACGCGGATGACGCCGCGTACATTACTACATCCCTCTCGGCCGACCACGCGGCCATCAAGATGCAGCGCGTGCTCGACGATCTTCCCGACTGGCTAAGTAAGTGGAGACTGTCGGTGAACGTGGGTAAGACACAGGCGATGATTGTGACGGCCCGCGGCCGCCTTCACCCACCGAACCTTGCGCTCATGGGGACCGACATCACGTGGAAGAGGTCGGCCAAATACCTTGGCGTCACGCTGGATAGTCGGCTCTCCATGAGCCAGCACGTCAGCGAAACCGTCGCGCGGGTCAGGACGACCCGCCATCTGCTCCGGCCGGTGCTCTCGTCGCGCCTTCCGCTACGAGTCAAGCTGGGGGTGTACAAGGCGTACATCCGTCCCCAGCTCACCTACGCCGCCCCGGCCTGGCTCGCCCTCACGGCCGAGACACACAGGAAGAAGCTCCAGACGCAGCAAAACACCGTGCTGCGTCAAATCGTAAAGGCTCCTCGGTTCGTGAGGAATGACGTCATCAGTAGAGACTTGCGTGTCGAGAGCATCGAGGAATTCTGCACCAGCATGGGCAAGAAGATGTTCGCGCGTGCCGACGTCTCCGAGCTGCCACACATCCAAAACATAGCGCCATGGCACGCGCGGCCGCCCGACTACAAACGGTTCCCGCGCGACCTAGTCGCTGACGTGCCACCATCAACATCACCACCGGACTTGACGCCTGAGTAAAGCCGCTCACACCTACACGCGGCCTACTCACACACACAGACTCCACACGCACCACTCACGACACCCCGCACCTCCGGCGGACCAAGGTAATCTGGGCGCCGAGAGTTGCGGACCACTCACTCACTACTACCCATTCGCACAAACACACAGACATACCCATCGAGCGACGCACACACACCCTTCAAATCGCTCGCCACACACAACATCGTCCCGCGCCGTGCAGCGCTATCGGCTCGCTCTGATTACGTTGTACGGCGCGCGGTCAGCATTTACCGCGGGTAAGCGCCAACCAAAGCCGGCGCCCTCGCTGCTTGATCGACCTTCGCTAGGCCTTCCCTAGGTAACTAGGGATCTCACCCGGCGGGGGTCTGGTCGCACGGGCGCCGTGAAACACTTAGGGCGCTCCCGCGGTCACATACCACAAACACTAAACAGCGCAAGGGAATGTGTCCCACGCGCTTAGGTGTTAAAATGATCCCCCCCCCGCTTCCCCCGGGGGGTGGGAAACCAAACGCCCGGCTCCTACTTTTAGGGGCCGCGAACCCGACACCTCGGACAAGGGGCTACAACCCCGACACCGACTCCTCGTGCCCCCCCTTATAGGAGGCGCAGAGATGGCTACACACAAACCGTAAGTATGTCAGTCGATCTTCGGATTCGACTCAGTAAAGAGTTCCTGCTCCCGACAATACTGTCGGTTTACCTGGTACAGCGCTGCTGTATATTCACATAGCTGTATAGGGTTGCTGCTAGCGAGCGATACACTTTGTATTTGGGTGGCTTATGCTACTGTACGAACTATAAACCTTAAGGGTTTGTTCGTTTATCATTGGGTGGCTTAGGCTACTGTACGAACTGTAAACCTTAAGGGTTTGTTCGTTTATCATTGGGTGGCTTAGGCTGCTGTACGAACTATAAACCGTACGGGTTTGTTCGTTTATGATTGGGTGGCTTAGGCTGCTGTACGAACTGTAAACCTTAAGGGTTTGTTCGTTTGTCATTGGGTGGCTTGGCCACTGTACGAACTGTGGGACCTTAATGGTCTGTTCAATTAACTGTATTGTTGCTGTACCTTTAACTTACTTTATTCCTGTTACTGATTACCATTTGTATTGTGTTTTCTTTACAAATAGTGTGTAATTGTTTTTACAGGTCTTGTTTATCCCTAATGGGATAATGGGAACGCCTATAGTCCTGACGATGTACTATACCGCTCGGCACTTCTTCTCGCTCGCACCTGACGATCCGACATATATATATTAAAAAAGTAAAGTAACTGTAACGGAGGCGGCGTGGGCAGCGGCTTGTCGAAGCCGTCCTTGCCGAGCAGCCAGTAGGTGTGCATGGCGCCCTTGCCCTTGATCTGCGTCAGGCCGCGTGAGCGCAGCCGGTAGCCGCCCGCGGCCGACAGGCGCTCCGCCGTCGCGGCCGACACCTGGATGCGCCACGCCGCGCCTGCGGGCAGGCCAGAGCTATGGGTCGAGCGGGGGCGCGGGGCGGGGCGGCGCGGGGGCGGACAGTACCGGTGGACTCCATGCGCGAGGCGGTGTTGACGGTGTCGCCGAACAGGCAGTAGCGCGGCATGGTGAGCCCCACCACGGCGGCGCACACGGGCCCCGAGTGCAGCCCCACGCGCAGGCGCAGCGGCGTGTCGGGCAGGTGGCGCACGCGGAAGCGCCCCGCCAGGTGCAGCAGGTGCAGCGCCATGGTGGCCACCGCCTCCGCGTGAGTGAGCGAGCGCACCGGCAGCCCGCCCACCACCATGTAGGCGTCGCCTATGGTCTCCACCTGCACAGCGACGAAAATTTAAAAGATACATTAAAGGTAGACTTTGTAAACAAGCATATTATAAGTTAGCTACTCCGTTGCCCCAGTCACAGGTGCAGTATTGTGCCGTTTTGTCCAAAAAAAATGACGTCGAGTGCTCGACGAAAAGCGGTCGGCGGCGCGTGCGCATGACGGCAATAAAACTTAATTTATGGCCGTCTGAAGAGGCCGTTTGATAAACAAAGGACTGTTTTGTAAAGCTAATTAAACAAAGCCCTTGCTCAAAAGGGTTTCTAAGAATTTAGACCGGTAATAAAATATTAAAAAATGCAGGAAGTAGTTGCACTAGTAAAAAATACGTTTACTGGGATAACATATTTTTTTGTACAAAATCTAACGCGATAACGTTATTTTTTTTTTGCTAGAGTAATAAACTATATTAGTTTAAATAAGCTATATTATATTTAATATGAACCTATTTTCTTTAACAATTGCATAAATTTGCTGTGAATTAGCGCAATAAATTTCTTTAAATAAAAATTAAAAAAAAGAAATACCGTATGTTCGTGCCTATTTTGTGCAGAATATATTCCCCGTGGGATAAAAATATATCTTGTTAGCCAGAGACACATGTTTTAACAATAGATTTCGTTTAAAACATAGATATCGCTCTATAGGAAAATATTTTGCACAAATACAAAAACAAGAGAAACCCTCTACTTTTAAAAACTCAACAGGGTCATCTTTGTCGAAAAATAGATTACTGGGTGAAAATCATTTAAAATGACCATTTTGATAGCAAAATTTGTCCACACGCGATATTTTATGATAAACTTATTTTTACTACTTAAAAAGTACTTGTTAGTACATTGATATATATTGTCAAGCTACATTATAGAGATTTTTAAAATTGCCAATTATAAACAAATAATATTCGTTTTTTCTCATTCAAGTCGAATATTCTCCTTATAAAATAATTTGTCCTCTTTGTGAGCTGCGTCACAAAAATCATCAGAATAAATATATTAACTACTGTATTTAATTATTGGTAAACTTTTTGCCAAGACGTTATCAATTGCCATTGATTTCGGTAAAATTCGTTTTATATTAATCATTTAAAAGATAAAATATTTGGGTAGAAAGTAATGTCCAAAATTTTGTTCATTTTTGTTGGTTTTTTTTGTAACAGTAAAATTTGGTATTATTTTGTAATTGTAAAGTAGCAACACTCAGGCTATAACGAGCCAATCACATGCTAGAATCGAATATGAGTCGGCCATTTTGTCCTCGAGTGAAAATAGTGAATGACGTGTGTTTCTTTGTCGGCGAGCAAAATTCTAATTTTAATTTGTCAGTTTGTTTTGTTTCAAATAACGCAGGTAAGTGAACACTTATTATTATTTAATTGATTAATTAAATAGGTTATTGCTGACTTTTATTGAAATGCAAGGTGGTTAGAACTTATTGAGATTCCTGTTTGGCTTAACACGTTTGTGGTTACTTTCAAAGTATGGCGGTTTTTCATTTTTGTTATGTTTTGTTACACTTTTTAGAAATGTTACAAAAATGAAATAACAAAAATGAACTAAAGTCGCAATCACATTGCTAATAAAATATTATTATATATATATTAGAGCGTGATTCTATTGTTGTATTTTTATAAAAGTACTGATTTTATAAAAGTTAATATTGCAGCGTATGATTGTGTTAGAAAGGGTTTGGTATAGAAGTTTGTTGATTTTGCCCTTTTTTCAAGAATATAACGTCAATGAATGTTTTTGACAAATTTTAATTATATTATTATTTTTGTATCGTTGATTTATTTTAGATCTTTAACTTTATAATCTGAGAATAATATTCTCAACATGACTATTCTCAAAACTGAAAAGCTAATGTAAGTCTGATATTACGTTGTTTTCTTTTTATTGTCTGCAAAGAAAAATGAGGAGAGAAATAATGTTCCTATAATTAATTAATTAAACGAATGATAAAAGACACGTAACTTGTTTTATTGCGGAACACTTTATATGGAATCAATTAAATTAATAATAGTCAGATAATAATGCGCATTGTAAACAAGCCCTAATATATAATTTTTGTTATTTTTTTTGTTACGCTTTTCATTTTTGTTACATTTTCTTTTTTTCATTTTTGTTACATTGGTCATTTTAAATGATTTTCACCCTACTCTTTTTGTAAAAAAAGCATGAAACGGATTTAGAGCGCAGAATCTGTAATTAAAACCATATGCTAAATCATAACAGTGTAGAATAAAATAATCGGAGAATGTTTACGTTAAGTTAAGCTAATTCGTGCGTCACAATGGCGTGTTGCGGGTTCGATTCCCGCCCAGGGTAAACATTTGTGTGATGAGCACTTGTGTTTGCCTTGTGTCTGGGTGTTGTTTATCTATATAAGTATGTATTTACAAAAAAAAAAAAAAAAAAAAAAATAAAATAAAAAAAATAAAAAAAAAAAATGTATTTGTGTATGTATATCAGCTGTCTGACACCCATAGTACAGGGTCTCCCTAGTTTGGGGTCAGATGGCCGTGTGTGAAAATGTCCCCACATATTATTATTATTATTATTATTATCCTGTTTAAACAGTTACCGTTAATGTTTATGTTTTAAATTCAAGTTTAATAATTCGATCTATTAAAATATAACATGCTTCCTGTTTAAAATATGAAAATCATACCTTTATACCGCTTCAAAACATTCACAACACAACACAAACAACAAACAGCACTGCGAATTTTGCGATATGAAATTTTCATATATTCTACCAAAACTAATTAAAAGTGAATATTTAACCAATTAGAGCACTAAACAACGTTTGTTTTAATATATAACACATCTCAAAATAACAAATCGAAACTACCCATAGCATTTTACAAGTGAAGTGCCAATGGCGTCGAACGACCGAACTGAAGCCCTCACTTCATAACACTGTCACACAATTATTGGAATGAATACAGAATAAAAACGGCACTCAGTGTGTTGCTACATTCATGAACTAATATTAAAACCAAACGTTGTCCCGCTGAACCATACCGTTATCGAAATAGAGCCGAAAATCAAGCGAGCGCGACCATGCGCGACATGGTCGATCAATCGCCCTAAGACACTTTAGGGAAACCAATTTAGGGCGATTGATCGCCCAAAGACAACCTAGTGGCTAAAGGATTATATCCAAGATAAGAATGCTTGGGAACATGCTGGTCCGGCTCCATAGGACAATCTACAGTCTAGACAAAATCATATTGATTGCTAATTAAAACTATACTTTAATATTTAATTTAATACTTTAATACTTTAATTGATAATGGGCGAATTGGTACACCCCACCAATAGCAAAGACATATATGTCGTTGGATAGGTCTTTTTAACTGGAACAACATTTACTATGACAGCTTTGTTGAAATGTTTGTCCGTTCTGAGTTATAGGTATCAACAATAAAAAAAAAATAATACCGATTAATATTGTATTATATTAAGTGTCTAAAGGAAAATATCATCAATATCGTTGTATACTATGTATTTCGCAATTATCAATTTAAATATAAGTAAACACCACGTAAACACATAAGTACTTTGTGTCGGAATCCTAAAAAAACTTGTTTTTGTGTTTAATTGTTAAACAAATACAAAAATGAGTTTGACTATGTTTCTGTAACAAACCTATTATGAAAACAAAACAAAAAAAAAATAAACAAAACTACCTATTGATCGGGCTGTCACTTGGACACTGTTATTCGCTGAATTCGGCTATCATACTAGAATACTAAACTGTTTGTCGATTTGGGTAAATGCGTTGAGATGGAAAACTTACACAACTGTGCTATGTGTAGGCGAGGGCTCTATCGCGGAAGGTACCAACAACACGTTTTAACAGACAATCTTCCAAGAGCGCAACCAGATCTTGCTGCGTGTTTACAAGAAAATGCAGTATTGGAGGTTAGTATTTCTATTATTATAATTATTTAATAGATTTAAATCTAAGCCTTGCTGTGTTCGCAGATACTCAAAATATGTATTAGCAATGATCATGAGGGTTATAAAGTATTCAGCGCGGTCACTCGTTGGCCGGGAATTAAGGCTAGGGAAGTGGTTAGTGGTGGTGGTAGGGGAGTGGTGGTTATAACCACTCGTCCCCTACCACACACATTCGATTCCAGTCGAGCAGTATGTTCAAATCCTGTTTTATGTAGGTACTTGACTCATATCTTTGACGACAGAAAAATCAACAATTCCTGAGAAATCAATTATTTAGACCCTGATGATGATGATGACATTTGAAGGGTTATGCAATTTTCAGGTGGTGTTCGACAACACACGACGCGTATGCCATCGATGTTGGCAGAGAGCTGATAATGCTATTAGACCACCTCTGATCCCAGAAGTGCAATCTAATGAACCTGGTGGAAACGAACTTCATGTTCCCGAGTACAAGAGAGCTTCTAACACTCCCGCACATTGTATTTTCAACATCTGTGGTAATGACACCCGACACCGAATACCAGAGGCAATTAAAGTTCACATCCTTTGTGAATACAAGTTGTATATCCCCAATGGTGCCCGAGTTTGTCAAGAGCACCTTGCAGGGAACAATTGGGATAAGTTGCCGGATTTTTGCAACACCACTAATTATTTTACTGCAGCCCATTTTAGTGATGTTTGTGACATACTGCGAGCAACTGTTCAACGTGGATCAAGATTGAATTTTAGAGCACGAGGATCTATGAGTAATGAAGAAATGCATTTTTGGGTTGGATTAAATGGCGATCAATTCGATGCCATTTTGGAGCAAACTCCTTCACTCAGCCAGAGATACAACGATGCCAGAACTGTATTAGGCATATACTTGTCAAAACTTCGTACAGGTGATTCGGATGAAAGGCTTGCCACATTATTCAGTATGTCGAGGAGAACATTGGAATGTCGTTTAACTATTGCTCTTGAATGTCTTACGAATGAATATGTGCCTTTTCACCTGGGAATGGATCACATCGACAGAAGAAATGTGTTGCAGAGAAATCTTTTTATTCCAAAAAAACTTTACGGCAACGACGAACACTCCAAAGTAATTATAGTATGTGATGGAACTTACATTTATATAAACAAAAGTGGCAACTTTTTATTCCAGCGACAGTCATATAGCCTGCACAAGTTTTCAAACCTTCTGAAGCCATTTTTGATTGTGTGCTCAGATGGTTACATCATTGATGTTATAGGGCCATATGCCGCCACGAAAACTGATGCGCAGATAATGCTAGACATCATGAAAAATAAAGAACATCCAATGCATATTTTGCTACAACAAAATGATGCATTTATTTTGGACCGTGGGTTTAGAGATAGCTTGGATGCAATCGAAGCCTGTGGCTATGAATGCTATATGCCTCCAAGCAAAGATCGTCAAGAGTCACAGCTCACTACTGCAGTGTAATTCTGTAAGAATTCACTCGCGATTTCGAATCCAATCTCATTTCCGATTTCACTTACCTGAAGTTTTTTTTTATATTGTTATAGGCTTGCGTTTGACCACAACTCACCTGATCTTAAGTGATGATGCGGCCTAAGGTGGAGCACGCTTGCCTAGAATAAACCGGTTCACTCGTGCCTTGAAGATACCCAGATTGAAAACAGAGAAGTGAAAACTATTTGGTATTCGCTTAAATAGTAACGAAATAATAGTTCGCTTCACTTATGTTGTAACTTAGTGGCACTAGCGTAGTTTTCATCGAGTTATAGACTACCTAAAACAGATTTCACCGCGGAATCGGAAGTGAGAACTGGAGTGAGTTCTTACAGAATAACATAGCTGAGCAAGCAAATGAATCAAGAGCTGTTACTTACAGTATGTAGATGGGTAGTGGAAGTGGTGAACGGCCGATTCAAACGGGATTATAAACTGCTGCGTCAAAAATATTTTAATAGGGCTCTGCCACACATGTTTGTCGATTTCCGAATTGCTGCATCATTTATAAATACATTCCACACACCAATAGTAGACAGCGTACATGCAGAAGAGTTTTGGATTCGTATGAGAGAAACAGTTGATTTACTGAATATTTTATATACCTATGTTGAAAGGAAGCGTTTGAATAACCGAAGAGCTGATTTTCAAAGACTAGAAGCTAATAACATTGAAAACTTCCCAAGGCTCACCGAAAATCAAATAATTGTACTGGCTTTGGGTACGGTCACCAAAGGAGATAAGTATCCATGTCGCCGGAAACAGTTGAAGTTTACTTAGAAACCGATAGGTTTTTATGAATAAAATAAATTACAATTTATAGAGAATAAACAGTTCAATGATTTAATAAAATTTCATTTGAAAGCCCCCATTGGTTTCTAAGAAATCTTCAACTATTCCCGACGACATGGATACTTATCTCTTTTGCGTACTGTACATACCAACTGAAACTGGCTAGATCATACTGCGGGGAAAATCTCCAAAACGGTTTATATCTTATAGAGATCTACAGAGAAAATCAACTGGATGACTTGCCAGATTATGGAATCCGAAGACGTGTGGCTTTTACGTGGGCGCATACAGTCCCGATATGTCAGAGCACGGCTATTATTATTGCTACATTTTGATAAGTAATAACTACATTGAAGGTAGAAACCACATAGTACAACACTAATGTACGTGTTCGTCAGGACGGCGCACCATGGGTACATGTGCGCATATTATATCTATTATATGGTATTTAGCATATGCGGCTCACGAGGGATTTACTGCACGAGCAATGTTCCTAAATGACGTTATTTTAGACAATGATCTACATTAATAAAAGAAAATATGTACAATAATATATGTACAAGTGTGTGTATGTGTGTGTGTGTATGACTTGATGATGATGATTTAAATCGATAATGAGTATATACATTAAGAAACAACGACATTGGTGTTATTTTTTCTCAGAATCTAAGATATTAGAATATTAATTAGTATTAATTTTTACCTTGTTATTAACCTATAACTCAGAACGGACAAACATTTCAACAAAGCTGTTATACTAAATGTTGTTCCAGTTAAAAAGACCTATCCAACGATATATATGTCATTGCTATTGGAGAGGTGTACCAGCTTCCATACATTTTTGCCCATTCCCAAATATGTATTTGTACTTGTATTATATAACTACAGTTGTATTCTTTAGTGTACTTAATAGATTACTCTGGCTCACACACTATTCATTGTTTGTTGGATTAGGAGTGGTCGTCTACTGTATTATTAACTGTAAATATGTGAAAACTATGTGTCTGTACATCATTTAGCTGTCATTTCTTAACTTGTAATGCTTTATACACACTATAATATATGATTTTTATATAAGGTACATCGTATTCACGTAACAGAATATATTATAATTCTTGTAAATGCAAATAAAATTGTAAACAATATTCTTAGTAAAAGAGTATGTATGGAGTTTCTTGCCCATTCTTCTCCATACGAAACTACCATTTGGAATGGGCAACTAGATTCAAATTTTACAATATGACGTTCAAAAGTGCCTTTAATGGTCTAATTGAAATAAATGATTTGACTTTGACTTTGACGCTAGACGCGGCCCGGCAGCACGCACACACGCACACACGCACGCACGCACGCACACGCACCTTGTACACGCTGTACTGCTCGATGGCGGCGTCGAAGGTGGTGTACAGGTCGTTGAGCAGGTCCACCACCTGCACGGGCGTGGAGCGCGCCGCCAGCGCCGTGAAGCCCACGATGTCGCTGAAGTAGATGGACACCTCCGAGAACTCCTCCGGCTCCACGCGCGACCCCAGCATCAGCCGCTCCGCCACGGACCTGCGCACACCCCCCACACCCACGTCACGCCACGTCACCCCACGTCGCCCCACGTCACCCCACGTCACCGCACCGCACTACTTACGGTGGGGCTGAGCGACCTAACACTACGATAACTTACGCCAATCATAAGTTCTTGGCAATTGGTTTCAGAAAAACGATTTCCATCTAATTTTTAGGGTTCCGAAGTCAACAAGGAACCCTTATAGTTTCGCTATGTCCATCCGTCGGTCCGCTCAAAGACTATTAGAAATAGGAAGCTGTAAATTGGCATGGATAACACATTAGTTACGCCGACAAAGTGCTGGAATAAAATATTGAAAAATATTTTTTTTTAGGGTATCTCCTCTAAACGTGAAGTGTGGGGATGAGTATTTTTTTTTCTAGTCTACCATATGGTGTGGGGTGTCGTTAAAAAGGTCTTTCAAAAATATTAAGGGTTTGGAAAAACAATTTTTCGATTAAGGAATCCCTTTGGGAAATATTTAGCTCTAAAGTGCTAATTTTTGTTGGAGTCAAGTTGCGCCACTCCTATCAGCTCAATGGTTGTATCGTGATTTGTGAAAAAATTCACGGTAGTAGCATATTATATTAACGAAATTCATAGGAAAACTATCACAGCTAAGTAGGCTTTACAAGTTTACGAATAATAGTCGATAAACTTGTAAAATGTAATAAATCGCTGCAGCTGCGCTCATAAGCGCGCGTAGCATGCTTGCTACTCTTAAAACTTTATAGTAATCAAAATATATTGTAAGTAGCTGCAGATTTAACATTTAAAACAATTACCATCACGCTATACCTTCAAGGAGCTAAGCAGTGGATCATGACAAACTAGAACAGCTATTTTAGACCTACTGCCAGCGATAAACTTTGCGTCCTGAGTTCAATCCCAGCGACAAACAATTTTTTTGTTTTTTTTTTAATGCTAGAATATTTCTAAATGGCAATAATAAAACAGCGTATTTTTTTTATTTTTTTGGTATTGCGTATTAGCTTGATGTTTGTGATTTGCTTGCTCATATTTTCAATATTTCTGCAGGAAATAATATCTATACCGAAATACCTATCATGTCTACACGTACGTACAACAATTTTGTTTAGTTTGAAATCTTTATTCAATGAACTGAAAAGCCCTAAATATATAGTTTCCCTTATAGTTTCACTTTTTTAAATATACTATCGAGTGGTGAACCTAAATTTTCGTTGTCGATGATATATATCAATGTATCTATAACACCAAACTGTATCCCCCTATTTTGTTATCATCAGTTTTCTAAATTGCTTCCCACAATGGAAGTAAATTTTAAGTCGTATTCACGTCAAAAGAAACTGTGGTGACGATCGTAAAGCGGAAATTATTTTTTAAGAATTTTTGCAGTTCCTTTGTCTTTTTCTATGAACCAGCTTCACGCAAAAACTATTGAATAGACTTTTTGCTAAAAATTTTCTTACAGGTCGGATCAACGTAAACGTCATAGGCTATATTTGTACATGATTACGCTATTTGTAATGGGGGTAGGTCAATCCACATATCACGCTTAAAAAATGTTTGACGTCAAAAGCGATAATCGCATCAGTGACGCCTGCTATGACGCCACAAATTATTGAAAAATGTTAAATATAGGGACAAAACCAGAACTGCGTGGGTAAGAATATCAATATTAACACCACTTGGAGTGTAGTCCCCCACGCACACATTTACGTGAATATTTGTATTATTGTGTATCCGTATTCGTAATGCCGCGAGAGAGCTTGCGAGTGGCGGACGTGTGGCGGACGTGTGGCGGACGTGTGGCGGACGTGTGGCGGGCTACCGCATATAGTCTAGCAAGCATGTGTTACTGTGGGACCTAGCTCCCCCACGACCGTAGTTACGTAAGTGATATTTTTAACAAACTTCTTCGCGTTTATGACAACTTGCTACTACTTTCCGTCAAGTCGTTTCGGTATTCAATGCATGAGCATTTAAAATATTTTAAGGTCTGACTTTTAGATAGTCATGGAGGGCAATCCTTGTAACTTTTAGAAACGTTCGCATTGTAATCTGTCTCAATCTGTGAAAAATGCCTCTATTGACCTACATTATTTATAAGATTTGTATGAGACTGCGAATAGATTTTGAACATACAATTTAATTAGTAGAATTGACCTTCTTGTGGCAATCCTCTGAACTGTGCACATAATAACATACTCGTATCACGCTCGTAGCAAGACCGTAGCAGGCTTGTAGCATGTGCGTAGCACGATCGTAGCATTACGTAGCACGCTCGTAGCATGCTACGAGTGTACTATGAGCATGTTACGATGACAAGGAGAATATCTCTGGGAAGCATTCTGTTCAGAACTTGTTTAGTTTTACGATGATGAGGAGGACATCCCTGGGAAGCATTCTGTTCAGAAGTTGTCTTATTTTTCGATGACGAGGAGGACATACCTGGGAAGCATCCTATTCAGAAGTTGTTCAGTTTTTTTTTTCTCCATATCGAGCTGCTCCGTTCGTTCCTTTATCAGCTCTTCTAGATTATTGCTATATTTTTCCAGCATTTCAAACATTGAGTCGACTATGTTAACTTTTCTGCAAAGAAAAGGAAATAAATTTCAACATCGCATGCACCAGTTAAATCGTCGTGGTAACAATCTGAGGTGAACAGGACCCCACCTGCCGCGATGCAGATGGCGGAAGATGTCGTGCAGGCGGTGGAAGTCGGGGCGCAAGTCGGGCGCCTCGCTCCAGCACTGACGCATCACGCTCACGGCGTCCGGCGGCGCCGCGCCCATCGACACGGACGGCCGGATCAGCGGCGGCGGCCGCGACACCTTCTCCACGATCTCTGCAACCGGCAAGCGTGAGCGTGGCCTCCCCGCGCCTCCCCGCGCCCCCCCTCCCCACTTACCGTCGGGAGTGAGCGCGAGCATGCAGTACGGCTCGCCGCGCACGATCACCTCCTGCATGATGATGGCGAAGGAGAACACGTCGCCAGGCTGCGTGCCGCGGACGTCTCCGCTAGACTCACGCAGGAGCTCCGGAGCCGTCCATAGCAGATCTAATACAACATTATTTATTTTTGAATGTCTCTAATAACAATAGATAAATTTCAACAACACACGCACCTACCCGTACATGTCGAATGTTGTATGTGTTGACACGATGATACAGTCTACCGCATGCGGAGCTACATACACTGTGGTGTGTGGTGTGCGAGTCTACCGCATACGGAGCTACGTGCACTGTGGTGTGTGGTGTGTGAGTCTACCGCATACGGAGCTACGTGCACTGTGGTGTGTGGTGTGTGAGTCTACCGCATACGGAGCTACGTGCACTGTGGTGTGTGGTGTGTGAGTCTACCGCATACGGAGCTACGTGCACTGTGGTGTGTGGTGTGTGAGTCTACCGCATACGGAGCTACATACACTGTGGCGTGCGTGTGGTGTGTGAGTCTACCGCATACGGAGCTACATACACTGTGGTGTGTGGTGTGTAAGTCTACCGCATACAGAGCTACATACACTGTGGTGTGTGGTGTGTAAGTCTACCGCATACGGAGCTCCATACACTGTGGTGTGAGGTGTGTGACTTACGAGTCTAGAGTTTTATGTGTTTTTGTTTTGATTTAGTCAATTTAAACCTAAAACAGTAAATTGAAAAGCAGTAACGTGACTGGCCTTACTAACTGCCTATCTGACTGACAACGCACAGTCAAAACGTGCGGTAAACAAGAGTGAAAAGGGATGTTTGAAACATATTTGTTTCAAGTTGCTCTGTTGTTGTCGTTGTGACGATACTTTACTAATACGGGATGTAAGACACGACATGACTAAAACCGCATTCTGTTATCATCCTAACTACATTAGTTATTAATCGTTTTAATTAAAGAATTTCTAAACCGAAGTTTAGTTATTCTCCATTTATTTTACAATAATCTTATGCAATATGTACCGACCGATCAAATCCTACCGACCGATCAGTCTGACCTCCTTCTTGCTGAAGACATTGGAAAGACTATGCGAGAGGGAGTTAAGGGATGGGCCACTAAGAAACATACCCCTACATGGTAATCAACACGCCTACAGCTCAGGTAAGTCGATAGAATCTGCTCTCCACATGGTGGTTAGTAGGATTGAGGAGGACATACACCAAAAAGGTTCTTGCCTGGGGACCTTTATAGACATCGAAGGGGCCTTCGACAAAACTAGCTTCTCCAGCATCAGCGCCGCCCTATCCAAACATGGAGTAGAACAGGTACTAATTGACTGGATTACCAATATGCTAAGTAAACGTGTAGTGCGGCTTGAAGACGATCAGCAAGCGGCCATGATTGCCAGAGGCTGCCCCCAGGGCATATCCCCTCTCCTGTGGAACCTGGTGATCAACACCCTAATCAACAAACTCAATGCCGAACGTTACTACACTATAGGCTACGCAGACGACCTCGCCATCCTTGTGTCAGGGAAGGTGACCGGGACCATCTGCAACCTCACACAGCGGGCGCTACGCATCGTGGAGCGATGGTGCGGGGAATTTGATTTATCAATTAATCCCACTAAGACCGAACTAGTCATGTTCACCCACAAACGTGCACTAGGACCCTACCGCCTGCCTAAACTGTTCAACACCGAGCTCCAGCTGGCCAATGCAGTAAAATACCTCGGGGTCATCTTAGACAGTAAGTTAAACTGGAGCAACCACCTAGACAACAAAATAAACAGGGCCTGCATCACCTTTTGGCAATGCAGAAAAATGATAGGTAAGAAGTGGGGCCTATCCCCTAAGATAATACTATGGCTGTATAGCGCGGTAATCCGCCCCATGATTGCTTATGGGTCGGTGGTATGGTGGCCGAGGACCAAGCTAATTACAGCTGCCAACAAACTTCAGCGTATGCAAAGGCTTGCATGGCGATCACGGGCTGCATGAGGACCACTCCGACGGCAGCACTGGAGGCCATGTTAGGGCTGCCGCCGCTTCACTTATTCATACAACAAGAAGCGACAACAGCAGCATTACGCTTAAAAACACTAAATCTCTGGAGCAAGAGTAGCACTCAACACACCGCGTTACTAGAGGAACTTGGTAAGGAGTTTCCGATAATTAAGGCTATTAACGACAGGATACCTAAACAATTTATCTTTCATAAAAAATACAAAATCCAACTGTATGAGGATCGGCGGTGTGAGGGCCTTCGCCCCACAGAGCTGCGGATCTTCACGGATGGTTCTAAAACAGGCACCGGCACAGGGGCCGAGGTTTTCTCGGAAGACCTCAACAACAACAGCAATACCACTAGGTGCTTACAACACTGTGTTCCAGGCCGAGTGCATGGGCATCTCCCTGGCAGCCTCAGCTATAATAAACAGGCAGGTAGTAGGACAATCAATTCGCATACTGTCGGAGAGCATGGCTGTACTACAAGCTCTAAACAGCTATACGGTCAACTCCGGGCTAATATACGAATGTCACCGAAAACTGAACAAGGTGGGTATTCTCAATGATATAACCATTCAATGGATCAAAGGACATAGCGGCTCGCGTGGTAACGATGCTGCAGACGAGCTCGCTAGAAGGGGGTCGAGTACAAGCGCGGTGGGTCCGGAACCCATAGTGCCACTCCCCTTCGGTCACCTACGCACCATGGTAAGAAAACGTACCAAGGATCTACACCAAAGACTGTGGTCCGAACTTGGCGAGTGCAGGCAGGCCAAGGAGGCAATTCCTGCTATTGAGGGCCGCTTCACGAGGCAAGCCCTACGACTGTCCAAACAACAGCTACGTGTGGTCACAGCCGCCATAACTGGCCATGGGTCTTTCAATAAACATCTTTTTGTCATAGGAGTAACAGACAGCCCTCTGTGCAGAGCCTGCATGGGGGCGGACGAGACAGCGGCCCATGTGCTTCTGAACTGCCCTGAGGTCGCTCCATACAGGGCAAAGTACTTCGGTCAGCCAGGGAACCTGAGGGAGATCGCCAGCGACGTCAAGGCGCTGCTGGCCTTCCTCGAGGAGCTCGGGTGGATCGAATGATCTACTTCCCACCTGTACGCAAAATACGCGCTGAGACGTGAAGTTGCAGACACCAGCCCGTCATACTACTACTATGCAATATGTACGTATTAAGACAATAGGTAAATCCTAGTTTAATTCGGATTCTATTATTAGTGTACCAATTTCATTGAAGGAATGAAATTGTTACAATTTCTACTGAGGATAATCAAGGGTGTATTCGAGAAGGGAGACCTCTGGCGGTTCTGATGGGATGCGGCAAGCCCTGCGCGCGGGCCAGCGCGGGCAGGCCGTAGTCCGTGACGCGCAGCACCCAGCGCGCGTCCACGACGCAGTTACGCGACGACAGGCGCCCGTGCAGGCGCAGCGGCGACGTGTGCAGGAAGCGCATCCCGCGCACCAGGTCCGTGAGCAGCGACAGGCGGAACGTCCAGTCCAGCGCGATGTCGTCCGCGCGCAGCACGTCCTCCAGCGAGCCGCGCCAGCCGTGCGCCCACACCAGCGCCGGCCGCGCGCACAGGCAGCCTGCGGCACACCACCGGTCAGACGCGCTCCAATGAAAGCCGACAAGTGACGTAGGTGTACATGTTCAGTTACCTACCAATGAAAGGATTCAAGTTTTCGTGGCGCAGATTCTGCATGACGAGTAACACGTCGGTCGCTTTGCGCTTAAGTTCGAGCCCCGCGGTCGCCGGCAAGTACTTGACTTGCACCACCTCCCCCTGAGACACATGTGACGTGAGACAAAACCTACATAATATGTTTAATAAAGTAAGTGATAGACATGACGTTAATACTAGAAACAAAGACAAAATAGTGCCTTATAATGGTCTAATTGAAATAAATGATTAGACTTTGATTTTGACGTTATGGACGGTACCCATTACTGAACGACGATCGAGTCCATTCGATACAGGCGGTGTGCCTAAAGTACCTTATATCGAATGCGGCGGTCCACGGCGACGCGGTTGACGCTGCACGTGGAGGAGGGCGCGGAGGGGGCGCGGGGCGGCACGCACGGCGGCTGCTTCAGCAAGTCGGGCCGCTCGAGCTCGGGCCCGCCGAACTCGTGCAGCTGCTGCAGCCAGCACGACAGCATGCTCTCCATGCCCTCGCCCACGCGCCGCCGCTCGTCCGCCGGGAACGTGAAGTCCAGCAGGCTGAGCACGGCGTCGCGGCGCCGGCGGCGGCGGCGGCGGCGCGTGGCGGCGTAGCGCAGCAGCAGCGCCGAGCTGGTGGCCAGCGCCAGCGCGCCGCAGGCCGCCACGGCCCACAGCGCGGCCGCGCGGCCCGGCTCGGCGGCCTGCGCCACGCCGGGCGCGGCGCCCGCGCTCCAGCTGTCCAGCGCCGCCGTCACGTTCACTAACTGCACGGAAGTCTCCCGCGGCTCGGACAGGTCGAGAGATCTAGAGGAAGTCGTCGCGAGCACGGCTGCGTGACTCCAAGTGGAGGATGTACTATTTGAACGTTCATATAGACGAAAATCTATTTCGATTATTTCCATTCGAGTGCGTTCAGCTTTGTATTCAATCTCGACAGCTTCTATTATTTGGTCGTATATAGCTATATTATCTGTGTAGGAGTGCCCCAGAAGCTGCTCATCTGTGAGAAGAAGCAGGCGTTGAAAAAAGGCAATTTCTATTTGAGGTAAAAATGAGTGGATTTGGTCCGGTCTGAAGTCAGAGCGAACCACGTGAGCAGGTTCGCGACCGGGTTGACTCGCGGTAGCGTTATCAGAATCCACCGATTTTGTTGCATTAGCTTCATATTCGAACTCTCGAGCATGATCCTTGTATTCCTTGTGAATACCAATCTCTGATTTTAGCCGAACGGAGTCTATTTTTGGTGTTTTTATTTTACGCTGCACTTCATTTCTCTCATACAGCTTTCGACTTCCATCACCAGTTGGTAGCTGGTCGGACATTAAGCGTTTTTTGCTTTGCGCATTTGGAGACTTGCTTACAACTAAACTGATATTGCTTAATTGGAAAACGTCGTTGGTTTTATTTGGGATAGAACTAGACGAGGTGAACGAGTCGCGGAGCGCGGGGAGGCATTCCTCCACGTGCAGCAGCAGCGCCGGGGGCCCCGCGCCCCGCGCCCCGCGCACCACCCCCGCCGACACCGCGGCGCCGGCTCCGCGAGAGGCACACAGGATCACAACTGGAACGGAATGTTGTATCGGAGAGCCGTTCCCATCATGACTGCCTACCTCACGATGGTCTAGAGGCATCGACAAATCACAAGGTCTTTACTTAGACTCACCATCTGGTCGGTACGCAAGTTCGACAGGCGAGAGAGGCCCGCGCCGCACCGCCAGGCCGCCGGCCGCCAGCTCGCGCGCCACCTCCTGCAGCGCGGCGGCGCACTCGGAGCGCGGCGCGGCCGGCGGCAGCAGCGCGCGGCGCCACGCCAGCCGCGCGGCCAGCCGCCGCACGGCCGCGCCCATCACCTCCGCGGCCGCGCAGCTCAGAGGCCGCGGCCGCCGCAGCGCGCGGGCCGCCGCCGCCAGCGCGCCGCACACGTCGGCGCCGGGGCAGCCCGCGCTCTGCACGGAGCCGCCGCCGCTCAGCGCCGCGAGGGCCCGCAGCGTCACCGACACTCTCCATTCGGGACCGCACGTGTCTGACCGTCACCGATATAGTGTAACGTATGTTAATAGTGGCGAGTTGGAACTATGCTCATTTAACATCGTCGCACCACCTCACCTTCGTAGTTTAGAAGCCGCACGTTGTAGCGATCGAACAGGAAGCGCGCCGGTTCATAGGTGAGCAAGCGTGCCTCGTCGAAAGCGGCTCGCAGCGGCGCCCGGCAGGCGGCTCGCAGCACGAGCACGAGCTCGGGGCGCGCGAGGGGTGCGGGGGCGGCGGGGGCGGCGGCGGTGAGGGCGGCCAGCAGCGGCAACAGCGCGCGCATGGCGCCCCTCACGTGTCGTCCGCCATGCGGCGCCGGGCGCGCGCTCTGGTGGCTCGCTCGGCTCGCTCGGCTCGCTCGGCTCGCTCGGCTGGCTGCACCGGATCAAACGACGGCCGCGTACCTGCTATGTTTATAACGTGGATCGATAACACCTCAGCTATGCTACATCATCATTACTCTATTCTATACTTATAACCAGTTACCTTTTTAAACGCATTATTTGGATTTGTTAAATGTACAAAAATTGTTATTACCACATTAACCGTTTAATATATTAAGGATGCGATTTGGTATAATATGTTATCAATGCTAGGAATCAATTTGTAGTATGCAAGGAGTTAGTTTGGTAATGTCAGGAAACGCACAATGTGCGTATAAATAGTCCACAACGCATTGCGTTAAAAACAAAAAACTACAACTAGGTCTCAAATCTTCAATTAATGCAATGCTTGACAGCCAACAGCCCGCGATTGTTACGATCGGATATATGAGGATTGCTTTGCCACTGAAAAAGGACAGTAAAATAAATTCCTAGTCAATGGAGTTAAAGAGAGATCTTGAGTGATCAAACTCAAACAAATACCAATATAATAGATAATAGCGTTGCGGACGATATTATTTTCAGCGTAATTGCAGGAGGGAAGCAGAAGTGTGTAAGTTTTGTAGTAACTCTACGAACGACTACAACTGACTCGAGTGCAATAATGGTAACGACTACAATGGAAATATTTGTACCCGCGAGACACAACGGACCGCGTCTGGAGTGAGAGGTTGCGTGTGGTGTCCGCGTTTGTCTCAAACTACTGGACCAATATCTTTCGGCGTAGTTGTTGCACAAATATTTGTACCAGCGAGACATAACGGACCGCGTTTGGAGTGAGAGGTTGCGTGTTGTGTCCGCGTTTGACTCAAACTACTGGACCAATATCTTTCGGCGTAGTTGTTGCACAAATATTTGTACCAGCGAGACATAACGGACCGCGTTTGGAGTGAGAGGTTGCGTGTTGTGTCCGTGTTTTAAACTACTGGACCAATATCTTTCGGCGTAGTTGTTGCACAAATATTTGTACCCGCGAGACATAACGGACCGCGTTTGGAGTGAGAGGTTGCGTGTTCTGTCCGAGTTTGTCTCAAACTGCTGGACCAATATCTTTCGGCGTAGTTGTTACACAAATATTTGTACCCGCGAGACATAACGGTCCGCGTTTGGGGTGAGGTTGCGTGTTGTGTCCTCGTTGGTCTCAAACTACTGGAGCGATATCTTTCGGCGTGGTTGTTGTACAAATGTTTGTAATCGCGAGACATAACGGACCAGACGGATAAATTAAATAACACATAAATACAAACTTTTATAAGATCACTTTCCGTTGATCGCAAAGGAGTTTTATCAGTACACTCTTAGATAGGTATCACGTTGGAACAAGTGCTCGCATAGTTTTCTATCTAAATATACATAGTAAACAACAACGTGACTGATTTACTGGCTGCCAAACACCGCACGCAGATGAACATCTTCGAATGGAGATACCCCGTGTGCAGGGTACTAGGGTACTCTTTAGGGTACTTTAAGAGCCCTCTTTTGAAATTGCAGCCCTAAATGGGTGAAAGGGTTGATAAAGTTTGTGTGAAGAAATATAATTAAAAATATGCCTATTTCGTTTATTTGGAATTAAATACCTACTACAAAACAAATAATGTTCTAGAAAATAATAACTGTACAATTATGATATCGCCGTTTAATTTATTAAATAATCTTAAATTAAAACTAACGGGATTTCTTTTTTTTAAGTTATCGCTTCTGAAGATTCTAGATTGGTCATAGTCGGAATAGAAAATAATAGTTTAAAAAAACTAAAAACACGCTTTTTATAGAAAACCAAACTAAAAAATTGAAAATAAATTTTAATAAATTTAAATTAAGAAAAGTGTTAAAAATTTAAATAAATATAAATTAATAATAGTGTGAATAAAAAAAATATTTTATTTTAAAAAAAGCGTGGGGTGCATGGTGTCAATAGTTATAAATATTTTATTGACAGATATGAGTAGAGTGATTATCATTTTGATAATATCTTAAAAAGCACCCCACGCTTTTTTTTAAAAAAAATTTTTGGAACGAAGTTCCTTATCGCGCGTTGTGAAAGGGGGCTAGACGGAAAAAATTCTTACGAAAAGTTGTCACGACATGCTATAATAAGCTAAATTGAATCGTTGGAACTGTCAAATAGAGTTCATTATTAGTTGAATGGCGGCTTTTCTATGAAAATATTGGAGCGAATTAAAACCTTATTTTTACACATTAACCGTGAAATTCGGTTGCACATAGCTCCTATTGTCCGGTCGGGCACCAGCCTATACGTTTCTCAGAATAATTTTATCATACCTAGTTTGGTAAAATTTCAATTTTTAACCGTTTACGTTTACAAAATAAAGTCCGAATTCGCTTTTCGTAGAATATGTTTATGTATTTAAAGGCGGCGCGGCGAACTCTTTGAACTAGGTACCTACGGCGATATGTTTAGTACTTAAGTTTATTCGCTCAAATAGTGGCGGTACCTACCTCAATGACATCGGAATTATCATTGCGTGATAATTCCGATGATAACGACCTACGAGATAAATCCACCTTTCACTGTGAGACTGTGTGGATTGTGAAAACCAGTGTAAATTTTAAGTCGATAATTAAGCCATAGAATACGTAGGTTAGGTAGGTAGGTAGTTACTGTACCTACTTCTATGTTTTGTTTAGTAGGTACCTATTGAAAGTTTGGGTTTGGTAATCATGAGCTTTCTATCGGTCGCGGTCGTCAGTAGGTAACCACTGCACCTTATCGCTCTAGGTCACAGAGTACTTTTCTCTAGGTTTTACTAGCGACAATAATATTTTTTTTTATTTGATTAAAATGTTTTGGTTTAAATTAAGCCAGTGGGAGCTTAGGTGGGTAACTAGGTAGGTAGTGGTACTTACTTTTATCATTGGCGAATTATTTGTAGTTGTAAGTAGGTAAGTGAGTAGGTACTCTTTTGCTAGAAAAAGAAAGGCAGGCAGGCGTAGGTACCTATAGGTGCTATAGGTAACCTATTTAAATAAATTAGAGCTATTCACAAACACAGTTTTAATTAACTTTGGCTTAATTAAAAAACTTACCTATTAGGTATAAAATTTACACTTCCCTGTATCGAAGCAACTGCTCAATATGGAGTCCATTTCGCTCGATACATAAACGGGCACGTTTAATTAAATTGTCTTTTAATTACATTATATTTGTTAATAATAAAAAAAATATTATTATAACTTAAAAAAAAAAAAAAAATATTACAATTCCTTCACTAATTAATCGAAAGGAACTTCGTTCCATCCGGGTGTCCCTTGACACCTCTCAAGTTTTTTTTTTTTTTATTCACACTATTATTATTTTTTTATTTATTGAAATTTTTAACACTTTTCTTAATTTAAATTTATTAAAATTTATTTTCTATTTTTTAGTTTGGTTTTCTATAAAAAGCGTGTTTTTAGTTTTTTAAAACTATTATTTATTTTTTACTTTTGAGTTTGAAAAATGGAATAATTATAGCAAATTAGTGTATTGTCATCGGTCCTCGATAAATCTACAAAGTTTGAACGAAATCTGGCCGTTTAAAGTGGGTCAAAATCGCGCCCAAAGAAGTCGGTTACAAACTAACATACAAACATACAGGTGAAGCTAATAAAAAGCGTATAAAAACTTAAACGCGAACATAATCAATTTAATAACAAAAATGTAACCATATTTACTTGCTTAGAGTAGAAAAAGTTAAAGCGCAAAGTGTCAATATATATTCCTGAAACTATCATTATTCTTGCATATTTACTTACATAAAATAACGTTTAATCCCCGCCATTTTTAGCACAATAATTCCCGCGCTCTTGTCTCTGGCTAATAGTTACGAGCGATTATTATGGCAACACTTTACGCTGCATTTGCATAATGAAATTACGGTACAGGCCCTCCGAACATCGCACTTATAAAAAATAGGTACGAAGCCTTCGTTTACCGCGTAAATACAAAATTGATTCGATCAACGGTTATTAATCGATTGATTAAGAAACAGTATGTTTTTGTATTTTACAACCATATCTATGACACTCACAGTAGTTACTTAGTTAATTCTCGGAACTGATTTCAGGTATGACATTTGTTTATGTTATATTTTCATAATATCCATAATTTTCTGTTTGAATTGTTTTGTTTCCTAGCACGGTTATATCTAACAGTCACTGTGGTGACATGCTTCTTAGAAATTCCGTGGGGACTACTCGAACTTAACTGTAAAACAAACCAATAGAGACTTTTGTAATAGTTTGTAAAGTAGCGGAGGTGCGACAACATAGGCGATAGTGGACATGTTACGAAAACTTACGGCACAAACAATTCAACGGTAACACACACGTTTTATTTATTTCGCACACATTCTCCGTTAACACACCTACTTACAATAATATTAGCGGGCAGTCACGTGTCTGGTGTGTACATTGAAACGCATCGAATACATTGGTGTGCAAGTACGTGCGGAAGTGCCGTCACAGCGACGGGCGCGAGCGGGCGACGGGCGGCGGCGGCGCTCCGGCGCGGAGTGGCCCCCGGTCGGAGCGGTGGCGGCGCCGGCCGCGCATGCGCGCCGCCTGCCCCGCGCCCGCCTGGCGGCTCCGCGGAACGATTGAACCCGCGCCCGTCGCCCGCCGCCGCCGACTCGGCTGACGAGCTCGGCTGACGAACCACCGTTTACTTCACACTTCATGTGCGTATAATTAGTTACAACTCGATGCAACCTGAGCCGGGAACCTCACCTCACACACCTGAGCGTGTCGATCGACTGCACAGGATCGGCTGTACAGTCGAACAACCTAATTGATTTACATGCCACACATACGGGTTATTGTCACTGCGTGTGTAAATGATCTAGTCGGTTGGTCGGTTATGAAGGTAAACTGTTTGTGTGCGTATGATATACCCACGTATACCAATTTTAATTGAATGAAGTCCAATATTTCAACCATATAAATAAGGACTCGATAGCCGGTCGGTGGAAGCAACTAGCATAGATAAACCTCGTGTCGTAAGATCAAACCCCGGCACGTGTTATGGTTTTAGGTTTTTGTTTTTCCTTTGTCCTATAAAACATTAATATTTTGTGTCAAATAAAATTACTTAAACAAAAAAATAAAAAGGTAATTAAATAAAATCAATAAAATAAATCAAAATATTTTATTAAATAAACTAGGCGTTGGAATCATCGATCACTAATAAAAGATGGAATGCGGAATCCTATTGTTCCTTATCGCTATTGGGTCATTAGTGAATGAGCCAGCTCGTTTCGACTATTATGTTTCTTACAAGAGTTGGCTTAGGGTTCAATTTGGTCCCCGCCCTGGGACCTGGAGGCGAAGGTACTCGCGTCACTGTACCGGTGGCGCGAGGAAGCGCGGGCGCGGGGCGAGCGACCGATGCAGCGACACATGGAGCTGCGTCGGTCTCAGCTTCGCGAGGTCCTGGTGGCGGAATGGCGGGACAGGCTTTCGCGCCCTACCGCCGGCCTCGCCATCATCGAGGCGGTCCGGCCAGTGCTCAAGCGCTGGCTCGGGAGGAGGCACGGCTCCCTGTCGTTTCGGGTGACGCAGGTGCTCTCGGGGCATGGTTGCTTTGGGAAGTACCTGTGTTGCATAAACAGGGAGCCGGACGCCCGGTGTCACCACTGCGTCGACTGCCGGGAGGACACGGCGCGGCATACGCTGGCGGAATGTGCCGCTTGGGAGGGGCCGCGCCGTGCCCTCGTCTCAGAAGTAGGCAGTGACCTGTCGCTGTCGGCCGTGGTCGAGTCGATGGTCGACAGCGCAGAGTCCTGGGACGCGGTGGTTTCCTTCTGCGAAAGTGTTATGTCGCAGAAGGAGACTGCGGAAAGGGAGAGGGAGATCTCAACCTCCCACCCTGCCCGCAGCAGGCGCACCGGGCGTCGGCGGAGGGCGAATAACGCCCTCTTCCGGCCCCGCTAAATGGGTCCAGGGGCGGCGGACTCGGGGACGTCCGTCGCCCCCCACATGCACCGGGACCCGAGGTGGCGGCGCGTAGTGTTCCACGCGCGCCCCTCTAAGACGTCCGGGGGGGAGTCTAACACCTCACTTCCCCCCTGACCCAAAAAGTAGCCCGCTGCAGCGGGCCGGCACCAGCCGGGGGTTGCGGAAGTATCTCCGGTTCCCGCGACCCCCGACGAAGGTGTGAGATGGAACACCGGGGTGGTTTTTAGTCAGTAAGGGTCTGACAGACCCCTCCGCCCGCCCCAGGGTAGAGGACATCCATGAGGATTTTTCACCCCTTCCCGTACCAAAAAAAAAAAAAAAAAAAGGGTTCAATTTGGCATGGGTTACTTATAATATCAGCAAATAAAAAACTACGTGTAGCCATTACAATTATTTATATAACGCAACTATTGTAAAAATATTATTATATCGCTATTGATACCTAACTTTTTTATGATTAGAACACTATTGGCAACTTCTTTAAGAGTTTATAAGACAAGACAAAGTTTTTTTTTATTGAATATGTATGGACGTACTATAGTATTCGATTTAACACGATAACTATATTTACTTTTCATATGCATGCTATCATTCATAACATTTGATGTTTACATTTTATAATATTTGTTTTTATAGATTCTTGGAATCTTTTAAATAGAATATATTATGTATTTACAGTTTTATGCTGGTCTTGTCTGTATTACGTTACATTTTATTCCTGTTTAATATAAATTAGATCACTTTACAAATCTGAAAAATAGATAATGTTTTGCTTTGACATGTTTGTCAATGACAGTCGTCAAACTTGACGATTGTCAATATTACTTATAATAGGTTTACGGCTAACTACGTAAATCCTCCATGCTGTGGATTATGTAAGCATGTATGTTTGTATTTTATATTAAACGGCTGAACACCCGCTGATGTATCGCGTGTTCCTTTAAATGCTATTCGCACTAATAAATAAAAATAACTGGCAGTCTGCAATAATTGAGTCTGGCCGGTACTATAATACCCCGCTTTAGAAAACGGATACGACCGTTCTAGAAAGAGGATTCATACTTGGATCTTTTATGAATTTCGGAAGAGCGGTCAGAAAACAAAACCTGTCAAGGAGTCAGTCTAGATCTCGCTGTCGCTTGGGTAACACGCTGATTACTCATACGCTTACGTTACTGAAGTCTACCAGTCTACTTACTGCAAGACTACCGGTCCACAACCGAGAGTCGGTTACGTCGAGCCGTCGAGCTGTCGCGTGCCTGCTGCTCCCAGGGCGGGTCCTACTAATAGGACCGCCTGGGGACCTCCGTCCCCGAGCTAGGAGCCGACCGCGCCAGTCTATCTTCGGTCAGATCCTGTTGCCGGCCAGGCTGTGGATCCTACTAACCTGGAAATCTCTGCCTAATTCTAGTGCGTCTAGGTTAGTGTTTGAAATTTACTACTGTTGTTTTTGATACTCAGCACATTTTAATCTTTCTTGTGAGAGCTATTAAATTCAATTCGTACAGTTCTACATAGCCTTTTATTTCTTAAACTATTAGAACTGCTACAGTACCTAATTGTTTTTTCAATGTAAACAAATTTAAACAAAGTGGAATTGAAAGTGCAGTGAATCAACATGTTAGATAGTAAGAAATTAATTTAACTTCTAACTGAATAACAATAACATCACTTACACTTCAAAATATATACTGCAAATAACTGTCAACTACGGACTATACATAATAACTTCGGTGTTTATAAGAGAATTACGGCAACATGAAGTAGCTTTAAAACCTAAGTATATTAATAGTAATTCGGCTTCGTTTAACGCCATCTATAAACGACTTTAAACATTTCTCATCACTAAAATAACCACATTATTCTCCCAATTAAAATGAATATAATAATATGACCTAGCGAATAGAACTTGTTTTTGCCGGTGAGCGTTGAACAGAAAAATCTTCCGTGGTGGCTTACTGCAACTTAAATCAGCTTCGTGCAGGTGATATCGCACTGTTTGTAAGCACACATGTCATTATGTGCTGATGCAGTTATGCGGGTGGATAAAAACGGATTAGTTCCGTAAACGGCCTTGCCACGATGTCGTGGTAACGAGCCGAAGAATTCGCCTTCGGTTTTGGCCCACGTCGATGATGGTCTATTTCTCCAGAATGCGCACTCCGATGGACACATAACTGCACGGTTCTCCTTAATAAATAAAAACAAAATAATGTTTAAAATAATGCAGATAAACAATGGTGGATTGGTGGATAATTAATCATAGATAAATTAACTGACTGTCTTATGTTGCCTCATAATGTAATAAAAGTTAATACCTACCTTTATTTATTTTGTAGTGTGTAAGGCTTATATATTATAGTGTTTCGGTTCAACTCGAAAACTATATTTACTTTTCATAAGCATGAAATCATTCATCGCACGTTATGTCTACATTTTATAATATTTGTTTTATGGATTCTTGGAATCTTATAAGTAATATATAATGTACTCACAGTTTTATGTGCTGGTTTTGTCTGTGTTATAATTGTATTCCTGTATCATTATCATTTCATATCATTAATGATTTAATATTTACAAACCTGAAAAATAAATAATGTTTTGCTTTGACATGTCTGTCAGTGACAGTCGTCAAATTGACGACCGCCAACATTTCTTCTAATAAGTTTTCGGCTACTAACGTAAAACCTCCATGTTGTATATCTTGTAAGCTTGTTTGTCTGTGTTAGATAGTGAACGGCTGAACACCTGCTGTATTATCGTGTGTTTCTTTAGATCTTATTCGCACTAATATTATATTAAAAAATATTATAATTATGGGCAATCGACAATTATTAAGTCTGGCCGGTATTATAAAACCTTGCTATAGAAAAGCAATTTGACCGTTCTAGAAAGATGATTCATAATTGGATTTTTTACGAATTTCGGAAGAACGGTCGGAAAACAAAACCTGTCAAAGAGGCAGTCTAGATCTCGGAGCCGTTTGGTGAACACGCTGATTACCCATACGCTTACGTTGCTGGAGTCTAGATCTCGGAGCCGTTTGGTGAACACGCTGATTACCCATACGCTTACGTTGCTGGAGTCTAGATCTCGGAGTCGCTTGGGTAACACGCTGATTACCCATACGCGTACCTTACTGAAGTCTACCAGTTTACTACTACAAGTCTACCAGCCTGCAACCGAGAGTCGGTTTACTAGGATAAGTCGAGCTGTCGCGTGCCTGTGCTTCCAGGGCGGGTCCTCCCACTGAGACCGCCTGGGTGATCTCCGTCACCGAGCTGATCGCGTCAGTCTTCTCATCGGCCGATCCTGTTGCCGGCCAGGCTGTGGATCATAATCCTTCTGGAAAACTCTGCCTAATCCCAGTGCGTTTAGGTCAGTGCTAACTTTTATACTAACAATTGTTTTTGATACTCATCACATTTTATCTTTCGTGTGAGAGCTTATTAAATTCAATACGTACAATTCTGCATAGCCTTTTATTTCTCTTAAATTATCAGAATTGTTACAATATGTGTGCACATGTATTGTAATATTAAGATCCAATATAATCGATTGTACTCTATTATGAGGGGGGAGTAATAAATGAGATTCCAATGGAGGCACTTGTAAGTGGCAAAAGATAAAAAGTCAGTGAAAGTGTAGTGAGTCGCGTTTTACGGAAGTGAAACATGAAAGGGTACGGAACAAAATTTGACAATTTTCTAGATTAATGGTTTTTTAGATTAATAATGTTTTAATTTTATTTTATGTATTGTCATGTAATTATATAGAATAACTTTTGTCCATGAGGATATAACTTTTTTTAAATTACCGTTTTTGTTGGTAACTGACCTTAGCTTGATATAATTATGATCAATTAAAAAATATTGAACAAAATTTGAAGAAATTAAGTTATCCTAAAAGGACAGAAACTGTTCTAAAACAAAAGTTACAGGAAGCTACGTTGTTAAAACATCGATTTGATGAATGTTTAGAAACCCTAACAAAACAGATTGAAATGAAACAATTTAGTACAAGCGTTTTAAAGGAAATACAGTCATGCTGTGATTTATTTGAAAATACATTTATCCAGATAAAGACTTTTTGCACTAAAACTTACAGTTCTCAGCCTAGTGCTAGAGTGTACGGTCAAAACTAGAACCGAAGTATACAATATGGAGGCTTTTAATTATAGGACTGCCGTAGCATTACTGCCGACTATGAATGGTGATGAAAATGTCACAAAAAGTTTAATAGATACTATAGAGTTATACAGTTCGTCACTTACTGAAGAAGGCAACAAAATGCTAGTTAAATTCGTATTAAAAACCAGACTAAGCGAGAGCGCTAAATTACGATTGACAAACGATTACGACAGTTGTGAGTCGCTAATTATTGAAATGCGTCAACACCTTCTTACAAAGAAGTCTAGTACGGCAATACACAAGGAGTTGACACAAATTAATCAAAACGGTTCTACAGTAGAAAAATTTGGTTCCAAGGTCGAGCAGCTTTTTGTAGATTTGACGGTCGCGCAAGCCGCTGAGGACCAAACTGCTTATAAAATATTACGCCCTCAAAATGAGAAGATTGCCATTAGAAGTTTTATTGAGGGTTTACGAAACCGCGACATCCGCACTATTTTAGCAGCGCGTAATTACGACACTTTGAAAGATACAATAAGAGCAGCTAAGGATGAGGAATTGTCATGCAGTCGGCAAAGGTCAGAAGGTTCAGTGTATTTCGGTTACCAAGGAAGTTCATTCAATAACCGCGGATATAGTTACAGTAACAACAGACGTCCAAACCGATCGAACAATAATCGATTTGTACAGGGGGGAAATAGTAGAGGTTTTACTCATAATTACAGGCAAAAACAAACAACACAGCAGCAGTTTAGCAATAATCGTGGTCACATGCGGGGTTCATCTCGAGGTAGGCCTAGACGAATTTTTACGCGTAGTGGTAATGTACATACAATAGAAAATGGCATAAACAACATCAATTTAACTGATCAAAATCAAACGCCACAAACTGCAGAAAGACACATTTCGGAACCATTGCAGTTTTTTCGATAATCATTTTATATTTGCTTGTAACAATAACAGCACGGTGGAATTCTTAATACAAGGTGCCAAATATGGATTGCTTATAGATACTGGAGCATCATTATCGGTATTGAAATACGAAACTGTGGCACGCTGGAATATTCCAATCCAAACAGAATACATTTACATAAATGGCATAGGGGGCAAAGTGCTAACTTCAGGCTATGTTTATGTTACTATGATCGTAAATGGGCAGGAATTCGTACACAAATTTTACATTATGCGCACTATACCTGGTCTACAACATGGTATAATCGGCAGAGATTTTATGAGCAAATATAACGCTATTTTAAATAGGGTATTACACCCATTTTTGAAAAGTGTCTCAATGAAATTCTGTAGTGCTAATATGCCACCAAAAAAAAAAACACAAAATTTTAATTCAATCGATAAGTGCCATAAAAAGGCATCAAAATTTTAAATTTTCAAATTTCGCGCGTAGTTTGACGAAAACGCCTCTTACTGGACGCCATATTGCTCAGCGTAAATGATGTCAGTTCGTTTTGTATCAAATGAGCTCATATTAAATATGATAATTGTATATCATTCAAAAATTATTAAAAGCATATTTTGTAATAGGTGTAATAATGAAAAAAATGCGTTGGTTACGAAAATAATAAAAGTACAAAGCCTATATTACGCCAATCGGTTGACTGGCAGTTGACAATTTTTTGTTTACACAGCCGTATGGTGTAATAACATAGCCGCTACTATTTCACGGTGTTTTATAACAGATTAAAAATACTGAAAATTTTGAATTGAATTTAAATATTTGTTTTGTTATTTTATGAACTAAAACTTATATTTTCCGACTGCTTTATGCCTAAACTGTCTCAATAAAATATTTATAGATTTTTTCTCGTATAGAGTAAAATACCCTATTATGAAAATAATACGATAACTTTAAAAAAAAATTACAACACTTTGACACTGCCAATGATTAATAGTTCACTAAATAAAAACTGTTTTTTAAGTATTCCACCGAGATGTGAGAAAATATTTAAGTTAGACAGTAATTTTAACGAAGACTGCGTAATTTTACCAGATCAATTATGCGACGGAGTATTTATAGCCGGGAGTATTTGTAAACCAAATATTGGACAAATTAATATACAAATATTAAATACTCGCGAAACGCAAGTAGACATTAATTATTTTAGACCGGAAATACATTTATTATCAGACTATGACATCTGTAATTTTGGACTAGATAATAAAATTGATGGAGAGAGAGTACGCACTATGTCACTAAAAATACATGGAACCTGATAAGGAATCTAAAATATCGGTTTTATTCGGAAGTGGAAATTTATCGTCTGCAATTCTAGTATTTAATTAACGAAAGTCAATAAAAAGCCTCCATTTTTTAGAAGTGTCGTCTGATTTTTGGGTACCAACAAAATAGGGCTTGACCACTCACTTTTAGCGGGTTCAATGATATTTTCAGAAAGCATTTTCTTAACTTGTGTTTCGATTTCCTTACGCTGTGAAAAGGGCAACCTGTACTGTCTAGTGTAAACTGGATCAGCATTTGGTCTTAACTGTATACCTTGTTCGTAAAGGTTAGGTTAGGTTAGGTTAGGTTGGGGTGCGTGCAGAAAACCTCCTCGTGTGCCTGATTGCTGCTGTTTCTGTTCGAATACGTTTGGGGGAAAGAGCAGTGGTCGGGCCGGTGCACCCTGGGCACGGTCAATGGTCTCTCCAATTCGGGGAGGGTATTGATTACCCTCTCCGAGTTGGAGAGACTATTGGCCGTGGCGAATTTCTGCGTGGGGGGGAGCATTATGCTCCGGGGTCGTCTCCGACCGAGTGACGGATCGTCCATTCACCTCCCTCTGATCGCAGAGGGCAGGACGAGTGGACGAAGGGTGGCGAAACCTAATCCCAAGGTCTAGCGTGCTGAGGGGATGAATGGCCGGAGGGTATCCGGTCGTTAGCGCTTGGGGGGGGATCAGGGTATAGGGACCTCACCCTTAAAAAGGGGAAAAACAGCATGGAAATCACGACTTTAGATAATAATCTCCAGGCGGGTCCCGGAAATTCCGGGGAATCCCGCCCCTCTACTGAGGGCTGCCCTATCGTATCTGGAGGGGGCAAACCAATCTACAGTCAAACCAACGACCTTACGCAAGCTAAACGGACCGAAACACAACAATTGGAAAATGATGAGAGGAATTATAGGCGAGAAAAGGAGCTCCAGGTCAGCCTGGAGCGCCTGCGCGATGAGGAGGTGGTCTCTGCCAAGAGGGCGGCGTCGGCGAGCGCTTTCAGGAAGCGCCCGCGGAGTGTGGGATCGGGACCAATGGGTCTCTCCTCTAGCGAGGAGAGCTTGTCGGCCCCGAAGGTGCCAACGGCACGCAGGGGGCGAGGTCGAAAGGTGGCGAATGTAGCCCCCGCTCGACCGCCGGAGCGTGATGTGCGGGGCCGGTTCGTGCCGGTATCCCGGCCCGACACGCCGGCGCCGTCGGATATTGTGGAGAGCGTGGGGAGCGACTCTGAGCCCGGTCGGAGTTCGATCGCGGACCAAAGTGAGAGCTCCCTACTGGGCTCGAACAGGGCGGAGGCGAACGCCGCCAGGCGGGCTCAGCGAAAGGCTGTCGCGGAAGGCGAAGTCGCCGAGTTATCCCGACAGGCTCGAGAGCGGCGCGAAGCTCGGCTGGCGGCCGGCGAGGGTGTTTCGGCGGTGGCACTCAGTCGCCAAGTTCTGGACGGCGTGGATGTCGTCCTGAAGGTTGCCACCAAATCGGGCAACCTGAAGGGCACGTTCACGCGCGCCCTGAAGGAGGCGGCTGACGACATAAGAGAGGCGGTTGGGGTCCTCGTAAGTCGTACGAGCACGGATGAGACGGCGAAGCTGTGGGAGGAGAACCGCCGTCTCCGCTCCGAGGTAGAGGACCTCAAGCGGCAATTTGCCGCCCAGAGGGCAGTCCCCACGGCCGCTGGCACTGCTTTCGCTGCGGCTCCGGCATCGGCCCCTCCAACGGCCACGTCGTCGGGCCCTGCACTTGCGGATGCGGAGATCGAGAAGATCGCCCGCATCTGCATGATGCAGTGTGGGAAGATGGTGGGGGCCCGACTGGAGGCCATTGACGGGAGGCTGCTTCCGGCCGAAACTCTCCGCCCACCGCTCGCTGCGGACCAGCGGAAGAAGGCGACGCCCGCTCGGCCGGGACCGGTACCCGCTATATTGGGGACGACGCCCGCGACTGCGGCCGCGGTGGCGGCAGGGCCTAAGAAGCCCAGTAAGGCTCCGGATAAAACCGCATCCGCGGCCGCTTCGAGGACGACCGCGAGAGGCGCATCTGCGGCCGCATCGCGAACGACCGCGACGGGCGCATCCGCACCCGCTTGTCAGACGACGGCGGCGGCGGCGACCACGTCCGAGCCCACCGAGAAGACGGAGGAGGGCTGGACAGAGGCCAAGAAGCGCCGCCGTCGTAAAAAAAAGAAGAAAGCAGCACCACCGGCACCGGCACCGCCAGCACCGGCAACGAAAAAGGCCAAAAGACCGCCTAGGGTCAGAGCCCCTCGCTCCGCGGCTGTAGTGATTACGCTGCAGCCCGGAGCCGTCGAAAGGGGCCTGTCCTACAGGGCGGTCCTAATGGAGGCGAAGGCCAAAGTCGCGTTCCCTGACCTTGGCACACCGTCCGGCTTCAAAATGAGGCCGGCGATCACGGGGGCGCGGCTGCTGGAGGTGTCGGGTGCCTCTAGCGCGCAAAAGGCGGACATCCTGGCTGCCAAGTTGAGGGAAGTCCTCAACCCGGAGGACGTCCGGGTGTCCAGGCCGACGAAGACCGCTGAGCTGCGCGTTGACGGTCTGGACGACTCGACTACTCCGGATGAGGTCATGGCGGCCGTCGCCCGTGTCGGTGGATGTCCGCCTGCAGACGTGCGGACGGGAGAGATTCGCGTCGACGCTTCCGGGCTCGGCGCGATCTGGGTGCGGTGTCCGGTGGTGGCGGCCAACAAAGTCGCCGATGCTGGGCGTCTGTTGGTGGGGTGGGTTGCAGCGAGGGCGAAGCTGCTGCAACCCAGGGTTATGCGGTGCTTCCGCTGCCTTGACATTGGGCATGTCAAGGCTCGGTGCACCGGCCAAGTCGATCGCAGCGATCAGTGTTATCGCTGCGGTCAGCCCGGCCACAAGGCGGCCCAGTGCTCCGCGGCGCCAAACTGCAGCCTCTGTACAGCTGCAGGGAGGCCCGCTGGGCACACAGCGGGTGGAAAGGCCTGTGCGCCCCCCAGGAAGAGACGGGGCGCCAAGGCTGCTGGGGGCCCTTTACCCCCCTCGCAGGCTGGCGCCTCATCGGCCGACTCCCGGCCTAGGAATGGTGCGAACCCGGAGGGAATGGACTGCGCATAAATGGCGCTGTACCATTTCCTCCAGGGCAACATCAACCACTCTGCCAGAGCTCAGGACCTCTTCCTCCAGAGCATGGCAGAGTGGTCGATTGACGTGGCTGTGGTCGCCGAGCCGTACTTTGTCCCCCCCAGGGATAACTGGGTGGGAGACTTGGACGGCTTGGTGGCCATCATTGGCGGGGCTCTTGTCAACCCGTCCCGAGGACACGGCTGGGTAGCCGCCCTCGCGGACGGCATTGGCATAGTTGGTGCGTATTTTTCGCCCAACAAGAGCCTCGCCGACTTCGAGAGGTTCCTTGTTGAGTTGGGTGCCGTCGTAGGCCGTCTTCACCCTCGCCCGGTGCTGTTGCTGGGGGATCTCAACGCCAAGTCTGCGGCGTGGGGATCTCCGGTGACCGATGCTCGGGGTGAGGTGCTGGAGGAGTGGGCGGTCGCGACTGGCTTGGCCGTTCTGAATCGGGGCTCGGTCCACACGTGCGTGCGGCAGCGGGGCGGGTCAATAGTGGACGTCTCGTTCGCTAGCCCTGCTGTCGCGAGCCGTGTCCGCGACTGGCGTGTCGCCGTGGAGGTGGAGACGTTGTCGGATCATCGTTATATCCGTTTCGACGTCTCCGCCCAGACCGCGGGCGGCCGCAGTCCATCGGCCCCACGAACGAACGGTCCGCGCTGGGCTCGTAAGCGCATGAACAGGGAACTTCTCGAGGAGGCCGCCATTGTCCAGGCCTGGTTCCGGGAGTCGGAGACGAACGGACCCGTCGACGTCGAACTGGAGGCGCTGTGGTTCCGCGGGGCGATGACGCAAATTTGCGACGCGTCCATGCCCCGGGTCCACGCACAGTCAGCAGGGCGCCAGGTGTACTGGTGGTCGGCCGAGATCGCTCGTATGCGCATTGAGTGCATAGCGGTCAGACGCCGGTACACCCGATACCGGAGGAGACGTCGTCGGGTCCCGGACGAAGAAGCCGCGCTGTATGAGGTGTACCGCGCGGCTAAGAGGACTCTGTGTCTGGCCATCGGCGATGCGAAGACGCAAGCCAGGGAGGAGATGTTGGAGACCCTAAACCGGGATCCGTGGGGGCGCCCATATCAAGCGGTTCGAGGGAAACTTCGGTCTGCGGCGCCCCCACTCACGGGGAGTCTCCAACCAGAGCTGCTGGAGGAGGTTGTCTCAGCCCTCTTCCCGGCACGAGCGGAGCATACTCCACCGCCGATGGCTTTGCCCACAGACGCAGAGTCCACAGAGGAGAACGCCGTCAGCGTCCCAGAGGTGACACAGGCAGAGATGGGGGCGGCCGTGCTGCGGCTCCGGGCCAAGAACGTGGCTCCGGGGCCCGACGGCATTCACGGCTTAGCGTTGGCCCTCGCTCTGAAGGAGCTAGAGCCCCAACTGAGAGGACTATTTACAGCGTGCCTTGAGCGGGGCCAGTTTCCCACATTGTGGAAATCTGGTCGTCTGGTCCTGCTCAGGAAGGCGGGGCGCCCTGCGGACTCTCCGTCCGCGTACCGGCCCATAGTGCTGCTGGACGAGGTGGGAAAGCTGTTTGAGCGGATAATCGCAGCCCGCCTCGTCGGCCACTTGTGCGAAGAGGGGCCGGACCTGGACGAGAGCCAGTATGGCTTTCGGCATGGGCGCTCCACCATACACGCTGTATCGAGGGGGAGAGTCCTGGCGGAGGAAGCGGTGTCCCGGGGCGGGGTGATGTTGGCGGTGTCCTTGGACATTTCCAACGCGTTCAACACCCTGCCCTGGAGTTGTGTACGGGAGGCACTGCGCTATCATCGTGTGCCTTCCTACCTCCGCCGCATAGTTGGGGCTTATTTGTCTGAGAGGTGTGTCACCTACGTGGGACGTGATGGCGAGCACCAGCGCCGCATGTCGTGCGGTGTTCCGCAGGGTTCCGTCTTAGGACCGCCCCTGTGGAACATCGGGTACGACTGGGTGCTGAGGGGCGAGCTCCAGCCGGGCGTGGACCTGACGTGTTACGCTGACGACACGCTGGTCACGGCCCGGGGGAGTTCGTACAGGGAGGCAGCGTTGCTGGCGACGGCTGCGGTCTCACAGGTGGTGAGCCGCATCCGGCACCTCGGCCTGGAGGTGGCCCTCAACAAGTCGGAGGCCGTGATCTTTCACGGTCCTCGGCGGGCGCCGCCGCCGGGATCACACATCGTGGTCGGGGGGGCCAGAATAGCTGTCGAGTCTACCATGAAGTACCTTGGATTGGTGCTCGACAGCCGATGGGATTTTGGCCCTCATTTCCAGCGGCTGGCGCCCAAGTTGTTGGGCGCGGCTGGGGCGTTGTCAACGCTGCTTCCCAATCTGGGGGGCCCGAGTGCCGTCTGCAGGCGGCTCTACGTGGGGATCGTGCGATCGATGGCCCTTTATGGGGCCCCGATCTGGGCGGCAGACCTGACGGCCGGAAGCATCGCCGTGCTGCGAAAGCCGCAACGAGCGATGGCCGTCAGAGTCATCAGGGGGTATCGCACGATCTCCTACGAGGCGGCTTGTGCACTGGCCGGATCCCCGCCCTGGGACCTGGAGGCGAAGGTGCTCGCGTCACTGTACCGGTGGCGCGAGGAAGCGCGGGCGCGGGGCGAGCGACCGATGCAGCGACACATGGAGCTGCGTCGGTCTCAGCTTCGCGAGGTCCTGGTGGCGGAATGGCGGGACAGGCTTTCGCGCCCTACCGCCGGCCTCGCCATCATCGAGGCGGTCCGGCCAGTGCTCGAGCGCTGGCTCGGGAGGAGGCACGGCTCCCTGTCGTTTCGGGTGACGCAGGTGCTCTCGGGGCATGGTTGCTTCGGGAAGTACCTGTGTCGCATAAACAGGGAGCCGGACGCCCGGTGTCACCACTGCGTCGACTGCCGGGAGGACACGGCGCGGCATACGCTGGCAGAGTGTGCCGCTTGGGAGGAGCCGCGCCGTGCCCTCGTCTCAGAAGTAGGCAGTGACCTGTCGCTGTCGGCCGTGGTCGAGTCGATGGTCGACAGCGCAGAGTCCTGGGACGCGGTGGTTTCCTTCTGCGAAAGTGTCATGTCGCAGAAGGAGGCTGCGGAAAGGGAGAGGGAGATCTCAACCTCCCACCCTGCCCGCAGCAGGCGCACCGGGCGTCGGCGAAGGGCGGATAACGCCCTCTTCCGGCCCCCGTAAATGGGTCCAGGGGCGGCAGACTCGGGGACGTCTGTCGCCCCCCACATACACCAGGACCCGAGGTGGCGGCGCGTAGTGTTCCACGCGCGCCCCTCTAAGATGTCCGGGGGGGAGTCTAACACCTCACTCCCCCCCCTGACCTGAGAAGTGGCCCGCTGCAGCGGGTCGGCACCAGCCGGGGGTTGCGGAAGTATCTCCAGTTCCCGCGACCCCCGACGTAGGTGTGAGATGGAACACCGGGGTGGTTTTTAGTCAGTAAGAGTCTGACAGACCCCTCCGCCCGCCCCAGGGCGGAGGACATCCATGAGGATTTTCCACCCCGTATCAAAAAAAAAAAAAAAAGGTTAGGTTAGGTTGCACAAAGGACAGAAACTGACGGAATGGAAATTGATGCGAGGAATAGGCGAGAAAAGGAGCTCCAGGTCAGCCTGGAGCGCCTGCGCGATGAGGAGGTGGCCGCTGCAAAGAGGGCGGCGGCGGCGAGCGCTTTCAGGAAGCGCCCGCGGAGTGTGGGATCGGGACCGATGGGTCTCTCCTCTAGCGAGGAGAGCTTGTCGGCCCCGAAGGTGCCAACGGCACGCAGAGGGCGAGGAGGTCGAAAGGTGGCGAATGTAGCCCCCGCTCGACCGCCGGAGCGTGATGTGCGGGGCCGGTTCGTGCCGGTATCCCGGCCCGACACGCCGGCGCCGTCGGATAATGTGGAGAGCGTGGGGAGCGACTCTGAGCCCGGTCGGAGCTCGATCGCGGACCACAGTGAGAGCTCCCTACTGGGCTCGAACAGGGCGGAGGCGAACGCCGCAAAGCGGGCTCAGCGAAAGGCTGTCGCGGAGGGCGAAGTCGCCGAGTTGTCCCGACAGGCCCGAGAGCGGCGCGAAGCTCGGCTGGCAGCCGGTGGAGGTGTTTCGGCGGTGGCGCTCAGTCGCCAAGTTCTGGACGGCGTGGACGTCGTCCTGAAGGTTGCCACCAAATCGGGCAACCTGAAGGGCACGTTCACGCGCGCCCTGAAGGAGGCGGCTGACGATATCAGAGAGGCGGTTGGGGTCCTCGTAAGTCGTACGAGCACGGACGAGACGGCGAAGCTGTGGGAGGAGAACAGCCGTCTCCGCTCCGAGGTAGAGGACCTCAAGCGGCAATTTGCCGCCCAAAGAATGTCTCCCACGGCCGCCGGCACTTCTTCCGCTGCGGCCCCGTCGCCGGCCCCGTCGTCGAGCCCTGCACTTGCGGATGCGGAGATCGAGAAGATCGCGCGCATCTGCATGATGCAGTGTGGGACGATGGTGGGGGCACGCCTGGAGGCCTTGGAATCGAGGCTCTTGCCGCCCGAGACCCTCCGCCCACCGCTCGCTGCGGACCAGCGGAGAAAGGCGACGCCCGCTCAGCCGGGGCCGGTACCCGCTAAATTGGGGACGACGCCCGCGACTGCGGCCGCGGTGGCGGCAGGGCCTAAGAAGTCCAGTAAGGCGGCGGATAAAACCGCATCCGCGGCCGCTTCGAGGACGACCGCGAGAGGCGCATCTGCGGCCGCTTCGCGAACGACCGCGACGGGCGCATCCGCACCCGCTTGTCAGACGACGGCGGCCGCGGCGACCACGTCCGAGCCCACCGAGAAGACGGAGGGCTGGACAGAGGCCAAGAAGCGCCGCCGTCGTAAAAAAAAGAAGAAGGCAACACCACCGGCACCGGCACCGCCAGCACCGGCAACGAAAAAGGCCAAACGACCGCCGAAGGTCAGAGCCCCTCGCTCCGCGGCTGTAGTAATTACGCTACAGCCTGGAGCCGTCGAAAGGGGCCTCTCCTATAAGGCGGTCCTACTGGAGGCGAAGGCCAAAGTCGCGTTCCCCGATCTTGGCACACCGTCCGGCTTCAAAATGAGGCCGGCGATCACGGGGGCGCGGCTGCTGGAGGTGTCGGGTGCCTCTAGCGCTGAAAAGGCGGACATCCTGGCCGCCAAGTTGAAGGAAGTCCTCAACCCGGAGGACGTCCGGGTCTACAGGCCGATGAAAACCGCTGAGGTGCGCGTCGACGGTCTGGACGACTCGGTGACTCCGGCTGAGGTCGTGGCGGCCATCGCCCGTGTCGGCGGATGTCCGCCGGGTGATGTGAAGACGGGCGAGATACGCGTCGACGCTTCTGGGCTCGGCGCGATCTGGGTGCGGTGTCCGGTGGCGACGGCCAACAAAGTCGCTGATGCTGGGCGTCTGTTGGTGGGGTGGGTTGCAGCGAGGGCGAAGCTGCTGCAACCCAGGGTTATGCGGTGCTTCCGCTGCCTTGACATTGGGCATGTCAAGGCTCGGTGCACCGGCCAAGTCGATCGCAGCGATCAGTGTTATCGCTGCGGTCAGCCCGGCCACAAGGCGGCCCAGTGCTCCGCGGCGCCAAACTGCAGCCTCTGTACAGCTGCAGGGAGGCCCGCTGGGCACACAGCGGGTGGAAAGGCCTGTGCGCCCCCCAGGAAGAGACGGGGCGCCAAGGCTGCTGGGGGCCCTTTACCCCCCTCGCAGGCTGGCGCCTCATCGGCCGACTCCCGGCCTAGGAATGGAGCGAACCCGGAGGGAATGGACTGCGCATAAATGGCGCTGTACCATTTCCTCCAGGGCAACATCAACCACTCTGCCAGAGCTCAGGACCTCTTCCTCCAGAGCATGGCAGAGTGGTCGATTGACGTGGCTGTGGTCGCCGAGCCGTACTTCGTCCCCCCCAGGGATAACTGGGTGGGAGACTTGGACGGCTTGGTGGCCATCATTGGCGGGGCTCTTGTCAACCCGTCCCGAGGACACGGCTGGGTAGCCGCCCTCGCGGACGGCATTGGCATAGTTGGTGCGTATTTTTCGCCCAACAAGAGCCTCGCCGACTTCGAGAGGTTCCTTGTTGAGTTGGGTGCCGTCGTAGGCCGTCTTCACCCTCGCCCGGTGCTGTTGCTGGGGGATCTCAACGCCAAGTCCGCGGCGTGGGGATCCCCGGTGACCGATGCTCGGGGTGAGGTGCTGGAGGAGTGGGCGGTCGCGACTGGCTTGGCCGTTCTGAATCGGGGCTCGGTCCACACGTGCGTGCGGCAGCGGGGCGGGTCAATAGTGGACGTCTCGTTCGCTAGCCCTGCTGTCGCGAGCCGTGTCCGCGACTGGCGTGTCGCCGTGGAGGTGGAGACGTTGTCGGATCATCGATACATCCGTTTTGACGTCTCCGCCCAGACCACGGGCGGCCGCGGTTCATCGGCCCCGCAAACGAACGGTCCGCGGTGGGCGCGTAAGCGCATGAACAGGGAACTTCTCGAGGAGGCCGCCATTGTCCAGGCCTGGTTCCGGGAGTCGAAGACGAACGGACCCGTCGACGTCGAACTGGAGGCGCTGTGGTTCCGCGGGGCGATGACGCAAATCTGCGACGCGTCCATGCCCCGGGTCCACGCACAGTCAGCAGGGCGCCAGGTGTACTGGTGGTCGGCCGAGATCGCACGTATGCGCGTTGAGTGCGTAGCGGTCAGACGCCAGTACACCCGATACCGGAGGAGACGTCGTCGGGTCCCGGACGAAGAAGCCGCGCTGTATGAGGTGTACCGCGCTGCTAAGAGGACTCTGTGTCTGGCCATCGGCGATGCGAAGACGCAAGCCAGGGAGGAGATGTTGGAGACCCTAAACCGGGATCCGTGGGGGCGCCCATATCAAGCGGTTCGAGGGAAACTTCGGTCTGCGGCGCCCCCGCTCACGGGGAGTCTCCAACCAGAGCTGCTGGAGGAGGTTGTCACAGCCCTCTTCCCGGCACGAGCGGAGCATACTCCACCGCCGATGGCTTTGCCCACAGACGCAGAGTCCACAGAGGAGAACGCCATCAGCGTCCCAGAGGTGACACAGGCAGAGATGGGGGCGGCCGTGCTGCGGCTCCGGGCCAAGAACGTGGCTCCGGGGCCCGACGGCATTCACGGCTTAGCGTTGGCCCTCGCTCTGAAGGAGCTAGAGCCCCAACTGAGAGGACTATTTACAGCGTGCCATGAGCGGGGCCAGTTTCCCACATTGTGGAAATCTGGTCGTCTGGTCCTGCTCAGGAAGGCGGGGCGCCCTGCGAACTCTTCGTCCGCGTACCGGCCCATAGTGCTGCTGGACGAGGTGGGAAAGCTGTTTGAGCGGATAATCGCAGCCCGCCTCGTCGGCCACTTGTGCGAAGAGGGGCCGGAGCCAGTATGGCTTTCGGCATGGGCGCTCTACCATACACGCTGTATCGAGGGTGAGAGTCCTGGCGGAGGAAGCGGTGTCCCGGGGCGGGGTGATGTTGGCGGTGTCCTTGGACATTTCCAACGCGTTCAACACCCTGCCCTGGAGTTGTGTACGGGAGGCACTGCGCTATCATCGTGTGCCTTCCTACCTCCGCCGCATAGTTGGGGCTTATTTGTCCGAGAGGTGTGTCACCTACGTGGGACGTGATGGCGAGCACCAGCGCTGCATGTCGTGCGGTGTTCCGCAGGGTTCCGTCTTAGGACCGCCCCTGTGGAACATCGGGTACGACTGCGGAATCCGGCGCCGCCGCCGGGATCACACATCGTGGTCGGGGGGGCCAGAATAGCTGTCGAGTCTACCATAAAGTACCTTGAATTGGTGCTCGACAGCCGATGGGATTTTGGCCCTCATTTCCAGCGGCTGGCGCCCAAGTTGTTGGGCGCGGCTGGGGCGTTGTCAACGCTGCTTCCCAATCTGGGGGGCCCGAGCGCCGTCTGCAGGCGGCTCTACGTGGGGATCGTGCGATCGATGGCCCTTTATGGGGCCCCGATCTGGGCGGCAGACCTGACGGCCGGAAGCATCGCCGTGCTGCGAAAGCCGCAACGCGCGATGGCCGTCAGAGTCATCAGGGGATATCGCACGATCTCTTACGAGGCGGCTTGTGCACTGGCCGGATCCCCGCCCTGGGACCTGGAGGCGAAGGTACTCGCGTCACTGTACCGGTGGCGCGAGGAAGCGCGGGCGCGGGGCGAGCGACCGATGCAGCGACACATGGAGCTGCGTCGGTCTCAGCTTCGCGAGGTCCTGGTGGCGGAATGGCGGGACAGGCTTTCGCGCCCTACCGCCGGCCTCGCCATCATCGAGGCGGTCCGGCCAGTGCTCGAGCGCTGGCTCGGGAGGAGGCACGGCTCCTTGTCGTTTCGGGTGGCGCAGGTGCTCTCGGGGCATGGTTGCTTCGGGAAGTACCTGTGTCGCATAAACAGGGAGCCGGACGCCCGGTGTCACCACTGCGTCGACTGCCGGGAGGACACGGCGCGGCATACGCTGGCGGAATGTGCCGCTTGGGAGGGGCCGCGCCGTGCCCTCGTCTCAGAAGTAGGCGGTGACCTGTCGCTGTCGGCCGTGGTCGAGTCGATGGTCGACAGCGCAGAGTCCTGGGACGCGGTGGTTTCCTTCTGCGAAAGTGTCATGTCGCAGAAGGAGGCTGCGGAAAGGGAGAGGGAGATCTCAACCTCCCACCCTGCCCGCAGCAGGCGCACCGGGCGTCGGCGAAGGGCGGACAACGCCCTCTTCCGGCCCCCCTAAATGGGTCCAGGGGCGGCAGACTCGGGGACGTCTGTCGCCCCCCACATACACCAGGACCCGAGGTGGCGGCGCGTAGTGTTCCACGCGCGCCCCTCTAAGACGTCCGGGGGGGAGTCTAACACCTCACTCCCCCCCCTGACCCGAGAAGTGGCCCGCTGCAGCGGGCCGGCACCAGCCGGGGGTTGCGGAAGTATCTCCAGTTCCCGCGACCCCCGACGTAGGTGTGAGATGGAACACCGGGGTGGTTTTTAGTCAGTAAGAGTCTGACAGACCCCTCCGCCCGCCCCAGGGCGGAGGACATCCATGAGGATTTTCCACCCCGTACCAAAAAAAAAAAAAAAAAAAAGGTTAGGTTGGGGTGCGTGCAGAAAACCTCCTCGTGTGCCTGATTGCTGCTGGTTCTGTTCGAATACGTTCGGGGGAAAGAGCAGTGGTCGGGCCGGTGCACCCTGGGCACGGTCAATGGTCTCTCCAATTCGGGGAGGGTATTGATTGCCCTCTCCGAGTTGGAGAGACTATTGACCGTGGCGAATTTCTGCGTGGGGGGGAGCATTATGCTCCGGGGTCGTCTCCGACCGAGTGACGGATCGTCCATTCACCTCCCTCTGATCGCAGAGGGCAGGACGAGTGGACGAAGGGTGGCGAAACCTAATCCCAAGGTCTAGCGTGCCGAGGGGATGAATGGCCGGAGGGTATCCGGTCGTTAGCGCTTGGGGGGGATCAGGGAATAGGGACCTCACCCTTAAAAAGGAAAAACAGAATGGAAACAAAGACTGCTGGTAATAATCTCCAGGCGGGTCCCGGAAATTCCGGGGAATCCCGCCCCTCTACTGAGGGCCGCCCTATCGTATCTGGAGGGGGCAAACCAATCAATAGTCAAACCAACGACCTTACGCAAGCTAAACGGACCGATACAGAACAATTGGAAAATGATGAGAGGAACTATAGGCGAGAAAAGGAGCTCCAGGTCAGCCTGGAGCGCCTGCGCGATGAGGAGGTGGCCGCTGCCAAGAGAGCGGCGGCGGCGAGCGCTTTCAGGAAGCGCCCGCGGAGTTTGGGATCGGGACCAATGGGTCTCTCCTCCAGCGAGGAGAACCTGTCGGCCCCCAAAGTGCCAACGGCACGGAGAGGGAGAGGTCGTGCGGTGGCGGGTGGAACCCCCGCTCGACCACCGGAGCGTGACGTGCGGGGCCGGTTCGTGCCGATATCTCGGCCCGATACGCCAGCACCAGTGGATAATGTGGAGAGTATGGGGAGCGACTCTGAGCCCGGACGGAGCTCGATCGCGGACCATAGTGAGGGCTCCCTGCTAGGGTCGAATAGGGCGGAGGCGAATGCCGCGAAGCGGGCGCAACGCAAGGCTGTCGCGGAGGGCGAAGTCGCTGAGTTGTCCCGACAGGCCCGAGAGCGGCGCGAAGCTCGGCTGGCAGCCGGTGGAGGTGTTTCGGCGGTGGCGCTCAGTCGCCAAGTTCTGGACGGCGTGGACGTCGTCCTGAAGGTTGCCACCAAATCGGGCAACCTGAAGGGCACGTTCACGCGCGCCCTGAAGGAGGCGGCTGACGACATTAGAGAGGCGGTTGGGGTCCTCGTAAGTCGTACGAGCACGGATGAGACGGCGAAGCTGTGGGAGGAGAACCGCCGTCTCCGCTCCGAGGTAGAGGACCTCAAGCGGCAATTTGCCGCCCAAGGAATGGCTTCCACGGCCGCCGGCACTGCTTCCGCTGCGGCCCCGTCGCCGGCCCCGTCGCCGGCCCCGTCTTTGGCCTCGTCGTCGATCGCTGCACTTGCGGATGCGGAGATCGAGAAGATCGCGCGCATCTGCATAATGCAGTGTGGGACGATGGTGGGGGCACGCCTCGAGGCCTTGGAGTCGAGGCTCTTACCGCCCGAAACCCTCCGCCCACCGCTCGCTGCGGACCGGCGGAGAAAGGCGACGCCCGCTCAGCCGAGGCCGGTGCCCGCTAAACCGGGGACGGCGCCCGCAACTGCGGCCGCCGTGGCGGCAGGGCCTAAGAAGCCCAGTAAGACGGCGGATAAAACCGCATCCGCGGCCGCTTCGAGGACGACCGCGAGAGGCGCATCTGCGGCTGCTTCGCGGACGACAGCGACGGGCGCATCCGCACCCGCTTCTCAGACGACGGCGGCCGCGACGACCGCGTCCGAGCCCACCGAGAAGACGGAGGAGGGCTGGACAGAGGCCAAGAAGCGCCGCCGTCGAAAAAAGAAGAAGGCGACACCGCCGGCACCGGCACCGCCAGCACCGGCATCGAAGAAGGTCAAAAGACCGCCTAAGGTCAGAGCCCCTCGCTCCGCGGCTGTAGTAATTACGCTGCAGCCCGGAGCCGTCGAAAGGGGCCTCTCCTATAAGGCGGTCCTGATGGAGGCAAAGGCCAAAGTTGCGTTCCCCGACCTTGGCACACCGTCCGGCTTCAAAATGAGGCCGGCGATCACGGGGGCGCGACTGCTGGAGGTTTCAGGTGCTTCAAGCGGTGAAAAGGCGGACATCCTGGCCGCCAAGTTGAGGGAAGTCCTCAACCCGGAGGACGTCCGGGTGTCCAGGCCCAAGAAGACCGCTGACCTGCGCGTCGACGGTCTGGACGACTCAGTGACTCCGGTTGAGGTCGTGGCGGCCGTCGCCAGTGCCGGCGGATGTCCGCCTGCGGACGTACGGACGGGCGAGATTCGCGTCGATGCTTCCGGGCTCGGCGCGATCTGGGTGCAGTGTCCGGTGGCGGCGGCAAACAAAGTCGCCAACGGTGGACGACTGCTGGTGGGGTGGGTTGCGGCGAGGGTGAAGCTGCTGCAGCCCAGGGTTATGCGGTGCTTCCGCTGCTTTGACATTGGGCATGTCAAGGCTCGGTGCACCTCCCAAATTGACCGCAGTGATCAATGTTATCGCTGCGGTCAGCCCGGTCACAAGGCGGCCCAGTGCTCCGCGGCGCCAAACTGCAGCCTCTGTACAGCTGCAGGGAGGCCCGCTGGGCACACAGCGGGCGGAAAAGCCTGTGCGCCCCCAGGAAGAGAGGGGGTGCCAAGGCTGCTGGGGGCCCTTTACCCCCCCCGCAGGCTGGCGCCTCATCGGCCGACTCCCGGTCTGGTGTCACGGAGGGAATGGACTGCGCATAAATGGCGCTGTACCATTTCCTCCAGGGCAACATCAACCACTCTGCCAGAGCTCAGGACCTCTTCCTCCAGAGCATGGCAGAGTGGTCGATTGACGTGGCTGTAGTCGCCGAGCCGTACTTCGTCCCCTCCAGGGATAACTGGGTGGGAGACTTGGACGGCTTGGTGGCTATCATTGGCGGGGCTCTGGTCAACCCGTCCCGAGGTCACGGCTGGGTAGCCGCCCTCGCGGACGGCATTGGCATAGTTGGTGCGTATTTTTCGCCCAACAAGAGCCTCGCCGACTTCGAGAGGTTCCTTGTCGAGTTGGGTGCCGTCGTAGGCCGTCTTCACCCTCGCCCGGTGCTGTTGCTGGGGGATCTCAACGCCAAGTCTGCGGCGTGGGGATCTCCAGTGACCGATGCTCGGGGTGAGGTGCTGGAGGAGTGGGCGGTCGCGACTGGCTTGGCCGTTCTGAATCGGGGTGAGGTTCACACGTGCGTGCGGCAGCGGGGCGGGTCAATAGTGGACGTCTCGTTCGCTAGCCCTGCTGTCGCGAGCCGTGTCCGTGACTGGCGTGTCGCCGTGGAGGTGGAGACGTTGTCGGATCATCGTTACATCCGTTTCGACGTCTCCGCCCAGACCGCGGGCGGCCGCAGTCCATCGGCCCCACGATCGAACGGTCCGCGCTGGGCTCGTAAGCGCATGAACAGGGAACTTCTCGAGGAGGCCGCCATTGTCCAGGCCTGGTTCCGGGAGTCGGAGACGAACGGACCCGTCGACGTCGAACTGGAGGCGCTGTGGTTCCGCGGGGCGATGACGCAAATCTGCGACGCGTCCATGCCCCGGGTCCACGCACAGTCAGCAGGGCGCCAGGTGTACTGGTGGTCGGCCGAGATCGCACGTATGCGCATTGAGTGCGTAGCGGTCAGACGCCGGTACACCCGATACCGGAGGAGACGTCGTCGGGTCCCGGACGAAGAAGCCGCGCTGTATGAGGTGTACCGCGCGGCTAAGAGGACTCTGTGTCTGGCCATCGGCGATGCGAAGACGCAAGCCAGGGAGGAGATGTTGGAGACCCTAAACCGGGATCCGTGGGGGCGCCCATATCAAGCGGTTCGAGGGAAACTTCGGTCTGCGGCGCCCCCGCTCACGGGGAGTCTCCAACCAGAGCTGCTGGAGGAGGTTGTCTCAGCCCTCTTCCCGGCACGAGCGGAGCATACTCCACCGCCGATGGCTTTGCCCACAGACGCAGAGTCCACAGAGGAGAACGCCGTCAGCGTCCCAGAGGTGACACAGGCAGAGATGGGGGCGGCCGTGCTGCGGCTCCGGGCCAAGAACGTGGCTCCGGGGCCCGACGGGATTCACGGCCTTGCGTTGGCCCTCGCTCTGAAGGAGCTAGAGCCCCAACTTAGAGGACTGTTTACAGCGTGCCTTGAGCGGGGCCAGTTTCCCACATTGTGGAAATCTGGTCGTCTGGTCCTGCTCAAGAAGGCGGGGCGCCCTGCGGACTCTCCGTCCGCGTACCGGCCCATAGTGCTGCTGGACGAGGTGGGAAAGCTGTTTGAGCGGATAATCGCAGCCCGCCTCGTCGGCCACTTGTGCGAAGAGGGGCCGGACCTGGACGAGAGCCAGTATGGCTTTCGGCATGGGCGCTCCACCATACACGCTGTATCAAGGGTGAGAGTCCTGGCGGAGGAAGCGGTGTCCCGGGGCGGGGTGATGTTGGCGGTGTCCTTGGACATTTCCAACGCCTTCAACGCCCTGCCCTGGAGTTGTGTACGGGAGGCACTCCGGTATCATCGTGTGCCTTCCTACCTCCGCCGCATAGTTGGGGCTTATCTGTCCGAGAGGTGTGTCACCTACGTGGGACGTGATGGCGAGCACCAGCGCCGCATGTCGTGCGGTGTTCCGCAGGGTTCCGTCTTAGGACCGCCCCTGTGGAACATCGGGTACGACTGGGTGCTGAGGGGCGAGCTCCAGCCGGGCGTGGACCTGACGTGTTACGCTGACGACACGCTGGTCACGGCCCGGGGGAGTTCGTACAGGGAGGCAGCGTTGCTGGCGACGGCTGCGGTCTCACAGGTGGTGGGCCGCATCCGGCGCCTCGGCCTGGAGGTGGCCCTCAACAAGTCGGAGGCCGTGATCTTTCACGGCCCCCGGCGGGCGCCGCCGCCGGGATCACACATCGTGGTCGGGGGGGCCAGAATAGCTGTCGAGTCCACCATGAAGTACCTTGGATTGGTGCTCGACAGCCGATGGGATTTTGGCCCTCATTTCCAGCGGCTGGCGCCCAAGTTGTTGGGCGCGGCTGGGGCGTTGTCAACGCTGCTTCCCAATCTGGGGGGCCCGAGCGCCGTCTGCAGGCGGCTCTACGTGGGGATCGTGCGATCGATGGCCCTTTATGGGGCCCCGATCTGGGCGGCAGACCTGACGGCCGGAAGCATCGCCGTGCTGCGAAAGCCGCAACGCGCGATGGCCGTCAGAGTCATCAGGGGATATCGCACGATCTCCTACGAGGCGGCTTGTGCACTGGCCGGATCCCCGCCCTGGGACCTGGAGGCGAAGGTGCTCGCGTCACTGTACCGGTGGCGCGAGGAAGCGCGGGCGCGGGGCGAGCGACCGATGCAGCGACACATGGAGCTGCGTCGGTCTCAGCTTCGCGAGGTCCTGGTGGCGGAATGGCGGGACAGGCTTTCGCGCCCTACCGCCGGCCTCGCCATCATCGAGGCGGTCCGGCCAGTGCTCGAGCGCTGGCTCGGGAGGAGGCACGGCTCCCTGTCGTTTCGGGTGACGCAGGTGCTCTCGGGGCATGGTTGCTTCGGGAAGTACCTGTGTCGCATAAACAGGGAGCCGGACGCCCGGTGTCACCACTGCGTCGACTGCCGGGAGGACACGGCGCGGCATACGCTGGCGGAATGTGCCGCTTGGGAGGGGCCGCGCCGTGCCCTCGTCTCGGAAGTGGGCAGTGACCTGTCGCTGTCGGCCGTGGTCGAGTCGATGGTCGACAGCGCAGAGTCCTGGGACGCGGTGGTTTCCTTCTGCGAAAGTGTCATGTCGCAGAAGGAGGCTGCGGAAAGGGAGAGGGAGATCTCAACCTCCCACCCTGCCCGCAGCAGGCGCACCGGGCGTCGGCGGAGGGCGGATAACGCCCTCTTCCGGCCCCCCTAAATGGGTCCAGGGGCGGCAGACTCGGGGACGTCTGTCGCCCCCCACATACACCAGGACCCGAGGTGGCGGCGCGTAGTGTTCCACGCGCGCCCCTCTAAGACGTCCGGGGGGGAGTCTAACACCTCACTCCCCCCCCTGACCCGAGAAGTGGCCCGCTGCAGCGGGCCGGCACCAGCCGGGGGTTGCGGAAGTATCTCCAGTTATTCACTCCACTTATTCCAAATTTTTACATCAAAAACAGCCCATCATAGTATATCAATAGTTACCTACCTGCCATACCCGCACTCTGCACGTGCGATTCGCACGTGCGAGGTGTCAAAAGACGCGTCTCGGCGCGAGCTGTCGAACGGTGAAATAAACTAAAATGGACGCTGAACAAAAATTTTGAATTATCGCCTAAAAACTGTATTTTTGCCACTGAAAATTGGGCAAAGTGCAAATTTTCACTACGCTGCGGCAGTCTGGTTCGCGGAACGCGGTGCAGAGTGCGGGTATGGCAGGTAGGTAACTATTGATATACTATGATGGGCTGTTTTTGATGTAAAAATTTGGAATAAGTGGAGTTTTTCAAATAAAAAGTTAAATAAAACAAGGTTTGTATGGAATAACAAATTTCCACGCGTTTAGGTCAGTCAAAGTAGGTCTAAACGTTAGACGGAGCCTAGTCTAGCTTAAAAAAGCTGAAAACCGCTTCAAAATGCGTCACCGGGATGCAAAGATATTACGATTTGATGTTTTTTCGTCACCCCTTAGGTGTATTTTGCGTGAAATTTTCTAAGTGTCGGATATGAAAATTAAATATTTTTCGAAGTTTCACAGATGCGATCCGCACGTGCGAGGTGTCAAAAGACGCGTCTCGGCGCGAGCTGTCGAACGGTGAAATAAACTAAAATGGACGCTGAACAAAAATTTTGAATTATCGCCTAAAAACTGTATTTTTGCCACTGAAAATTGGGCAAAGTGCAAATTTTCACTACGCTGCGGCAGTCTGGTTCGCGGAACGCGGTGCAGAGTGCGGGTATGGCAGGTAGGTAACTATTGATATACTATGATGGGCTGTTTTTGATGTAAAAATTTGAAATAAGTGGAGTTTTTCAAATAAAAAGTTAAATAAAACAAGGTTTGTATGGAATAACAAATTTCCACGCGTTTAGGTCAGTCAAAGTAGGTTTAAACGTTAGACGGAGCCTTGTCTCGCTTAAAAAAGCTGAAAACCGCTTCAAAATGCGTCACCGGGATGCAAAGATATTACGATTTGATGTTTTTTCGTCACCCCTTAGGTGTATTTTGCGTGAAATTTTCTAAGTGTCGGATATGAAAATTAAATATTTTTCGAAGTTTCACAGATGCGATCCGCACGTGCGAGGTGTCAAAAGACGCGTCTCGGCGCGAGCTGTCGAACGGTGAAATAAACTAAAATGGACGCTGAACAAAAATTTTGAATTATCGCCTAAAAACTGTATTTTTGCCACTGAAAATTGGGCAAAGTGCAAATTTTCACTACGCTGCGGCAGTCTGGTTCGCGGAACGCGGTGCAGAGTGCGGGTATGGCAGGTAGGTAACTATTGATATACTATGATGGGCTGTTTTTGATGTAAAAATTTGGAATAAGTGGAGTTTTTCAAATAAAAAGTTAAATAAAACAAGGTTTGTATGGAATAACAAATTTCCACGCGTTTAGGTCAGTCAAAGTAGGTCTAAACGTTAGACGGAGCCTAGTCTAGCTTAAAAAAGCTGAAAACCGCTTCAAAATGCGTCACCGGGATGCAAAGATATTACGATTTGATGTTTTTTCGTCACCCCTTAGGTGTATTTTGCGTGAAATTTTCTAAGTGTCGGATATGAAAATTAAATATTTTTCGAAGTTTCACAGATGCGATCCGCACGTGCGAGGTGTCAAAAGACGCGTCTCGGCGCGAGCTGTCGAGCGGTGAAATAAACTAAAATGGACGCTGAACAAAAATTTTGAATTATCGCCTAAAAACTGTATTTTTGCCACTGAAAATTGGGCAAAGTGCAAATTTTCACTACGCTGCGGCAGTCTGGTTCGCGGAACGCGGTGCAGAGTGCGGGTATGGCAGGTAGGTAACTATTGATATACTATGATGGGCTGTTTTTGATGTAAAAATTTGGAATAAGTGGAGTTTTTCAAATAAAAAGTTAAATAAAACAAGGTTTGTATGGAATAACAAATTTCCACGCGTTTAGGTCAGTCAAAGTAGGTCTAAACGTTAGACGGAGCCTAGTCTAGCTTAAAAAAGCTGAAAACCGCTTCAAAATGCGTCACCGGGATGCAAAGATATTACGATTTGATGTTTTTTCGTCACCCCTTAGGTGTATTTTGCGTGAAATTTTCTAAGTGTCGGATATGAAAATTAAATATTTTTCGAAGTTTCACAGATGCGATCCGCACGTGCGAGGTGTCAAAAGACGCGTCTCGGCGCGAGCTGTCGAACGGTGAAATAAACTAAAATGGACGCTGAACAAAAATTTTGAATTATCGCCTAAAAACTGTATTTTTGCCACTGAAAATTGGGCAAAGTGCAAATTTTCACTACGCTGCGGCAGTCTGGTTCGCGGAACGCGGTGCAGAGTGCGGGTATGGCAGGTAGGTAACTATTGATATACTATGATGGGCTGTTTTTGATGTAAAAATTTGGAATAAGTGGAGTTTTTCAAATAAAAAGTTAAATAAAACAAGGTTTGTATGGAATAACAAATTTCCACGCGTTTAGGTCAGTCAAAGTAGGTCTAAACGTTAGACGGAGCCTAGTCTAGCTTAAAAAAGCTGAAAACCGTTTCAAAATGCGTCACCGGGATGCAAAGATATTACGATTTGATGTTTTTTCGTCACCCCTTAGGTGTATTTTGCGTGAAATTTTCTAAGTGTCGGATATGAAAATTAAATATTTTTCGAAGTTTCACAGATGCGATCCGCACGTGCGAGGTGTCAAAAGACGCGTCTCGGCGCGAGCTGTCGAACGGTGAAATAAACTAAAATGGACGCTGAACAAAAATTTTGAATTATCGCCTAAAAACTGTATTTTTGCCACTGAAAATTGGGCAAAGTGCAAATTTTCACTACGCTGCGGCAGTCTGGTTCGCGGAACGCGGTGCAGAGTGCGGGTATGGCAGGTAGGTAACTATTGATATACTATGATGGGCTGTTTTTGATGTAAAAATTTGGAATAAGTGGAGTTTTTCAAATAAAAAGTTAAATAAAACAAGGTTTGTATGGAATAACAAATTTCCACGCGTTTAGGTCAGTCAAAGTAGGTCTAAACGTTAGACGGAGCCTAGTCTAGCTTAAAAAAGCTGAAAACCGCTTCAAAATGCGTCACCGGGATGCAAAGATATTACGATTTGATGTTTTTTCGTCACCCCTTAGGTGTATTTTGCGTGAAATTTTCTAATTGTCGGATATGAAAATTAAATATTTTTCGAAGTTTCACAGATGCGATCCGCACGTGCGAGGTGTCAAAAGACGCGTCTCGGCGCGAGCTGTCGAACGGTGAAATAAACTAAAATGGACGCTGAACAAAAATTTTGAATTATCGCCTAAAAACTGTATTTTTGCCACTGAAAATTGGGCAAAGTGCAAATTTTCACTACGCTGCGGCAGTCTGGTTCGCGGAACGCGGTGCAGAGTGCGGGTATGGCAGGTAGGTAACTATTGATATACTATGATGGGCTGTTTTTGATGTAAAAATTTGGAATAAGTGGAGTTTTTCAAATAAAAAGTTAAATAAAACAAGGTTTGTATGGAATAACAAATTTCCACGCGTTTAGGTCAGTCAAAGTAGGTCTAAACGTTAGACGGAGCCTAGTCTAGCTTAAAAAAGCTGAAAACCGCTTCAAAATGCGTCACCGGGATGCAAAGATATTACGATTTGATGTTTTTTCGTCACCCCTTAGGTGTATTTTGCGTGAAATTTTCTAAGTGTCGGATATGAAAATTAAATATTTTTCGAAGTTTCACAGATGCGATCCGCACGTGCGAGGTGTCAAAAGACGCGTCTCGGCGCGAGCTGTCGAACGGTGAAATAAACTAAAATGGACGCTGAACAAAAATTTTGAATTATCGCCTAAAAACTGTATTTTTGGCACTGAAAATTGGGCAAAGTGCAAATTTTCACTACGCTGCGGCAGTCTGGTTCGCGGAACGCGGTGCAGAGTGCGGGTATGGCAGGTAGGTAACTATTGATATACTATGATGGGCTGTTTTTGATGTAAAAATTTGGAATAAGTGGAGTTTTTCAAATAAAAAGTTAAATAAAACAAGGTTTGTATGGAATAACAAATTTCCACGCGTTTAGGTCAGTCAAAGTAGGTCTAAACGTTAGACGGAGCCTAGTCTAGCTTAAAAAAGCTGAAAACCGCTTCAAAATGCGTCACCGGGATGCAAAGATATTACGGGTTAGGTTAGGTTAGGTTAGGTTGGGGTGCGTGCAGAAAACCTCCTCGTGTGCCTGATTGCTGCTGGTTCCTTTCGAATACGTTCGGGGGAAAGAGCAGTGATCGGGCCGGTGCACCCTGGGTACAGTCAATATTCTCGAGAATATTGGCTGTGGCGAATTTCTGCGTGGGGGGGGAGCTTCAGGCTCGTGGAGGTGGGGCCCAATCTGGGCCGAAAAGGGGCGTTTTTTCACGTGTCCCTCTGATTTAAGCAGAGGACACAGTGGTGAAGCATGGGCGGCGCTCGTAGTGCACTTACCCTGCCTACGGGCTGGCAGCGGGAGAACCTTTCTCCCGACTGCACCCGTCGAAATCGTAATCCGTGAAGAGCTCACATCTTGTGACTTGGAACGGGACGAGGGTCTTGGCTTAACCGCCTGGGCCGCGAGGAAGAGAACCTCTATAATAAATTCCTCTAATACCAAGTTTTGGTGCGTGGCGAGGGTATGAATGGCTGAGGAGTAGTGTCACTTGCAACTTTGTAGTTGTAGGTGGCGCATCAGTCGTTAGCGCACCCCCAGCCAGGGGCCAGTGGGACCTCGGGGTTGGGAAACAAATGACACCACTTACCTAGGGACAGGGGGTTAACTAGGTGGACTGAATAAATCCCCCACTACTCGTGGGAACAAAATGGAACATAAATTAAACAACCAAACTAAAGAGGAAGAGGTGGATGCGGCATTAATGTCTGATGTCGCATCGGTGACGAGCGTGCGAAGCGCGGAGAAAGTAGACAGCAAGCGAGAAAAGGAGCTCCAGGTTAGCCTGGAGCGCCTGCGCGATGAGGAGGTGGCCACTGCCAAGAGAGCGGCGGCGGCGAGCGCTTTCAGGAAGCGCCCGCGGAGTTTGGGATCGGGACCAATGGGTCTCTCCTCCAGCGAGGAGAACCTGTCGGCCCCGAAGGTGCCAGCGGCACGTAGAGGGAGAGGTCGCGCGGTGGCGAGTGGAGCCCCCGCTCGTTTATCGGAGCGCGATGGGCGGGGCCGATTCGTACCGGTGTCTCGGCCCGATACGCCGGCTCCGTCAGACAACGTGGAGAGCATGGCGAGCGACTCTGGGCCCTCCATCGCGGACCTAAGTGACGGCTCCTTGGGGTTGGGGTCAAACAGGGCGGAGGCGAATGCCGCAAAACGGGCCCAGCGAAAAGCTGTCGCGGAAGGCGAAGTCGCCGAGTTGTCCCGACAGGCTCGAGAGCGGCGCGAAGTTCGGCTGGCAGCCGGCGAGGGTGTTTCGGCGGTGGCGCTCAGTCGCCAAGTTCTGGACGGCGTGGGTGTCGTCCTGAAGGTTGCTACGAAATCAGGCAACCTGAAGGGCACATTCACGCGCGCCCTGAAGGAGGCGGCTGATGATATTCGGGAGGCGGTTGAGGTCCTCGTAAAACGCACGAGCACGGATGAGACGGCGAAGCTGTGGGAGGAGAACAGCCGGCTCCGCTCCGAGCTAGAGGACCTCAAGCGGCAATTTGCCGCCCAGAGAGCAGTTCCCGTTGCCGTGACCGCCGGCGCTTCTACCGTCGCGGCCTCAGCGTCGTCACCAGCCCCATCATCAACCCGTGCTTTAGCGGATGCGGAGGTAGAGAAGATTGCCCGCATCTGCATGATGCAGTGTGGGAAGATGGTGGGGGCCCGGCTGGAGGCTTTGGAGGGCAGGCTACTCCCTCCCGAAACCCTCCGTCCACCGCTTAATGCGGACAAACGGAGGAAGGAGACGCCCGCTAAGCCGGGCTCGGTGCCCGCTAAGCCGGGCCCTGTGCCCGCAACTGCGGCCGCGGCGGCGGCTTTGCCGAAAAATACCGGAAAGGGGCCCAAAAAGCCCGCAGAAGGAACCGGCAAGCCCGCGGCGGGTACGTCCGCGCCCACTTCCCGGTCGACTGCGGCCTCTACGACCGCGCCCGCACCCACTGAGGAGACGGACGGCTGGATGGAGGCCGGTAAGAACGGCCGCCGTCGCCGAAAGAAAAAGAAGGCTACACCACCGGCACCGGCACCGCCAGCACCGCCAGCACCGGCACCTAAGAAGGCCCAACGACCGCGTAAGGTTAGAGCCCCTCGCTCCGCGGCTGTAGTGATTACGCTGCAGCCCGGAGCCGTAGAAAGGGGCCTCTCCTACAAGGCGGTCCTGATGGAGGCAAAGGCTAAAGTCGCGTTCCCCGACCTTGGCACACCGTCCGGCTTCAAAATGAGGCCGGCGATCACGGGGGCGCGACTGCTGGAGGTGTCGGGTGCCTCTAGCGGCGAAAAGGCGGACATTCTGGCCGCCAAGTTGAGGGAAGTCCTCAACCCGGAGGACGTCCGGGTCTACAGGCCGATGAAGACCGCTGAAGTGCGCGTCGACGGTCTGGACGACTCGGTGACTCCGGCTGAGGTCGTGGCGGCCATCGCCCGTGGCGGCGGGTGTCCGCCCGCTGATGTGAAGACGGGCGAGATACGTGTCGACTCTTCTGGGCTCGGCGCAATCTGGGTGCGGTGTCCGGTGGCGGCGGCCAATAAGGTCGCCAACGGCGGGCGTTTGTTGGTGGGGTGGGTTGCGGCGAGGGTGAAGCTGCTGCAACCCAGGGTTATGCGGTGCTTCCGCTGCCTTGACATTGGGCATGTCAGGGCTCGGTGCACCGGCCAAGTCGATCGCAGCGATCAGTGTTATCGCTGCGGTCAGCCCGGCCACAAGGCGGCTCAGTGCTCCGCGGCGCCAAACTGCAGCCTCTGTACAGCTGCAGGGAGGCCCGCTGGGCACACAGCGGGTGGAAAGGCCTGTGCGCCCCCCAGGAAGAGACGGGGCGCCAAGGCTGCTGGGGGCCCTTTACCCCCCCCGCAGGCTGGCGCCTCATCGGCCGACTCCCGGTCTGGTGTCACGGAGGGAATGGACTGCGCATAAATGGCGCTGTACCATTTCCTCCAGGGCAACATCAACCACTGTGCCAGAGCTCAGGACCTCTTCCTCCAGAGCATGGCAGAGTGGTCGATTGACGTGGCTGTGGTCGCCGAGCCGTACTTCGTCCCCTCCAGGGATAACTGGGTGGGAGACTTGGACGGCTTGGTGGCTATCATTGGCGGGGCTCTGGTCAACCCGTCCCGAGGTCACGGCTGGGTAGCCGCCCTCGCGGACGGCATTGGCATAGTTGGTGCGTATTTTTCGCCCAACAAGAGCCTCGCCGACTTCGAGAGGTTCCTTGTCGAGTTGGGTGCCGTCGTAGGCCGTCTTCACCCTCGCCCGGTGCTGTTGCTGGGGGATCTCAACGCCAAGTCTGCGGCGTGGGGATCTCCAGTGACCGATGCTCGGGGCGAGGTGCTGGAGGAGTGGGCGGTCGCGACTGGCTTGGCCGTTCTGAATCGGGGTGAGGTTCACACGTGCGTGCGGCAGCGGGGCGGGTCAATAGTGGACGTCTCGTTTGCTAGCCCTGCTGTCGCGAGCCGTGTCCGCGACTGGCGTGTCGCCGTGGAGGTGGAGACGTTGTCGGATCATCGATATATCCGTTTTGACGTCTCCGCCCAGACCACGGGCGGCCGCGGTTCATCGGCCCCGCAAACGAACGGTCCGCGGTGGGCGCGTAAGCGCATGAACAGGGAACTTCTCGAGGAGGCCGCCATTGTCCAGGCCTGGTTCCGGGAGTCGGAGACGAACGGACCCGTCGACGTCGAACTGGAGGCGCTGTGGTTCCGCGGGGCGATGACGCAAATCTGCGACGCGTCCATGCCCCGGGTCCACGCACAGTCAGCAGGGCGCCAGGTGTACTGGTGGTCGGCCGAGATCGCACGTATGCGCATTGAGTGCGTAGCGGTCAGACGCCGGTACACCCGATACCGGAGGAGACGTCGTCGGGTCCCGGACGAAGAAGCCGCGCTGTATGAGGTGTACCGCGCGGCTAAGAGGACTCTGTGTCTGGCCATCGGCGATGCGAAGACGCAAGCCAGGGAGGAGATGTTGGAGACCCTAAACCGGGATCCGTGGGGGCGCCCATATCAAGCGGTTCGAGGGAAACTTCGGTCTGCGGCGCCCCCGCTCACGGGGAGTCTCCAACCAGAGCTGCTGGAGGAGGTTGTCTCAGCCCTCTTCCCGGCACGAGCCGAGCATACTCCACCGCCGATGGCTTTGCCCACAGACGCAGAGTCCACAGAGGAGAACGCCGTCAGCGTCCCAGAGGTGACACAGGCAGAGATGGGGGCGGCCGTGCTGCGGCTCCGGGCCAAGAACGTGGCTCCGGGGCCCGACGGCATTCACGGCCTAGCGTTGGCCCTCGCTCTGAAGGAGCTAGAGCCCCAACTTAGAGGACTGTTTACAGCGTGCCTTGAGCGGGGCCAGTTTCCCACATTGTGGAAATCTGGTCGTCTGGTCCTGCTCGAGAAGGCGGGGCGCCCTGCGGACTCTCCGTCCGCGTACCGGCCCATAGTGCTGCTAGACGAGGTGGGAAAGCTGTTTGAGCGGATAATCGCAGCCCGCCTCGTCGGCCACTTGTGCGAAGAGGGGCCGGACCTGGACGAGAGCCAGTATGGCTTTCGGCATGGGCGCTCCACCATACACGCTGTATCAAGGGTGAGAGTCCTGGCGGAGGAAGCGGTGTCCCGGGGCGGGGTAATGTTGGCGGTGTCCTTGGACATTTCCAACGCATTCAACACCCTGCCCTGGAGTTGCGTACGGGAGGCACTGCGCTATCATCGTGTGCCTTCCTACCTCCGCCGCATAGTTGGGGCTTATTTGTCCGAGAGGTGTGTCACCTACGTGGGACGTGATGGCGAGCACCAGCGCCGCATGTCGTGCGGTGTTCCGCAGGGTTCCGTCTTAGGACCGCCCCTGTGGAACATCGGGTACGACTGGGTGCTGAGGGGCGAGCTCCAGCCGGGCGTGGACCTGACGTGTTACGCTGACGACACGCTGGTCACGGCCCGGGGGAGTTCGTACAGGGAGGCAGCGTTGCTGGCGACGGCTGCGGTCTCACAGGTGGTGGGCCGCATCCGGCGCCTCGGCCTGGAGGTGGCCCTCAACAAGTCGGAGGCCGTGATCTTTCACGGCCCCCGGCGGGCGCCGCCGCCGGGATCACACATCGTGGTCGGGGGGGCCAGAATAGCTGTCGAGTCCACCATGAAGTACCTTGGATTGGTGCTCGACAGCCGATGGGATTTTGGCCCTCATTTCCAGCGGCTGGCGCCCAAGTTGTTGGGCGCGGCTGGGGCGTTGTCAACGCTGCTTCCCAATCTGGGGGGCCCGAGCGCCGTCTGCAGGCGGCTCTACGTGGGGATCGTGCGATCGATGGCCCTTTATGGGGCCCCGATCTGGGCGGCAGACCTGACGGCCGGAAGCATCGCCGTGCTGCGAAAGCCGCAACGCGCGATGGCCGTCAGAGTCATCAGGGGATATCGCACGATCTCCTACGGGGCGGCTTGTGCACTGGCCGGATCCCCGCCCTGGGACCTGGAGGCGAAGGTGCTCGCGTCACTGTACCGGTGGCGCGAGGAAGCGCGGGCGCGGGGCGAGCGACCGATGCAGCGACACATGGAGCTGCGTCGGTCTCAGCTTCGCGAGGTCCTGGTGGCGGAATGGCGGGACAGGCTTTCGCGCCCTACCGCCGGCCTCGCCATCATCGAGGCGGTCCGGCCAGTGCTCGAGCGTTGGCTCGGGAGGAGGCACGGCTCCCTGTCGTTTCGGGTGACGCAGGTGCTCTCGGGGCATGGTTGCTTCGGGAAGTACCTGTGTCGCATAAACAGGGAGCCGGACGCCCGGTGTCACCACTGCGTCGACTGCCGGGAGGACACGGCGCGGCATACGCTGGCGGAATGTGCCGCTTGGGAGGGGCCGCGCCGTGCCCTCGTCTCAGAAGTAGGCAGTGACCTGTCGCTGTCGGCCGTGGTCGAGTCGATGGTCGACAGCGCAGAGTCCTGGGACGCGGTGGTTTCCTTCTGCGAAAATGTCATGTCGCAGAAGGAGGCTGCGGAAAGGGAGAGGGAGATCTCAACCTCCCACCCTGCCCGCAGCAGGCGCACCGGGCGTCGGCGAAGGGCGGATAACGCCCTCTTCCGGCCCCCCTAAATGGGTCCAGGGGCGGCAGACTCGGGGACGTCTGTCGCCCCCCACATACACCAGGACCCGAGGTGGCGGCGCGTAGTGTTCCACGCGCGCCCCTCTAAGACGTCCGGGGGGGAGTCTAACACCTCACTCCCCCCCCTGACCCGAGAAGTGGCCCGCTGCAGCGGGCCGGCACCAGCCGGGGGTTGCGGAAGTATCTCCAGTTCCCGCGACCCCCGACGTAGGTGTGAGATGGAACACCGGGGTGGTTTTTAGTCAGTAAGAGTCTGACAGACCCCTCCGCCCGCCCCAGGGCGGAGGACATCCATGAGGATTTTCCACCCCGTACCAAAAAAAAAAAAAAAAAAGGTTAGGTTAGGTTAGGTTAGGTTAGGTTAGGTTAGGTTAGGTTAGGTTAGGTTAGGTTAGGTTAGGTTAGGTTAGGTTAGGTTAGGTTAGGTTAGGTTAGGTTAGGTTAGGTTAGGTTAGGTTAGGTTAGGTTAGGTTAGGTTTTTTTTTTTTTTTTTTTTTTTTTTTAAATTGTACCTCTACCTCCGACAGCATCGGAGTCTATTTTAAGCTATTTCATTCATTCCAGTTCTCTCTTTTGTTCCTCTCGTACTTTCATTCAGCATACTTTTTCTTTCTTGCTTTCATCATCTTTCAGTCTTTAAGGATAGGACGCCCTTCTATTTATCTACTCTTACTATATCTACTCTTTCTATTTCTTCTTTGTTTTGATACATTGTATTTTTGGGGAAATAAACACAGCAACACCGGTTTTTATTAATTTGGTACAGTACTTCTTATTCTAATTTACATTTCTTTCTTAAATCTAGTACATTCCTGGTTTACAAAATTTAAACAGCCAGCTTAAAACTAATCCTTATTCCTATTTACATATTATGCTACTGACACAATTTTTCTTATTATTCTAGTATGTATATAATATGGGTATTCCTTAATATTACTACATAAATGTTTTTCTTAATTACTTCTTAATTACAGCCCTCTTAAAACCTATTGTTATTCTAATAACATGGCAACTTTAAAAATATAATGCTTGGTTTTATGCCTATTTCTTAACATTAAACCTCTGTTTTCAATGCTTGACCTTAATATATTTACAATATTATGTAAGCATTTTTTCTTATGCACTTTTATTCCCATTTATGACCTTTTCACAAATTTCCACGCAATACTTAAGAAACTGATCTCTTCTTTTACCGGCCACTATTTTCCACGTATTTTCCGCGTTAATTTTGGTGTCGAGTTCAAGTTCGGCCTCGAGTCTTTGTCTATCAAAGACGGGACAGCTAAACAATACATGAGGCACCGTTTCAGCAGCTTCAGGATCGCAGATGCACGATGGGCTCCCTTTACACTTAAAGCGATTTAAGTATTCCGAGAACCCACCGTGCCCCGTCATGACTTGTGTTAGTGTGCTGCTTATTTTACATTTCCTGATTATCCTGTAGGCCGCCACCGCGTCCGGGAAAAACAGTTTCGTCACTGAAGCAGTCTCTCCGGAGCTGTATCTGTGATTCCACACGTCAAGCGTTGCCGTTCGGATGCATCGCTTGACGTACGAGACCGGACACAGATCATAGTCTGGCTTTCGTTTGGAACCTTCAGCGGCACTTTTGGCTAGTTCATCGGCTCTCTCATTTCCAGCCAACCCTGCATGCGCTTTAATCCAAAACAAAGTGACAGACTTGTTTTGGATAGTCAGGGACCTAAGGTTAGCCCTTATCTCAACTGCCAAAGGGTGGTGTCTGTCGTGGTTTTGGACTGTTTGGAGAGCCGCCATGGAGTCACTGAAGATTCCAAACGATTGCGCACTGTGTTTCAAGATTTCCCTGGTGGCGACGCATATCGCCAGAAGCTCAGCCTGGTAGACGGTGGAGTAATGTGGAAGAGCAAGCTTGCGAGTTTTGGTTTCGGCGTCACCGGTCCACATGGACAGTGCCGCTCCAACCTTGCCCCCAATCTTGCTCCCATCCGTAAAGATACGAACTTCAAGTTCGTTCTGGGCATCAAGTTGCTCTTGGTTTACCAGGCTTACGACCTCCAGCTCAGCGCGCTCCGCAGGGTGTGGGGCCTCCATTGCCGAGGCAGTCTGCTCGACCATCCTGCCGCAAAGTGCTGGCTGAGGCACCCCCCTCTTGGCCTCGTATAACGATGCCGCTTCGCGGACACGAAGATCGAGAGGTAGTATCCCAGCCAGCACTAGTGCGGCGTTTAAGGATACCGTCCGGTATGCCTTGCACAGCGTTTGCGCAATACCGCGCTGTACTGCTCCCAACTGCTTCATGACGCCCTGCTTCTCAACGGCCGGGGCCCATACGCTGGCGGCGTACAGGACAATTGGTTCCACGGTGGCCTCATATATTATTTTTATGACTTCGGGGTGGAGCCCCCAGCTGGCTTTTGCAGCTCTAGTCAGTTGTTTGTGGACTCCTATTGCCTTTCTACAAACGTTTGCGACGTGTGCGTTAAAGGTGAGCTGTTTGTCGATGGTGACACCCAGGAGTTTGATCTCGTTGGACATGGCAATGTCGATCCCATCCATGCTCAGGTGCGGGGTGTCGTATTTAAGTTTGCGAGTCACCACCATTGCGTTGGTTTTGTGTGGGGCAAATTTAAGTTTGTTTTGTACCCCCCACGCCTGAACATGTCCGAGAGCGGCATTGGCACGTCCCTCGATCTCCAGCGCTGTGTCACCATCGAATACTAGCACAACGTCGTCTGCAAAAGCTTGGCAATAGTCCTCCCTAGCTTCCAGACTCTTTAAGAGCGGGTCCAGCAACAGGTTCCAAAATATTGGTCCCCCTATCGAACCCTGGACGCAGCCCTTGCTTGTAGCCTTGCAGAACTCTTCACCTGCGTATCTGACTCTGACCCTTCTATGTTCGAGGTAACTGTCAATGACCCTCCTCAAGCCGATCGGACACTTTTCCTCAGCCAGGCGGACCCTTATGGCTGGCCACCAGGCGCTGTCGAAGGCTCCCTCTATGTCCAATGATACTAGGACTACTATTTTCTTTTGTTGTAGCTTGACGCGTATGTGTTGCATTAGTACATAGAGGGAGTCCTCGGTGCTCCTTTGGGGCATGAATCCATACTGGCGAGTACTCATCCTCGGGATCAGATGAAACTTGAGGCGGGCCACCAACATCTTCTCGTATATTTTGCCTAGTATTGGCAAAAGGCCGATTGGTCTGTATGCCTTTGGGGTGCTGTAGTCCGTTTTTCCAGGCTTCTTTAGCACGACAACAGTTGCCTCCTTCCAGACTTCAGGGAAGAGGTAGCACCTCCGGCAGCCATTCATGAGTGCCAGGGCCACTTCAGGAGCGCTGTTAATGGCTTGGCTACAAATATCGGCAGTGAAGCCGTCTGCTCCTGGCGCTTTTTTAGGGTTGAAGGAACCACACGCTGCCATTAGTTCAGCCATGGTGAATGGTGGATCACAAGAGTCATCTTGCCCTCCAGCATTCACGGCATCGGCTTTTTCTCGAATAAGACGGTGGTAGGTGCTGTCACTGCCCGAGTGGTCTTCTGGGTAGAATGTGTTCGCCAATAGTTCTACTGAACCTTTTGTGTCCAGCACCCCACCGTCCTTCACTAGTGGCTGGTCTTCTCCCCTTCCCTTGGTCCTTCCTATCACCCGATAAATTCCTTCCCAAACCCCTTCTCTGTCCTGTTTTGCGCAAAAGTTCTTCCAACTTTCGATTTGGGCTTTGGCTGCTTCTGTCTCATACTCAACTTTCAGTTTCAGGTACTCTTCTACGACTTTCGATCTACGGGACGGTGCAGCACACCTGACTCTGCGTTTCCTGGTGGCGACCTGTTTCTTCAGCTTCTCGAGTTTCTCGGACCACCACGGCAAGGTAAGTACTTCGCTACTCTTCTTCATAGGCATTGATGAAGTGCATGCGTCTTTTATTAAATTAGTGTAAGTATTTGTGATTGAATTTAGTTGGTCGACTGTATTTAATTCATCTATTTCTTCTTTGTTAATTTTGTTATGCTGCATTAATTGTCCGAGTTTCTCACGAAACTCAGCCCAATTTGCTTTTTTGGTGTTAAAAATTCTGGTGGTTCTATTGACTACAATGCCTTTCGATCTTTTTAATTTTATATTAAAAACAATGCCGTTATGATCCGAGCTTGTGAGACTCTCGTCTACCCTCCAGTCGTCCACCAAGTCCAGGATATCCGTCGAGCATGCTGTGATATCGACGTGGCTGCAGTAACGGATTCCCCCTCTGATCGTGTCGAAAGTCGGAATTTCCCCTCTGTTGAGTATGTTAAGACTCAGCTCGCCGAGAACTCCGGACACTTCTTCGCCCCTGCGATCGATGGACAAACTTCCCCACCAGGTACTCTTGGCGTTTGCGTCTCCTCCAACAACCCACATTCTGGAACCTACCGTTTCCTCAACAAGTTTGAGATGCTCCAGGTATGGTCCGATTGGCTGATCCGGCTCAAAGTAAAAGGAGACCACAGTGATGTTCCAGGCACTGGTTCGGATCCCCACCACGGTGATGTTTTTCGTGGTGAGTTTCGGGTACTGTGTGACCACGAGGTCTTGGTCGAATACCGCTATTGCGGCCTTCACAGTCCCATCTCCGGTATCAGCGCTCTGGAAGATCCGAACGCCCCTGCGGTCCCCCATTACCCGAGCCCCACCCACGTAAGGTTCCTGGAGGAGAGCAACGGCGACTCTGCGCTTTACCGCTTCCGCCAAGAGCTCGTCGGTTGCGAGTTTTTTACGCTGGAGGTTGGCTTGCACAAAACTGTAGTGGTTTGGGTTGCCCTGGGTGCCCTTAGCAGTACGCAACTGTTGCCCTTGCTATTTCATCCCATTTTTTACGTGTCGGACATTCGAAGTCAAAGGCATTGTGAGCAGCGTCTCCGAGCTTGGCTTTTGTGCAGTTTTGGCATTTGGGTGGTTCGCCCGGGTTTTTTTTTTTTTTTTTTTTTTTTTTTTTTTTTTTTTTTTTTTTTTTTTTTTTTAATTTGTACTGCCTACCTCCGGCTAGGTGGCCAGAGCCTTTCTATACTATGCTACACTTTTATTCCAGTTCTCGCTTTTGTGCCTCTCGTACTTTTATTCTTCATACAATTTCTTTCTTTCATTCGTCTCATGCAAATGCGGGTGGGGTTTCCCGAATACAGGACTATTTCTATTTATATTTCTTTATTTGGGGTTATAGTTCATTAAGTGGGTACAATCATGGTTTTATTTGCAACTAACATTATTTTAGTCTTGTACCTTTCTTAATTTTGTACAAATATATTTGCATACTTAGGCACCATTTAACATTGCTTGTTTTCGCCGTTTCTGTTTTATTTACATTTTTCGCTTATTATCTACAGTTTTATCTTCTAGAATCTTGACTTATACGGTCTTATCTTATACAATATTATCATCTACAATCTTGTCTTATACAATCTTATCTTATACTATATTTCTTATACAATATTGTCTTTTACATTTTATTTCAACTTTTATTGCGCACGTTTTATTTACTATTTACAGTTTTATATGTTTTTCCAAAATATGCGATATCATATTTGGTAACATAACGTTCCTAGTTCCTATTTATTTCTATTATTTACTTTACTGACTATTTGCTTGCCATACTCTATAAATTTACGCAACTTTTTTCCTGTCATTATTGTGCTTAGGGTTTCGATTGTCATTTTCTGACCCAGCTTTGTTTCAATTTCAAGGCGTTCTAAACTATGTACAGGGCATTCCAACAAAATGTGGGGCACCGATTCGACCTTTCCCTGCTCGCAGATGCACGATGGGTTATCCTTGCACTTGAAACGATGCAAGTACTCGGAGAACCCACCGTGCCCTGTCATCATTTGGGTTAGCAACTTATCCGGTTCTATTTTCCGTACGACTCTATATGCCTCCACCGCGTCAGGGAAGAAGATTTTTGTGATGCCTGCTGTTTCACCGCTTTTGTACCGTGTGTTCCATTCGCCAAGCGAGCGCATCCGTATGTTGCGCCTGGCGAATGATACCGGACACTTGTCGTAGTCGGGTTTCCGTTTTGAGGTTAACGCGGCCTCCTTAGCAAGGCAATCAGCACGTTCATTCCCCTCCAGTCCTGCATGCGCTTTGATCCAGAACAAGCTGACACGTTTGCCCTGGAGCAGAGCTTTCCGCAAATTCTCGCGCGCTTCAACGGCCAGGGGATGGAGAGCCTGTACGTTTGTTACGGTTTGAAGTGCTGCCGTTGAGTCCGAGTATATCCCAGAGTTCATCGCCTTTTGGTGAACGGCTTCCCTCGTCGCTTTACATAAGGCCAGGAGTTCTGCCTGGTATACGGTGCAGTAAGATGGCAAAGCAAGTTTCAGGGTTTTGGTTTCGGTTTCGCCATTCCACATGGATAACGCTGCCCCAACCTTGCCCTGAATCTTGCTGCCATCGGTGTAGATACACAGTTCGAAGTTGTTGTTTTGGTCCAGTTGTTCTTGGTCTACCAGGGCTTTGAATCCCAGGGTCATATATTCTGCTGGATGTGGGGATTCCAACGCCGATGACATTTGCTCCACTTCTCGGTCCCCTAGTCCCGGCTGGGACACTCCCCTCTTAGCCTCATATAATGCGGCTGCTTCGCGTACGCGAAGGTCGAGCGGGAGTATGCCAGCCAGAACCAATGCCGAGTTTAGGGAGACGGTGCGATATGCTCTGCATAATTTTTGCGCGAAGCCACGTTGGGCCACGTTTAGTTGCTTCTGTATGCCTAGTTTGTTAACAGCCGGTGCCCATACGCTGGCGGCATACAGAATAACCGGTTCGACTGCAGCAGTGTAGATGGACCGTATGACTTCCGGGTGAAGGCCCCAACTTATTTTCGCCGCGCGTGATAATTGCTTATAGATCCCTATCGCTTTGTTACACACCGCCTTGACATGAGAGTTGAAGGTAAGCTTTTGGTCGATTATGACTCCCAGTAGCTTGATTTCGCTGGAAGCGCAAATGTCGACCCCGCCCATGCTCAGCCGTGGGGTGTCGTATTTTAGTTTACGCGTTATTACCATTGCATTTGTTTTATTTGGTGCGAACTTTAATTTATTTGCCACACCCCACGCCCGAACATACTCGAGGGCGGCATTTGCGCGCCCTTCTACCTCTTGTGCGGTCTGACCATCGAAGATCATGACCACATCATCGGCAAAAGCTTGGGCATAATCTCCTCGCTGTTCGAGCCCCTTCAACAGTGGGTCCAGTACAATGTTCCAAAGAATTGGGCCACCGATGGAGCCCTGCACACAGCCCTTCTCCGTTTCTCTGACGTACTCCTCTCCCCCGTATCTCACCCTGACCTTCCTGTTTCTTAGGTAGCTATCCATCAGTCTCCTCAGATTCCACGGACACCCCTCTTCTGCCAGGCGAACTCGGATTGCAGGCCACCACGCGCTGTCGAAGGCTCCCTCTATATCCAATGACACCATGGTTATTATTCTCTTTTGGTCGAGTTTGGTTTTTATGTGCTGCATTAGGGTATAGAGGGAGTCTTCGGTGCTCCTCTGTGGCATAAATCCGTATTGATTTCTGCTCAACCTTGGTATCACGTGGAACCTGAGCCTGTGGACAATCATTTTCTCCAAGATTTTTCCCAACACCGGTAATAGGCCAATAGGTCTGTAGGATTTTGGTGAAGTGTAGGTGTCTTTCCCGGGTTTTCTCAGCACGACTACTGTAGCTTCCTTCCATGCGTTGGGAAAATGGTGGTGTTGAAGACACTTATTGAGTAGGTCGAGGAATACGTCAGCATTTTGGTTTATCATGTGGGTGCAGATATCGGCCGTAAATCCATCGGCTCCCGGCGCTTTCTTAGGGTTGAAAGAGTTGGCCGCTAGCATAAGTTCTGTGGGGGTGAAAGGGGGGTCGAGGGTTTGGTCCTCAGTTTCCTCGTTTAATCTTCTGGCGCGGTTTCTTAGTGCCCGGTGTTCTTCATTATCCTCTTCATTAATGTCTCTCGGGTAAAAAGTTTTAGCGAGGAGTTCGGCTGATTCCCTTGCATCCAGGGTTTTCCCATCCTTTATAAGGGGGAGGTCTTCTTCTCTCTTTTTTGTTCTTCCTATCACTCTATAAATTCCCTCCCATACCCCTTCCTTGTCCTGTTTCCCACAGAAGTCTTTCCAACTCTTAATCTGGGCGTTGGTTACATTAGCCTCGTAGTTTTCTTTTTCCGCTACGTAATCCGCAATGACCTTGGCTCTCCGAACCGGAGCCGCACACTTAATTCTGTTTTTCTTTGTAGCAACTTTCCTTTTTTGGGTCTCAAGCTCCTCGGACCACCATGGCACAGTGAGTTTTTCTCTATTGCTTTTCTTTGGTATGGTCTCATTACAAGTATTTGTTATAACTTCCGTTAGTTTATTTACTAATTTCTCTAATTGTTCTACTGACTCTACTTTTTCTATTTCTGCTTTTGTAATTTTATTTTCTGATAGTAATTGTTTGATTTTCTTATGAAAATCGTCCCAATTAGCTTTCCTGGTGTTATATTTTCTAGTGGTTCTTTCTATTTTATTTACTTTACATTTTTGTATGTGTAATTCGAAAACTATGCCATTGTGGTCCGAGCCAGTAAGATCTTCCACGACCCTCCAGTTGTCTACTCTGTCTAATAGGTCCAGGGACACGGCTGTCACATCAACGCAGCTACTGTACCTTTGGCTGCCCCTTATGGTATCGAAGGTCGGTGTTTGCCCCGTATTCAGTACATGCAACGCCATCTCTTCGAGCGCGCCGGCCGTTTCCTGGCCCCGGGTGTCGTCCTTATCACTTCCCCACCATATACTTTTTGCATTTGCGTCTCCACCGATGACCAGGCAGTTGTGTCCCACCTTTTCCCCAATAAACGCAAGATGCCGTAGGTACGGTTCTATGGGCCGGTCGGGTTCGAAATAGTAGGAGACGAGGGTGATTTCTCTAGCGCCTGTCATTGCTCCTATCACACAGAAGTTGTTGGTGGTCAGCTCAGGGTACTGCCTTATGTAGATGTCTTGTTTAAAGACGGCGATTGCTGCTTTTACCGTACCTTCTCCTGGGCTCGCACACTGAAAGATCCGTGCTCCCTTATATGCCCTCATCTCCCTGGCATTCCCCACGTACGGCTCCTGTAGGAGCGCTATTGTGACACCGCGTTTTTCTGCCTCTATCATCAGCTCTATGGTCGCCAGCTTCTTCCTCTGCAGATTGGCCTGGACAACAAGGAGAGGAGCCTGAACACCGTTTGCCACCTTAGCAATATGCCACCTTGGCTCTAGCCAAGGCGTCCCACTTTCGCCGTACGGGGCACTCGGTGCTGAAGGCTCCGTGATTTACGGTGTCCAGTTTTGCGGTTACGCAGTTGCAGCAGGAAGGAGCCGCTCCTGCGAGCCAATCCGAGCACTTATCCTTCATGTGTGGCCCTCCGCAGTGGCTACATTTTGGTTCGGTTTCTCTGCAGTAGCGCCTGCCATGTCCATACCCCAAACACATCGAGCACTGCACGAGCGGAGACTGATCTTCCACACGCACTTTCTGTAGGTCGATGTGAACCGACTGTTGGCCCATCATTCTGTTGTAGATCTGCGGCGAGACTTTGACCACCACGTGACTTGTGAGGGGATTTCTGGCCTTGCGTCTGAACTTTATTTCCATACGATCCTCCTCCTTTTTGAGGCCATGGAAGACCGATCCGTTCTGGTTTCTCAGAGCTGTAGTGATGTCCATATCGCTATTGCACGCCAAGACATCTCTGAGCACCAGCATGGGGTCACGGTTCTCCACCTCCTCAACTAGCAGGTGATCTCCCGCTTCCTTAAGGCGTTCCTTTACACGCTCCCTTTCTTCTCTTGTCTTACAGCCCATGATCACTTTTTGGTTTTTCGCTTTTCTGACTTTTTCTACTGTTATCCAACCGTCTTTTGCGTTTACTGCTTTCCTAATTCTGTCCATTACCTCCTCTCCAGTCTCCGTGTTGTCCTTTGCGGCGACGACAATGGAGTGCAGCGCCGTCCGTTCAGGCATCAACCTTTTTGGCGGCGCCGCCACTACGCTCGCATAGGATCTGTCTTTCTCCATGGTAACCTCTTGTAAGTTCGATACTGTCTCTCTTAATTTCTCTATCTCTTTCGTTGCCTTTTCTATTTGGTTCCCTTGCACTTTCAACATTTCTGTAATCTCCTCCTTCGCGATTTTTTGCTCAACCGCTATACTTTGCACTTGGCTCCAGTCCACCTTTGTTCCCTCGCCTTTGCTTGGGTTTTCAACCTGCCCTTGAGGGGCAGCCGTCACGGCGGCCGCAGTTGCTGTGGCCCCTGCGGCGGCTTCCTCCTTCAAGAGCCGATAGAGGTGATCCAGTGCCAGGGTTATCCCGGCCTTTAGGTCCGTCTTCAAATTTCGGGACTCACTTAGTTGGCATTTTGCTTTTTGAAGCCACACCCTGCCTGTTTGCACTCTGTCAATGGGTTTCCCTTGCTCCTGGTTTAGCCCCGAAGCACCTGCTGTTTCTACAGAAGCTCTTCGCGTCGCCCCCTTACTTTCGTGGGTGGGCACTGCTTTCTGTTCTGCCTTCCGCATTATGGTCGATGTTGTGGCTGCTTTCTGAGGGGAGCGTGTTGGAGGAGGTGTCCTTTGTTTTGCGGTTGTAGCTTGGGATTCGGTTTTCCCGGCCTCCCACTCTCCTATGCTGCGTCTCACGTTTTGTTTAGAGGGCTCCGTGCCCTCTGCAGTCTTTGGCGATAGCGTTGGGTCTTGGGAGCTCGTTTGTGCGTCTTTTTTGGCAGGTGTGCGATATCCAAACATTTTTGCGGCGGTAGGCAGGTAGAGTCGTAAATGATAAAGAAGTTATGCAATATAAAGATTGCCGACAATACTACGACAAACAACTAATTATAAAATAGGGATAAATTTATAGAGTCTGGCTCTGTATCTATTTTAGGTATTTGATAGGGTATGTATAGTACCCTGGTCAAAGTAAATTTGTAAAATAAAGTAGAATATAAAAACGGCACAATAAAAATAAGCACTTAACAACTAAACAACAACTGTGTTTTAGACTTAACAGCGTCTTAAACACTAAGAAGTGGTCCAATCTTGTCTTTACCAGACCCAGTAGGGTTCCTGGTGTCAAAAATCAAAAGTCTCTACTTTTTCGCCCGGGTTAGGTTAGGTTAGGTTAGGTTCGAGGAGGCCGCCATTGTCCAGGCCTGGTTCCGGGAGTCGGAGACGAACGGACCCGTCGACGTCGAACTGGAGGCGCTGTGGTTCCGCGGGGCAATGTCGCAAATTTGCGACGCGTCCATGCCCCGGATCCACGCACAGTCAGCAGGGCGCCAGGTGTACTGGTGGTCGGCCGAGATCGCTCGTATGCGCATTGAGTGCGTAGCGGTCAGACGCCGGTACACCCGATACCGGAGGAGACGTCGTCGGGTCCCGGACGAGGAAGCCGCGCTGTATGAGGTGTACCGCGCGGCTAAGAGGACTCTATGTCTGGCCATCGGCGATGCGAAGACGCAAGCCAGGGAGGAGATGTTGGAGACCCTAAACCGGGATCCGTGGGGGCGCCCATATCAAGCGGTTCGAGGGAAACTTCGGTCTGCGGCGCCCCCGCTCACGGGGAGTCTCCAACCAGAGCTGCTGGAGGAGGTTGTCTCAGCCCTCTTCCCGGCACGAGCGGAGCATACTCCGCCGCCGATGGCTTTGCCCACAGACGCAGAGTACACAGAGGAGAACGCCGTCAGCGTCCCAGAGGTGACACAGGCAGAGATGGGGGCGGCCGTGCTGCGGCTCCGGGCCAAGAACGTGGCTCCGGGGCCCGACGGCATTCACGGCTTAGCGTTGGCCCTCGCTCTGAAGGAGCTAGAGCCCCAACTGAGAGGACTATTTACAGCGTGCCTTGAGCGGGGCCAGTTTCCCAAATTGTGGAAATCTGGTCGTCTGGTCCTGCTCAGGAAGGCGGGGCGCCCTGCGGACTCTCCGTCCGCGTACCGGCCCATAGTGCTGCTGGACGAGGTGGGAAAGCTGTTTGAGCGGATAATCGCAGCCCGCCTCGTCGGCCACTTGTGCGAAGAGGGGCCGGACCTGGACGAGAGCCAGTATGGCTTTCGGCATGGGCGCTCCACCATACACGCTGTATCGAGGGTAAGAGTCCTGGCGGAGGAAGCGGTGTCCCGGGGCGGGGTGATGTTGGCGGTGTCCTTGGACATTTCCAACGCGTTCAACACCCTGCCCTGGAGTTGTGTACGGGAGGCACTGCGCTATCATCGTGTGCCTTCCTACCTCCGCCGCATAGTTGGGGCTTATTTGTCCGAGAGGTGTGTCACCTACGTGGGACGTGATGGCGAGCACCAGCGCCGCATGTCGTGCGGTGTTCCGCAGGGCTCCGTCTTAGGACCGCCCCTGTGGAACATCGGGTACGACTGGGTGCTGAGGGGCGAGCTCCAGCCGGGCGTGGACCTGACGTGTTACGCTGACGACACGCTGGTCACGGCCCGGGGGAGTTCGTACAGGGAGGCAGCGTTGCTGGCGACGGCTGCGGTCTCACAGGTGGTGAGCCGCATCCGGCACCTCGGCCTGGAGGTGGCCCTCAACAAGTCGGAGGCCGTGATCTTTCACGGTCCTCGGCGGGCGCCGCCGCCGGGATCACACATCGTGGTCGGGGGGGCCAGAATAGCTGTCGAGTCTACCATGAAGTACCTTGGATTGGTGCTCGACAGCCGATGGGATTTTGGCCCTCATTTCCAGCGGCTGGCGCCCAAGTTGTTGGGCGCGGCTGGGGCGTTGTCAACGCTGCTTCCCAATCTGGGGGGCCCGAGCGCCGTCTGCAGGCGGCTCTACGTGGGGATCGTGCGATCGATGGCCCTTTATGGGGCCCCGATCTGGGCGGCAGACCTGACGGCCGGAAGCATTGCCGTGCTGCGAAAGCCGCAACGAGCGATGGCCGTCAGAGTCATCAGGGGATATCGCACGATCTCCTACGAGGCGGCTTGTGCACTGGCCGGATCCCCGCCCTGGGACCTGGAAGCGAAGGTACTCGCGTCACTGTACCGGTGGCACGAGGAAGCGCGGGCGCGGGGCGAGCGACCGATGCAGCGACACATGGAGCTGCGTCGGTCTCAGCTTCGCGAGGTCCTGGTGGCGGAATGGCGGGACAGGCTTTCGCGCCCTACCGCCGGCCTCGCCATCATCGAGGCGGTCCGGCCAGCGCTCGAGCGCTGGCTCGGGAGAAGGCACGGCTCCCTGTCGTTTCGGGTGACGCAGGTGCTCTCGGGGCATGGTTGCTTCGGGAAGTACTTGTGTCGCATAAACAGGGAGCCGGACGCCCGGTGTCACCACTGCGTCGACTGCCGGGAGGACACGGCGCGGCATACGCTGGCGGAATGTGCCGCTTGGGAGGGGCCGCGCCGTGCCCTCGTCTCAAAAGTAGGCAGTGACCTGTCGCTGTCGGCCGTGGTCGAGTCGATGGTCCACAGCGCAGAGTCCTGGGACGCGGTGGTTTCCTTCTGCGAAAGTGTCATGTCGCAGAAGGAGGCTGCGGAAAGGGAGAGGGAGATCTCAACCTCCCACCCTGCCCGCAGCAGGCGCACCGGGCGTCGGCGAAGGGCGGATAACGCCCTCTTCCGGCCCCCCTAAATGGGTCCAGGGGCGGCAGACTCGGGGACGTCTGTCGCCCCCCACATACACCAGGACCCGAGGTGGCGGCGCGTAGTGTTCCACGCGCGCCCCTCTAAGACGTCCGGGGGGGAGTCCAACACCTCACTCCCCCCCCTGACCCGAGAAGTGGCCCGCTGCAGCGGGCCGGCACCAGCCGGGGGTTGCGGAAGTATCTCCAGTTCCCGCGACCCCCGACGTAGGTGTGAGATGGAACACCGGGGTGGTTTTTAGTCAGTAAGAGTCTGACAGACCCCTCCGCCCGCCCCAGGGCGGAGGACATCCATGAGGATTTTCCACCCCGTACCAAAAAAAAAAAAAAAAAAAAAGGTTAGGTTAGGTTAGGTTAGGTTAGGTTAGGTTAGGTTAGGTTAGGTTAGGTTAGGTTAGGTTAGGTTAGGTTAGGTTAGGTTAGGTTAGGTTAGGTTAGGTTAGGTTAGGTTTTTTTTTTTTTTTTTTTTTTTTTTTTTTTTTTTTTTTTTTTTTTTTTTGAGGCAGGAGTGGGAAATCCTCATGGACGCCCAGACTGTCCCATAATTGAAACAGTCTGGGCAGTGCCGGACTCTTACCGGCTAAAACCACACTCCTGCCTAAGCGTGAGCCCCTGCTACAACTGTTGCAGGGATCTTTATAGGCCTGCGATTTACTTTAGCAATTTACGTTTTGTTTCTTTTATTTACAATTTTTACTATTTTTATAATGTACTCAATAAATTTGTCCTTTACTTTTTTGCGTTCTAATAAGGTCCTAAAATTTTCTTTGCTTATTTTTATTCCAAGGCTCATCTCCAGGTCGTGCCTGTGGGAGCCATATACCGGGCACTCCGTCAGGAGATGGAGGATCGTCTCCTGACTGTCAGGGTCACAAATACACGCTGGGTTCTCCTTGCACTTGAAGCGAGTCAAGTATTCGGAGAACCCACCGTGTCCCGTGAGGGCTTGGGTCAGCTCCTTTGTTATGCGTAGTTCCCGCACCGTCCTGTACGCCGCGATCGCACATGGGAAATACATTTTGGTGGTGGCCGCCGTTTCTCCCGTACAGTATCTCCGGTTCCATTCGCCCAGCGTTTCCAGGCGGATCGCTCGCTTGACGAATGAAACCGGGCATCTGTCGTAGTCGGGTGCCCGCTTCGACCTCAGGGCAGCCTCCTTTGCGAGCGAGTCGGCTCTCTCGTTACCCTCCAGCCCCGCGTGAGCTTTTATCCAGAACAAGGAAACGCTCTTGTTCTGGCAGTTACTGTGGCGGATGGCGTTTCTTGATTCAACTGCGAGGGGGTGGAGGGCTTCGGGGTTCGCGACTGTTTGGAGGGCTGCCATGGAGTCGCTATAGACAGCGAACGCCGTCTCTGGTCTTCGGAGGACTTCTTTTGTGGCTTCGCAGAGGGCAAGAAGCTCAGCCTGGTAGACGGTACTATAAGACGGCAGAACAAGTTTGCGGGTCTTCGTCTCGGCCTCGCCAGTCCATATGGATAGCGCGGCTCCGACTTTACCCTCTATCTTGCTGCCGTCTGTGAAAATTCGCACCGCGTAATCGCGGTGGGAGTAATATTGCTCCTCGTCTACCAGACATTGCAGTTCAATTCCCCTCTGCTCAGCCGGATGTGGTGCCTCTAGCGCTGATGCCACTCGCTCGATCTCCCTGTCCCCCAGCGCAGGATGGGACACCCCCTTCTTGGCCTCATATAGTGAGGCCGCCTCTCGGATTCGGAGGTCAAGAGGGAGTATCCCAGTCAGCACCAGCGCTGCATTCAGGGAGACCGTGCGATAGGCACGACACATCTTTTGAGCAAAGCTCCTTTGGACGGCGTTCAGCTTCTTTTGCACCCCGACTTTGTTCGCGGCCGGCGACCACGCACTCGCTGCGTACAGGACGATGGGCTCCACCACGGCCGTGTAAATACTACGGATTATGTCCGGGTGGAGACCCCAGCTGACCCTTGCGGCCCTCGACAGCTGCTTATAAATGCCGACGGCTCGGGAGCAGACGTTTGCGACGTGGGAGTTGAAAGTCAACTTGTGGTCGATGGTGAGACCGAGCAGTTTGATCTCATTAGACATGCCAATGTCCACTCCGCCCATCCTCAGACTTGGGGTGTCGTGTTTGAGCTTCCGCGTAATCAACATGGCCTTCGTTTTGTGCGGCGCAAATCTGAGCTTATTCGCGACACCCCAAGTCCGAACATACTCGAGGGCGACATTGGCATCCCTTTGCACCCCGAGTGCCGTCTCCCCATCGAACACCAAGACGACGTCGTCAGCAAACGCCTGACACTGGACCCCTCTACTCTCCAGCCCCTTCAGTAGAGGATCCAGCACGAGGTTCCAAAGTATGGGACCACCGATCGACCCCTGGACGCATCCTTTCTCGGTCCTGGTCTCGTACTCCGCTCCCGCATATCGGACTTTCACCACTCTCTCGGACAAGTAGCTGTCCATGACCCGTCTCAAGTTTACAGGACACCTTTCCTCAGCCAGACGCACTCTGATAGCTGGCCACCATGCGCTATCGAAGGCTCCCTCAATGTCCAAGGACACAATCGTGACAAGCCTCTTCTCAGCGAGTCTGCCACGAATGTGCCCCATCAGTGCATAGAGGGAGTCCTCGGTGCTTTTCTGTGGCATGAAGCCGTACTGGCGAGTACTCATCCTGGGCAACAAGTAGAACTTGAGTCGGGCCACGAGCATCTTCTCGAACATCTTGCCGAGTACAGGCAAAAGACCAATCGGCCTGTATGATTTTGGAGTGGTGTAGTCTTCCTTTGCGGGTTTGCGGAGCACAACAACCGTTGCCTCTTTCCAGGACCGTGGAAAGTATCCATGCGCCAGGCACTTGTTCATCAAGCGCAGAACTAGGTCTGGGTCTTCGTTGATCGTGTGGCCCCATATGTCCGCCGTCAGACCGTCGGAACCGGGGGCTTTTTTGGGGTTGAACGAGGAAGCAGCTCGCTTCAGCTCATCGAGAGTGAAGGGAGGATCGCAAGGTTCAACTTGGTCCCTCCCGTTCACCTCTTCCGCTCGTCGCCGCACCCTTTTGTGCTCCTCGTTTTCCCCCTCCGTACGGTCTTCAGGGTAAAAAGTCTCTGCTAGGAACCTCGCTGAAGCCTCTGGGTCCAGTGTCCTTGCATCCCTCACCATCGGCAAGTCCTCCTCTCTCTTTTTCGTTCTTCGTATTACCCGGTATATGCCCTCCCACATTCCTTCTCGGTCCTGCTTCTCGCAGAAACCCTTCCAGCTCTCGACCTGAGCTTTAACCACTGCAAGTTCATACTCGACTTTCTTTTTCAGGTACTCCTCAACAACCTTTGGTCTCCGGACTGGCGCTGCACATCGGATCCTCCGCCTCCTCGTGACAACCTGCCTCTTTAGGTCGGCGAGTTCGTTGGACCACCACGGCACGGTTACTTCCTCTACTCTCTTCTTCTTGGGTATCACGTGATCACACGTCTGTTGTACAGCTGATGTGAATTGTCGGACTACCTCGTCTACATTTTGTGCGCTGTCGATGTTATCGATCAGGTGTCTCGTGTCTGGCATAATTTGGCGCAGTTTCGCACGAAACTGGCCCCAATTAGCTTTTTTAGTGTTGTAGACTCTGGTAGTCCGGTTCACCGTGATACCCGCAGACTTTTCGAGGTGAATGTTGAACTCAATGCCGTTGTGATCCGAACCTGTCAGGTCGTCGACGACTCGCCAGCCGTCTGTCACCGTCAGCATATCCGATGTACAGGCTGTGACGTCGACGCAGCTAGTGTAACGTCTGTCACCCCTAACTACGTCGAAGGTTGGAGTTTCCCCTGTGTTGAGGACTTGCAGTCCGAGCTGGTCGAGAGCTGCCAGCATTTCGTCGCCTCTGCTGTTTGTCTCGCTGCTGCCCCACCAGATACTCCAGGCGTTGGCGTCTCCTCCCACTATGAGCCTATGCGGGCCGGTCTCGCTTTCCACCTTTCTGAGCGTGTCCAGGTATGGCCCCAAAGGCTGATCTGGCTCAAAGTAGAACGAGACCAGCGTGAGCTTCCAGGCACTGGTTTGGATCCCCACCACGACGATGTTGTCCGTGGTGAGTTCTGGGTACTGTCTTACGGTAAGTTTTGGGTCAAAGACGGCTATTGCCGCTTTGACAGTCCCTTCTCCTTGCCTGGTGCTCTGAAAGATTCTCACGCCTCTGGTCCCGTTCATCCTTTTTGCGCTTCCCACGTAGGGTTCCTGGATCAACGCTGCGGTCGCTTTGCGCTGCTCGGCCTCGATCATAAGCTCATGGGTTGCCAGTTTCTTCCTTTGGAGATTCGCCTGGAGTATCTTGTGTGGCGTTTGGCTCTGTGGGACCACCTTAGCAGTAGGCGACGGACGCACGAGCCAGCCTATCCCACTTTACCCGAACAGGACACTCGGGGCTGAACGCATTGTGGTCGGACCTCTCCATCTTCGCTTTAACGCAGTTGTTGCATTTGGGGGTACTCGCATCGACCCACTGAGCACACTCTGCACGGAGGTGTGGGCCTCCGCAATGGCTGCATAGGTCGGCAGGTTCTTTACAGAGCCGCCGGCCATGCCCATACCCCAGGCACCTCGTGCACTGCACCAGTGGCGACTGGTCGTCGACGAAGACGGTCTGGAGGTCGATACGCGCTTTCCCTTTTTCGAGCATCCTGTTCCAAACTTTTGGGGACGTGCTGACCACTACGTTGCTGGTTTGAGGGTTTCTAGCATTTCTTCTATATTTCACGGTCATTCGATCCTCCTCCTTGTCGAGGCCGTGAAAAACATCCCGGTTTTGATTCCGTAGCGCCCTCAGCACTTCCTCATCAGAGTGGATGCGAAGGACGCCCCGGAAGATCAACATCGGATCTTTGTTCTTCACCTCCTCGACAACGAGGCGGTCTCCTGCTATTTCTAATTTTTCTCGAACCTTGTTCCGTTCTTCCGCCGACCTACAGCTCATAATAATCTTCCGGTCTTTGGCCTTCCTCACGCTTTCTATTTCTATTCCTCCCTCTTTTGCTTTTACAGCATTTCTAATTTTTGTGAGAACCTCCTCGCCTGTGTCCCCTTCGTCTTTCGACGTCACCACTATGGAGTGCAGTGCGGTCCTTCCTGGGCTCTGCCTTTTCGGAGGACCTGCTGCTACACTCGCATAGGTGGCCGTCTTTTGAAGCAGTTCCCCTTGTTTCTCCATCGCTTCCTGGAGCCTCTCCATCCTTTCGCTGCTCTCCTTCACCAGTGTGCTGTGCTCCGCTAGTGAAGCGAGCAACGAAGTTATCTCCTGATCGCACTCCTTATTTTCTGGCGGTGCTGTGGTAGCCTTGGTAGCCTCCTTAGCCTCTGGCTCAACCCCCTTTGCTGGTGTTGCAGCGGCCGCCTCTTCCTTCACCAACTGGTACAGCCTTTCCACCGCCTGGGTGATCCCGGTTTTCAGGTCTGACCTCAAGTTGCGAGAGTCGTTTAGATGCGACTTCGCGCGCAGGAGGCAGATTCGGGCCTCGGTCACCCGGTCGGTCGGTTTAGAAGGCTGTTGTTGGCTCGTTCCTGGCTCGCTCGCTCCTGCCACCTCAGAGGACGTTCTGCGCGCGGCAGCTTTGTTGTCCGGAGGAGGCACAGCTCTCTTCATGGGTTTTTGGAGAGCCGCTGCGGCCGGCGCTGCCTTTTTGGGTGATGGTGCGGTTTGTGATGAAGGGGACTGGGTGTCTGCCACCTTTCCGTTTTCCCACTCTCCAATGCTTCGCCTCACACTAGAGGCCTGAGTTGAAGCACTGGGAGGGGGAGTTACCTTCTCTCCATTCGATGGAGAAACATGGGGACCTGTGGATGACTTCTTTGCGGGTGTTCGAGAGAGGAACATCTTTGAGGGAGTATTGTATGCTTTAAAGAATTAAAATTAAATTGGTTTTAAATAAATTATTGTTGTAAAATTAAATATTATTTTGTTAATTAAATATAGTAAAATTGGATTAAAGAGAAGTTCAATAAAACTGTGTCAATAAATGTCGTAAAGTAAAGTAGATCCCTGTAAAGGGGGGATCAATAAGCTATTTACTAACTGGTTGTAAAGAGCCAGTCCCGTCTGGTAGGTGTCTAACGTAAATGGTTCCTTGTCAGAAGTCTCATGTAGTGTGGAAACACTTAAGTACAATGTTACTGTTATACACAAGTCAATAAACGACTGCAAGAGTCGAAATAGAGGTTTAAAAATGTTTTGATTTTTTCAATCTGCTGTCATGTTCACCTAGATAAGCGAAAAAAGGGTGGGTGGGCGGTCAATTTTTTGAATTTTTTCAGCTGCGATCCGCACGTGCGAGGTGTCAAAAGACGCGTCTCGGCGCGAGCTGTCGAACGGTGAAATAAACTGGATAGAACGCAATACTAAAATTTTGAGTTTTCGCCTAAAAACTGTATTTTTTCAACTGAAAATTGGGCAAAGTGCAAATTTTCACTACGCTGCGGCAGTCTGGTTCGCGGAACGCGGTGCAGAGTGCGGGTATGGCAGGTAGGTAGCTGTTGATATACTATGATGGGCTGTTTTTGATGTAAAAATTTGGAATAAGTGGAGTTTTTCAAATAAAAAGTTAAATAAAACAAGGTTTGTATGGAATAACAAATTTCCACGCGTTTCGGTCAGTCAATATAGGTCTAAACGTTAGACGGAGCCTAGTCTAGCTTAAAAAAGCTGAAAACCGCTTCAAAATGCGTCACCGGGATGCAAAGTAATTACGGTTAGGTTAGGTTAGGTTAGGTTAGGTTAGGTTAGGTTAGGTTAGGTTAGGTTAGGTTTTTTTTTTTTTTTTTTTTTTTTTTTTTAAATTGTACTGCCTACCTCCGGCTAGGTGGCCAGAGCCTTTCTATACTATGCTACACTTTCATTCCAGTTCTCGCTTTTGTGCCTCTCGTACTTTTATTCTTCATACAATTTCTTTCTTTCATTCGTCTCATGCAAATGCGGGTGGGGTTTCCCGCCTACAGGACTATTTCTATCTATATTTCTTTATTTGGGGTTATAGTTCATTAAGTGGGTACAATCATGGTTTTATTTGCAACTAACATTATTTTAGTCTTGTACCTTTCTTAATTTTGTACAAATATATTTGCATACTTAGGCACCATTTTACATTGCTTGTTTTCGCCGTTTCTGTTTTATTTACATTTTTCGCTTATTATCTACAGTCTTATCTTCTACAATCTTGACTTATACGGTCTTATCTTATACAATATTATCATCTACAATCTTGTCTTATACAATCTTATCTTATACTATATTTCTTATACAATATTGTCTTTTACATTTTATTTCAACTTTTATTGCGCACGTTTTATTTACTATTTACAGTTTTATATGTTTTTCCAAAATATGCGATATCATATTTGGTAACATAACGTTCCTAGTTCCTATTTATTTCTATTATTTACTTTACTGACTATTTGCTTGCCATACTCTATAAATATACGCAACTTTTTCCCTGTCATTATTGTGCTTAGGGTTTCGATTGTCATTTTCTGACCCAGCTTTGTTTCAATTTCAAGGCGTTCTAAACTATGTACAGGGCATTCCAACAAAATGTGGGGCACCGATTCGACCTTTCCCGGCTCGCAGATGCACGATGGGTTATCCTTGCACTTGAAACGATGCAAGTACTCGGAGAACCCACCGTGCCCTGTCATCATTTGGGTTAGCAACTTATCCGGTTCTATTTTCCGTACGACTCTATATGCCTCCACCGCGTCAGGGAAGAAGATTTTTGTGATGCCTGCTGTTTCACCGCTTTTGTACCGTGTGTTCCATTCGCCAAGCGAGCGCATCCGTATGTTGCGCCTGGCGAATGATACCGGACACTTGTCGTAGTCGGGTTTCCGTTTGGAGGTTAACGCGGCCTCCTTAGCAAGGCAATCAGCACGTTCATTCCCCTCCAGTCCTGCATGCGCTTTGATCCAGAACAAGCTGACACGTTTGCCCTGGAGCAGAGCTTTCCGCAAATTCTCGCGCGTTTCAACGGCCAGGGGATGGAGAGCCTGTACGTTTGTTACGGTTTGAAGTGCTGCCGTTGAGTCCGAGTATATCCCAGAGTTCATCGCCTTTTGGTGAACGGCTTCCCTCGTCGCTTTACATAAGGCCAGGAGTTCTGCCTGGTATACGGTGCAGTAAGATGGCAAAGCAAGTTTCAGGGTTTTGGTTTCGGTTTCGCCATTCCACATGGATAACGCTGCCCCAACCTTGCCCTGAATCTTGCTGCCATCAGTGTAGATACACAGTTCGAAGTTGTTGTTTTGGTCCAGTTGTTCTTGGTCTACCAGGGCTTTGAATCCCAGGGTCATATATTCTGCTGGATGTGGGGATTCCAACGCCGATGACATTTGCTCCACTTCTCGGTCCCCTAGTCCCGGCTGGGACACTCCCCTCTTAGCCTCATATAATGCGGCTGCTTCGCGTACGCGAAGGTCGAGCGGGAGTATTCCAGCCAGAACCAATGCCGAGTTTAGGGAGACGGTGCGATATGCTCTGCATAATTTTTGCGCGAAGCCACGTTGGACCACGTTTAGTTGCTTCTGTATGCCTAGTTTGTTAACAGCCGGTGCCCATACGCTGGCGGCATACAGAATAACCGGTTCGACTGCAGCAGTGTAGATGGACCGTATGACTTCCGGGTGAAGGCCCCAACTTATTTTCGCCGCGCGTGATAATTGCTTGTAGATCCCTATCGCTTTGTTACACACCGCCTTGACATGAGAGTTGAAGGTAAGCTTTTGGTCGATTATGACTCCCAGTAGCTTGATTTCGCTGGAAGCGCAAATGTCGACCCCGCCCATGCTCAGCCGTGGGGTGTCGTATTTTAGTTTACGCGTTATTACCATTGCATTTGTTTTATTTGGTGCGAACTTTAATTTATTTGCCACACCCCACGCCCGAACATACTCGAGGGCGGCATTTGCGCGCCCTTCTACCTCTTGTGCGGTCTGACCATCGAAGATCATGACCACATCATCGGCAAAAGCTTGGGCATAATCTCCTCGCTGTTCGAGCCCCTTCAACAGTGGGTCCAGTACAATGTTCCAAAGAATTGGGCCACCGATGGAGCCCTGCACACAGCCCTTCTCCGTTTCTCTGACGTACTCCTCTCCCCCGTATCTCACCCTGACCTTCCTGTTTCTTAGGTAGCTATCCATCAGTCTCCTCAGATTCCACGGACACCCCTCTTCTGCCAGGCGAACTCGGATTGCAGGCCACCACGCGCTGTCGAAGGCTCCCTCTATATCCAATGACACCATGGTTATTATTCTCTTTTGGTCGAGTTTGGTTTTTATGTGCTGCATTAGGGTATAGAGGGAGTCTTCGGTGCTCCTCTGTGGCATAAATCCGTATTGATTTCTGCTCAACCTTGGTATCACGTGGAACCTGAGCCTGTGGACAATCATTTTCTCCAAGATTTTTCCCAACACCGGTAATAGGCCAATAGGTCTGTAGGATTTTGGTGAAGTGTAGGTGTCTTTCCCGGGTTTTCTCAGCACGACTACTGTAGCTTCCTTCCATGCGTTGGGAAAATGGTGGTGTTGAAGACACTTATTGAGTAGGTCGAGGAATACGTCAGCATTTTGGTTTATCATGTGGGTGCAGATATCGGCCGTAAATCCATCGGCTCCCGGCGCTTTCTTAGGGTTGAAAGAGTTGGCCGCTAGCATAAGTTCTGTGGGGGTGAAAGGGGGGTCGAGGGTTTGGTCCTCAGTTTCCTCGTTTAATCTTCTGGCGCGGTTTCTTAGTGCCCGGTGTTCTTCATTATCCTCTTCATTAGTGTCTCTCGGGTAAAAAGTTTTAGCGAGGAGTTCGGCTGATTCCCTTGCATCCAGGGTTTTCCCATCCTTTATAAGGGGGAGGTCTTCTTCTCTCTTTTTTGTTCTTCCTATCACTCTATAAATTCCCTCCCATACCCCTTCCTTGTCCTGTTTCCCACAGAAGTCTTTCCAACTCTTAATCTGGGCGTTGGTTACGTTAGCCTCGTAGTTTTCTTTTTCCGCTACGTAATCCGCAATGACCTTGGCTCTCCGAACCGGAGCCGCACACTTAATTCTGTTTTTCTTTGTAGCAACTTTCCTTTTTTGGGTCTCAAGCTCCTCGGACCACCATGGCACAGTGAGTTTTTCTCTATTGCTTTTCTTTGGTATGGTCTCATTACAAGTATTTGTTATAACTTCCGTTAGTTTATTTACTAATTTCTCTAATTGTTCTACTGACTCTACTTTTTCTATTTCTGCTTTTGTAATTTTATTTTCTGATAGTAATTGTTTGATTTTCTTATGAAAATCGTCCCAATTAGCTTTCCTGGTGTTATATTTTCTAGTGGTTCTTTCTATTTTATTTACTTTACATTTTTGTATGTGTAATTCGAAAACTATGCCATTGTGGTCCGAGCCAGTAAGATCTTCCACGACCCTCCAGTTGTCTACTCTGTCTAATAGGTCCAGGGACACTGCTGTCACATCAACGCAGCTACTGTACCTTTGGCTGCCCCTTATGGTATCGAAGGTCGGTGTTTGCCCCGTATTCAGTACATGCAAAGCCATCTCTTCGAGCGCGCCGGCCGTTTCCTGGCCCCGGGTGTCGTCCTTATCACTTCCCCACCATATACTTTTTGCATTTGCGTCTCCACCGATGACCAGGCAGTTGTGTCCCACCTTTTCCCCAATAAACGCAAGATGCCGTAGGTACGGTTCTATGGGCCGGTCGGGTTCGAAATAGTAGGAGACGAGGGTGATTTCTCTAGCGCCTGTCATTGCTCCTATCACACAGAAGTTGTTGGTGGTCAGCTCAAGGTACTGCCTTATGTAGATGTCTTGTTTAAAGACGGCGATTGCTGCTTTTACCGTACCTTCTCCTGGGCTCGCACACTGAAAGATCCGTGCTCCCTTATATGCCCTCATCTCCCTGGCATTCCCCACGTACGGCTCCTGTAGGAGCGCTATTGTGACACCGCGTTTTTCTGCCTCTATCATCAGCTCTATGGTCGCCAGCTTTTTCCTCTGCAGATTGGCCTGGACAACAAGGAGAGGAGCCTGAACACCGTTTGCCACCTTAGCAATATGCCACCTTGGCTCTAGCCAAGGCGTCCCACTTTCGCCGTACGGGGCACTCGGTGCTGAAGGCTCCGTGATTTACGGTGTCCAGTTTTGCGGTTACGCAGTTGCAGCAGGAAGGAGCCGCTCCTGCGAGCCAATCCGGGCACTTATCCTTCATGTGTGGCCCTCCGCAGTGGCTACATTTTGGTTCGGTTTCTCTGCAGTAGCGCCTGCCATGTCCATACCCCAAACACATCGAGCACTGCACGAGCGGAGACTGATCTTCCACACGCACTTTCTGTAGGTCGATGTGAACCGACTGTTGGCCCATCATTCTGTTGTAGATCTGCGGCGAGACTTTGACCACCACGTGACTTGTGAGGGGATTTCTGGCCTTGCGTCTGAACTTTATTTCCATACGATCCTCCTCCTTTTTGAGGCCATGGAAGACCGATCCGTTCTGGTTTCTCAGAGCTGTAGTGATGTCCATATCGCTATTGCACGCCAAGACATCTCTGAGCACCAGCATGGGGTCACGGTTCTCCACCTCCTCAACTAGCAGGTGATCTCCCGCTTCCTTAAGGCGTTCCTTTACACGCTCCCTTTCTTCTCTTGTCTTACAGCCCATGATCACTTTTTGGTTTTTCGCTTTTCTGACTTTTTCTACTGTTATCCAACCGTCTTTTGCGTTTACTGCTTTCCTAATTCTGTCCATTACCTCCTCTCCAGTCTCCGTGTTGTCCTTTGCGGCGACGACAATGGAGTGCAGCGCCGTCCGTTCAGGCATCAACCTTTTTGGCGGCGCTGCCACTACGCTCGCATAGGATCTGTCTTTCTCCATGGTAACCTCTTGTAAGTTCGATACTGTCTCTCTTAATTTCTCTATCTCTTTCGTTGCCTTTTCTATTTGGTTCCCTTGCACTTTCAACATTTCTGTAATCTCCTCCTTCGCGATTTTTTGCTCAACCGCTATACTTTGCACTTGGCTCCAGTCCACCTTTGTTCCCTCGCCTTTGCTTGGGTTTTCGACCTGCCCTTGCGGGGCAGCCGTCACGGCGGCCGCAGTTGCTGTGGCCCCTGCGGCGGCTTCCTCCTTCAAGAGCCGATAGAGGTGATCCAGTGCCAGGGTTATCCCGGCCTTTAGGTCCGTCTTCAAATTTCGGGACTCACTTAGTTGGCATTTTGCTTTTTGAAGCCACACCCTGCCTGTTTGCACTCTATCAATGGGTTTCCCTTGCTCCTGGTTTAGCCCCGAAGCACCTGCTGTTTCTACAGAAGCTCTTCGCGTCGCCCCCTTACTTTCGTGGGTGGGCACTGCTTTCTGTTCTGCCTTCCGCATTATGGTCGATGTTGTGGCTGCTTTCTGAGGGGAGCGTGTTGGAGGAGGTGTCCTTTGTTTTGCGGTTGTAGCTTGGGATTCGGTTTTCCCGGCCTCCCACTCTCCTATGCTGCGTCTCACGTTTTGTTTAGAGGGCTCCGTGCCCTCTGCAGTCTTTGGCGATAGCGTTGGGTCTTGGGAGCTCGTTTGTGCGTCTTTTTTGGCAGGTGTGCGATATCCAAACATTTTTGCGGCGGTAGGCAGGTAGAGTCGTAAATGATAAAGAAGTTATGCAATATAAAGATTGCCGACAATACTACGACAAACAACTATATAAAATAGGGATAAATTTATAGAGTCTGGCTCTGTATCTATTTTAGGTATTTGATAGGGTATGTATAGTACCCTGGTCAAAGTAAATTTGCAAAATAAAGTAGAATATAAAAACGGCACAATAAAAATAAGCACTTAACAACTAAACAACAACTGTGTTTTAGACTTAACAGCGTCTTAAACACTAAGAAGTGGTCCAATCTTGTCTCTACCAGATCCAGTAGGGTTCCTGGTGTCAAAAATCAAAAGTCTCTACTTTTAAATTTTTCGACTCTACGTAGAGTCAGTTTAATACTTCAGTCAGATAGAGCTCGTCGAGCCCGTTTCAACGATCCCAAACTCGGGGTACCTAGCCCCAGGAGTTCCGGAGCAATCGAGGTGCAAAAACACTGGTTTCGGACCAAGATGGCCGCCCAAATATGGTTACAACGCGATTACTCCGCAGCCACTGAACCGAATTTCACCGTGTTTGGGTTTGCCTACACGTGCTCGACGCGATCCAGCCGGCTAAGGTGGTTTCAGGCCGAAAAATTTTCAGGCGCTGAAAACTCCTGAAAACCACTGGGGCGGGTAGAGAGCGACCCGCCGATGACTCCAGAGAAAACCCAAGGTTTCTACGACCTCTAGTTTGGGAGTTATCCGGTTCCGAAAAATGATCTGACAGTTCAAGAACTGTCAAATTCAAATTTTAAACCGGTATAACTTTCCTTACAGTTGAGGTAGAACACTCGAGTTTGGGTTCTTTCGGCTTGCCTCGCTCCGCTCCGTCGCGCAAAGTGGTTTTCAGGCTCCTGGAACTTTTTAGCGCCGATCCGCCTGAATACAGGTTTGTCCGATAGAGGCGGCCCCCCCAATCACCGCTGTGAAAACCGCAGCTCTCTGCGACCACCGGCTCCGGAGATACTTCGGCTCAAAGTTTGCCAAGATGGCCGCCGATCTGTCAAAACCCAACTTAGGATGACCGTAACTCCGCAACCGTTTGTCCCAGAGAGACGCGGTTTTGAAAGCTGTGGCTGGCTTGACCCCCTCTATCCGCCAGTAACGGTTTCAGCGCGAAAAAATTTCAGGCTCTGAAAACGCCTGAAAACCTATTCGGCCCCAAAACAAGATCAGGCCACACACTTTTAAAAAAGTCCGAGGTTTCTGTGACCAACGGTTCCCCTGCTATAATAGTTTAAAACTTATAACCAATAAAACCAAAATGGTGGATTTTGGCCAAAATACGCAATTTTAAGTATTTCTGCGCCAACTTTGGGCTTAATTGAGGTGGAATATAGTATTTAGACCCAAATCTGTCATAAAAATATAATATTTGCTATTATTTTCCTATTTATTAAGAAAAAACATAAAAAATACAATAACTTCGAGACCGCTGGTCACAAAAATCTGAAAAATTTACACAATATATAATAAAATAGTGTCAATTGAATAGATTAAAAATAAAAATCTTCTGAAAAAGATTTCTGCGAAATTTTTCAATTTTCAAAAAATTTTAGTTTTTTAATTACTGTCTAAAAATTATTAAAGCTAAAAATCCACCAACCAGTCGTCGTCTTCTCTCCGCAAGCGCGCCAAGGATAGCAGTTGCAGAAATTCGATTTTCGTCTTCGTTCCTTCGCAATTTGCAGTTAAAGTTCGACTTTTCAAATTGCCGCCTAAAATCAGCCGGCGGCTGAAAAATTCAGCTGTTTGCTGAAAAATGTCTTTGAAGCACTGTTCTTTTCGGCACCAAAACCTGGCTGCGCTCACCCGTCTAGATTTGATTTTCAGCACCACGTGGTTTTTGGTTTTTCGTCAATTTCTTGAAAACCGAGCGGGTTTCAGGGTCGGTGTTGCTGACAAATGCTGATGGACGTATTTCCCCTCCGATTCCAATCCCGAAAATGGCTGTGGTGTGCCTCCTGCTTCTCTGGTATGCGCTGAGAGATTCTGATTTCGAAAACTAACCTCTAAAAAGACAGTTTTCGTCTTCCAGAGCTGGTAACACTGCAATCCAGTAAGAACTTTCACTTCCAGCACTTAGGTCACACTTTTCCGAACACGCCGATACTAAATTTGTCACAATCGGTCAACTTTTTACCACTTTAATCGATTTTTAAGTACGGAGCAGCGTGGTTTTGCGTCTTATCGCCACGAGAGTCGGGTTAGGTTAGGTTAGGTTAGGTTAGGTTAGGTTAGGTTAGGTTAGGTTAGGTTAGGTTAGGTTAGGTTAGGTTAGGTTAGGTTAGGTTAGGTTTTTTTTTTTTTTTTTTTTTTTTTTTTTTTTTTTTTTTTTTTTTTTCGGCAGGAGTGGGAAATCCTCATGGACGCCCAGACAGTCTCACGAGTGGGACAGTCTGGGCAGTGCCGGACTCTTACCGGCTAAAACCACACTCCTGCCACGCGTTTATCCCCTGATTATGTGATCAGAGACCTTAGCATTCAATTTTTGATTTTCAAACTACGTTAATTATAAATGGTATGTAAACTTAAATGAATTTTCTGATATTACAAGACTTTTGATTTTACGAAAGGTTTAATTATGAAGGTTTTTCTTACTATTACTTTAATTTTAGATGTCTTATTTTATCTTGGCGATTACTTTTTTATGTACTCTAATAATACATAAAAGTATATCTTTCTTTCTTATACTTTGTTTTTATTAACAACTTTAACAGCAATTTCTTCACAATATTTTAAAAACTTTTCCCTGAATTTTGTATTTTCCATTATTTTCGGAATATTTTCTAATTTTATTGCTACATCTATCTGTGATTCAATATTATGCTTATTTATCGCGTATATTGGGCACTCCGTGATCAGGTGTATGATGCTCTCATTCTTAGACGGGTCACAGGGACATGCCGGACTCTCCTTGCACTTGAAGCGATGTAAGTACTCGGAGAACCCGCCATGCCCTGTAAGCACTTGTACTGTGAGTGGCTTGAGGTCAATTTTCCTGACTATGTGGTAGGCTGCAATTGCGTCAGGGAGAAAAATTTTTGTTGTTGTAGCCGTTTCGCCCGACCTGTATCTCGCGCTCCATTCGTCAAGCGACTCCATTCGGATTTGTCGCTTGACGAATGAAGCCGGACACAGGTCGTAGTGGGGCCTTGTCTTGCTGCTTATCGCGGCCTCTTTCGCCAACACGTCCGCCCTCTCGTTCCCCTCCATTCCCGCATGCGCCTTAATCCAGAACAGCTGAAGGGTTCTTCCGCAAAGTTTCAGTGCCTGGATGTTTTTTTGCGTTTTAAATGCTAAGGGATGAAGGGAGACGCCTCGGGTGACGGTTTCTAAGGCTGACCTGGAATCGCAATACACTTCGACAACGGCTGAGGGGTGCTTCATAGCCAGCTCCGAGGCTTTGTGCAGAGCAAATAGTTCGGCCTGATAAACGGTGCAGAAATGATCCAGTTTGAACTTTTGGGCTTTAACCTCCACACCATTCTCCCATAGGCTCAAGGCTGCACCAACTTTACCTTGGATCTTACTTCCGTCGGTGAAGATCTTTGGGTTCGTGGGTTCTTGCTGGTCCATCTCTGCACCGTCTATCACGCACTTGAACTGTACACCAACTTGGCTGGCTGGGTGTGGTAATTCCGTATAAGGAACTGGTGTTTCGATGTCTCGGTCTCCTGTCACTCTCCGGGAGTATCCTCTTTTCTCTTCATAAAAAGAGGCTGCTTCCCGGATCCTAAGGTCCAGAGGAAGCAGTCCAGAGAGTAACAGGGCCGAGTTCAGCGATGTTGTCCTATACGCCTTTACTATTTTCTGCGCAAAGCCCCGCTGCACGGTATTGAGCTGCTTTTTAATACCCACCTTATTTGTAGCCGGTGCCCAAGCACTGGCTGCATACATAACGACCGGTTCCACCACTGCGGTATATATGGTTCTGATAATTTCGGGCTTCAGACCCCAGCTGATTTTGGCGGCCCTTGACAGCTGTTTGTACATGTTTAATGCTTTTCTAGTGACATTAGAGGCGTGAGCATTAAACGTCAGCTTATCGTCAATTGTGAGCCCCAAAATCTTGATCTCCCGAGACAGGACAATGTCCCCTCCGCCCATGTGCAGAAGCGGCGAATCGTACTTTAACTTGTTCGTCACGACCATTGCCTTAGTTTTATGTGGCGCAAACTTGAGTTTGTTTCCGATTCCCCATCTCTGAACATGAGCGAGACTCGCATTCGCCTGTCTCTGAACATCAAGCGCTGTGTCACCCGAAAATATCAGGACCACATCATCCGCAAATGCTTGGCAATAATCTCCACGCTGACTTAGTTCTTGGAGCAAGGGATCCAGGATCAGGTTCCAGAAAGTGGGCCCTCCTATAGACCCTTGTACGCAACCTTTAGTGGTTTTCTGTACGTGTTCTGCTCCCGCGTACCGTATCCTGACCCTCCTGTCCCGTAGGTAACTATCTACGAGACGTCGCAGGTTGATGGGGCATTTTGTCTCGGCCAGTCGGCATTTCATTGCTGGCCACCAGGCATTATCGAAGGCTCCCTCTATGTCCAATGATATGACGACGATTATTTTCTTTTCTTTTAGTCTGTCTGTTATATGTTTCATTAGGTCATAGAGGGAGTCCTCGGTGCTGCGCTGGGGCACAAATCCGTACTGATTTCTGCTCGCCTGTGGAGATATATGCCATCTGATGCGCCGTACCAACATCTTCTCCAAGATCTTACCCAATACAGGCAATAGCCCAATCGGCCTGTATGACTTAGGGTGCGCGTAGTCGTCCTTGCCGGGTTTTCTGAGGACCACAACTACCGCTTCTTTCCAGACGGTCGGAAAGTGACACAGGTTAAGGCACTTGTTTAGCACTGCTAAGAACAGTTGCGGGTTGTGGGTAATAGCCGCCCCGCATATGTCCGCTGTAAGGCCGTCAATACCCGGAGCTTTCTTCGGATTGAAGCTAGATGCGGACCACTTTAGTTCCTCCGCCGTGAATAGAGGATCAAATGTTTCACCATTCGTACGTTCATTCACTCTATTCGCTAGCTCACGTATTCTATTGTGATCCGCATTGTCATCCTGTGTTTTATCCTCAGGATAAAACGTCTTCGCCAACATCCGGGCTGACTCCTCGCTGCTGAGTACTCGATTGTCTTGTACTAGCGGAATGTCTTCCTGCCGATTGGCAGTGCGACCTATTACCCGATAAATACTGTCCCACATACTTTCTCGTTCTTGCCTTCCACAGAACTCCTTCCAGCTGGACGTCATTGTGCTCTCCATCTTCTGTTTTAGCTCCTCTTTGGCAGTAAGATATAAGCCTACGACCCATGCTCTGCGCTTCGGTGCGGCACAGGAGATTCTCCGCTTACGTCTCTTGACCTCCTCCTTCATTCGTGTCAACTCTTCGGTCCACCAAGGCAATCCTGTCTGTTTTCTCTTATTAACACCCGGTATGGTTCCTTCACATGCCTTCTCTATTGCTTCTGTGTATCCTTCTGTTACCTTGTCTAAATCTTCTATAGTTAATATTTTGTCTATTTCTGTTTTGTTTATGTTTTGATGTTCCCAAATTTCGTCAAGTTTCCCATGAAATTGTCCCCATTTTGCCTTTTTGGTATTATATTTTCTAGTTGTTCTAATTATGTCCATACCTTTTGATTTTTCTAGTTTTAATTCAAACAGGATTGCCTTGTGGTCCGAGGTGGTGACGTCCCCGGATAGTCTCCAGTTTGCCACACTTCGAAGCATGTCTTCTGTGCAGGTCGTTATATCAACGAAGCTACAGTACCTTTGACCACCTCTGATGACGTCAAAGGTAGGGGCCGTTCCTATATTCAAGATCTGGAGTCCTAGTTCATCGAGGGCACCCGCCAAAACCTCACCCCTATGATTCGCCTCTCGGCTTCCCCACCATGTGTTCCAAGCGTTGACATCCCCCCCCAGTATCACGTCGCGAACTCCGATCCCCTCCATAATTTTCTTTAGATGGTCCAAGTCTGGCTCTATAGGCTGTCCACCATCCAGGTACACCGACACCACACCTATTTCCCAGGCTCCGGTCCTTAGTTTTGCAACTGCAAAGTTTTCTGTTGTCAGGGTTGGGCACTGTGTGAGGTTTATGGTATCGTCGAATAGCACAATGGCTGCCTTGTTGACTTTTGCGGTCTTCCTGACGCACTGTACTACTCGTGTACCCGGATGGCTCTTCATTTCTCCGATCCCACCTATGTATGGCTCTTGGACCATTGCAAACGCCAACTTTCGCTTTTCCGCTTCTATTATTAGCTCAGCTGTGGCCAGTTTGCTCTTTTGGAGGTTAGCTTGTACGACGCGATACTGGTGAGGTCTGACTTCACTGTTTTCTGCGCTTCCGCCCGGGACCACCTTAGCAATAAGCCACCGACAGTCGCGCCAATCCATCCCACTTAAGACGAGTTGGGCACTCGCTGTCGAAGGCGTTGTGCTCGGTCTTTCCCATCTTTGCGAAAACGCAGTTTCGGCACTTTGGTGGCTCCGCGACTAGCCGTGATGGGCAGTCCACCCTCATGTGGGGGTCTCCGCAATGTGTGCAGAGGTCGGCGGGTTCCTTGCATAACTTACGACTATGGCCGAAGCGCAAGCAGCGGGTGCACTGTATTAGTGGCGACTGATCTAGCACACGCACCCGCTGCAAGTCGATGTGTACTCGACCCGCTTGCGTTAGCCTCTGCCAGACAGCAGGTGACACCTGCAGGATAACGTGGCACATGTGGGGGTTCCTCGTCTTGCGACGGTACTTCACTCCCATCCTCAGATCATCCGCAGGCACGTCCCCTATCAAGTGGCAGTTCTGGCGCTTCAGCGCCTCGATGATCTCCTCATCCGAGTGGCACGAGAGGACGTCCTTGGCTACGATGAGAGGATCTTTATTTTTCACCTCTTCCACCATTAAATTTCCGGCTTTCTTGATCTTTTCGGCCACCCGAGTCAGCTCCTCCCTGGTTCTGAAGCCGACCACCACCTTCTGATCTCTCGCCTTCCGAAGCCTTTCCACCCTGGTACCCTCGTTTCTTGCGTCAACAGCCGTTCTAAGCTTCTCAATCACCTCCTCACCGGTGTCCCTGTCATCAGGTGATGACACGAGCATCGAGTGAAGAGGCGCCTGGATGTGCTGCTTCGGGACGGCGGCCATCTCCGCAAACGAAGGTCCCTGTCCCGCGACAAAGCGAGGTGCCTGTTGTAGGTGCTCCGACAGAGCTCGCGTGTGCTGCTGGCATTCCTCTAG